>CM031240.1:895986700-896551579 GCA_018340775.1 Taxus wallichiana var. yunnanensis | reverse complement strand
ATTTCACTAATTCTCATTGATAAATCTAGGTAAAGGAGGTTCAAATGATTCCATTTCTAGTTTCTAGAGTTGAAAGAAATTTGACAAATCATAGTTTTAGTGCATTTTCTCAATTAAGGTGGAAATCCTTAGTGACGACTCCATGTTGATTTGATTTTTTTATAAATACCGATTGTCTTAACATTTTTCAAGTGAGATTTTTACTAATCTTTCGCAAAGCTGGAAGGAAGAATATATTTCTACACTAAGGATCCTACTAGGACATAATTTCTAGAGCTAGGAAAAACAAAGTTAGAAGGAAGAAGAGCCTAGAGAGTTGTTGCAGATCAGCACTCAACAAAAAAAGATCACCATTGATGAAATTGATAAGCCTGTCATTGAAAATTACCATTGAAGTGCTTCAACCAAGTAGTCTTTTTGTGGAATTTAATTCTCCATTTGGAGAGGTGCCTTCATTTGAATTTGAAATTTTTTCTTCTCATTCTTCCCTTGTGTTTTCCTAAGTTGATAGGGTTTTCAAGAAATAAAGCCTTTAGGGGATATCCATTTTGAAAGTTATACTCCTGTATTTCAAAGATCCCTTATCCCTTATCAATTTGATTTTCCTCTAAGGTCACATCCTCAAAACAACATGGCCCATCCCCACCCGAACTCCTTTTGTTGTAAATACCTTTGGTCCTATAAATTTTAGAGGGATGGCTAGTTATCGAAATGTAGTTCCCCAAGATGTAAGAAATAGACTACCAAAGTTCCAAGGAAATAAAGTTATAAGCGAAGCGATCAACACTTAAAGGATTTTATCAATATGATGGAATAATTTGAGATTGAATTTAAAGATGTATATATCTAATTGTGTATCCATACTTTGGAAGAAGATGTAAGGGACTGGTATAAATATTTTTAAAATAATTCCATTGATTCTTGGATAGAAATGAATAATGCATTTAGATTGAAGTATGGTGATAAAACGGACCCTAGGTTTCTTTTGTCAGAATTTAAAAATATTAAAAACAACCCTAATGAATCGGTGCACGATTTCAACACGAGATTTAATAAGACATTAAGGAGATTGCATGTGAGTTTAAGGCCATGTGATGAATCTTGTCATATAAAGTATTCTTATGCATTTGATAAGAAAGATACTTACTATTTGAGGGACAAAAACCCTACCAATTTGAGGTGGCCTTTACCATGGCTCTGCAAATTGAGAATAACATTAAAGCAATTGGGAAACCTCCTAAGAGGGAGGGTGTGAAACTCAAGTTAACCTTGAAAAACCTCAAATAAGTAAGGCTCTTGATTTGGAGGAAGTTATGAAAACTTTTGGTAGGGGATGTCAAAGAAATATCATACAAATTATCCCGGGAAGAGAAAGGAATTAGGTAGATTTCACAAGGTCAACATAAGAAACAAGGCCAAGATAGATTTGCAAATCATCCTAGAAATGAACAGAGATCGATGATAGAAGAAAGGGACTTGTAGGATTTAGAAATAAAAAATCCAAGGATAGAGAAAACAGAATGGTTCCTAATCCTTTGGTTGTCAAATTTTCATTATTGAAGAAACATATGTAATTGATTGGTGTGACATATGTTTCATGCCCCATGCTCCATGTGTAGTAGATCATCAAGTAGATGAGGAAGCTGATGATGATAACATTTATGATCATGCATGCATGATGGAGTGATCTATAAGCTCACAACAAGGAGAAACTTCAATTAAGGTAATAAGTGTTAGAAATGTTGTTTATTTTTGGGATTTCATTCATTTGGTGCTATTATCCAATTTTGTACACATGGCAAGATTGGAAAAGGGGATCCTATCATGTTCAAAATGAAATAGTAGTACCAGAACCTATCTCCGGTTATTATTGAGATACAATAATTAAAAAATAATTCCTAAATTGCATATGAAGAGATCACCTAGCATCGAAAGGCACCCAGTTGATCTCAACTCAGTAAGGTAAATGTTGAAATGAAAAACCAAGACAAGGTTTCCGCGATAAGAGGGAGTTTCAGGCCTTTGAAGCCGTGATGGAGATAATGTTGTGGCAAACCAATATGATATTTCCACACATGGGAAAAGTTCATGATGATTTCCAAGTGGGTTTCAGTTAATGGAAAACCAACACAAGGTCTCCGCGTAAAGGGGGGCCCCGAGTTTCATCTTGCCAAGAACGTGGAAATTTTAGAAAACATTGCCAAGCGTGATAAAACCATGGCAAACCATAATCGGATTTCGCGAGTTGGAGAAATGAACACCGATTGCCAGGTGGAAGTGCTATGGTGGAGCGCCAACATGAAAGTTCTGCTCGTGGGATATTTTCAGCTCTTTGCCTAGTCGGATAAAAAATAAATAAATAATGCCTCAACCCCGCACTAAGGTATTCATGAGTTATTTGCTTAAAATGGGAATCCGGGAAGCCTAATGCCAAGTGGGTTTTCGTGGATGGCAAGCCAAAGAAGGAATTCCACGCGGGGAGATTTGGGGTGGTATGACCAAGTCAAGAAGCGGAAATTGGGAACCGACCTGCCAAGGCAATGTATGGAAAATTGGATTCATAAGTCCGAGATCCCCACACATATCCTGCGGACTTCCTTGATACAAACGCCATGCCAATTTGACTTGGCAAAAGGAGGATTTGGCATGGAACGGGGATATTCAAGTCGGTTGAACCAAGGCAATTCAAACTACTTTTTCCACGCAGAACCTGTCAACTCGGCTATGTGGCTGAGCCGTTACGCGGGATTTGGAGCTAGTATGCCGAGGTCAGAAATTTGATGATGGCAAGCCAAGCTGTTAATCCCGTGCTAAGGTATGAATAGGGGAACTCAGGGAATACACCGCCAAGTGGAAATTTTGGGATGGAAAACCATGATCAGACTTCCGTGAATGGGAGAAATCGGATCAAATTGTCAAGTGGAGATCATACGATGGCGATCCATCATGAGACTTCCGCACGGGCTGTAAACAGAATTCCACGCAGCTTGGAGTGGTCCGAGTCTTTGTGCGAGTCACCGGGAGGATTAATAGGATAGTTGTGAATTGGAGCGGGTCATGGGTTAAAAAACGCGACGTGATACCAATTTCAGCGGAGGCTACAGGTAGACCCAACCAAGGCGATGCGTTAATGGCTCAGTCATGGCTCATGTGCGAAGAGTTTGACGGGAAAGCAATGCTAAAAACTCGTCCAGATGGAAAGGATGCGAGAGAAACTCCCACGCACCAGGCAGATGACATGTTGCAGTTTAGTAGAAGCCTTTTGAACGCTTCCAGCAAGCAGGTTGTCCAACTGTGTTGTTATCTGTTCAGTATCGAATGCATCCTCAAATTCGTAGGCTTATCCTTATTCTGAACTCAGATCGAATAGCAGCTGTAGGAAACAAATATTCACTGCCATGTACGATGGATTGGAGTCACGCTATTCAAGGCTTCATAAAATTCCCTGATTCAGGAGATGAAGGTTTATTATGGTGCAGAATGAAACGATTCATATTTCTCAGCGTGTTTTCTCCTAGAAATGAATTGAATGTGAAGGTCAGCTCTGAAAATACCTGGTTGGCCGTTTTGCATGCTACATCCTTGTTACTCGTAAATGGTCTCTTTGAGAAACTCTGAGGGTAATAGGCAATATTTATACGTCCAATCAGACAATAAAAAGTATTCCTTTACCAGGTTCAGAGAAACTTGTTTTTTACAAATGGACGATTATACTGTAGTTTCAAGCTAATTTTATCTAGCTTTATTTCTATTAGCTTTGATCCACGACTAAGGAAAAATTCATATGGTTGTTACCTGTACATTTTTCCAAGGTCCTCTTGGTTGCCCCAGTTGTTCAATGTATTTTTTGAAGGGCTCTTTGACCAAAAATCAGTCTTAAGGGTGTCTATCGACATGTTATGGGCATGAACCTGGGTCATCATCATGGCAGCATTAGGTCTTTATTGGTAATGGCATTTTCTCATCGTTTGGAAGGTACAATTGTGCTTATTATGGCAAATCCAAAACATTTTTACTACAAGTGTTATATGATGAGGAAGAATCCTGAGCATTGTGGTAAAACCATTCTTTTCAGAAATGTTGGGTTAAGCTCGGTATTCAAGTGAGTTTGAGCCCAGGAAAGGTAAGATCGTTTGCTGGATGAAGAGCTCGGTGACTTCGCAGGGAGCTCGTGGTGTTGTTTCATGAAGTTTGAACGTGGAATGCATAAATGGCCTCGAGTTAACCAAGGAAAACGATAAGAATCGAGTTTGATAGCTCACCATTCGAAGGACTCAATGCAAAAGAGCTCGATTGCCAAGGTAAGGAAAGAGTTGGTGTGGGGTTCAAAATCGAGTGCAACACCGAGTTAGAGGATTCGAAGCTCATCGAGTTTGGCTATGTGCAGATTCTATCCACATGGACCCCCCTCCTCTTCAAGTCAAACGGGTCAACGGGGGTCCTGACATTATGTTAATTAAATTAATATTTTTATTTAAATATTTTAATAATAATATTTATTATTATTATTTAAATATTTTATTTAAATATTCTTTTAATTAATTGAGAAGACTAGGTCATCAGGAAATTAATGACCCATGATGGAACCTTCTCAGGTGGTTCAACTAACTATAATAAATACATCATGGGCCTTCAATTTAGGAATGCAATTATGACATTTCCTCTTCTTTCTCACATATTCTTCTATAAATGTAAGTTGGAAGCTCATTTCAAAGGGTTCCAATAGTTTAGACAAGTTGGACAGTTAGATATCTCAGGTGAGTGTATACTTTTCAAGAATCCTCTCTCTTCTGCAAGTTGTTCTTGTGTGTTGAGAGAACTTTCAAGCCTCCTCTTCAAGACTGTAATGGCAGCTATTGCCTCTTCTGAATGTATGATGCATTGTGCATGTTATTGAAGTAATAAAAGTGTTTGTTTTGTGACTAATCTCGGTCCTTTCATCCTTCTATGCTTCTTTGTGCCTTTCTCGTACTTGCAGGTACACTGTGCAAGTTTAACTTTCTATTGCAGGTTCTTGGAGTTTTATGCTTATCGAGTGGTGGAGTATTGCATGTAGTTGAGTTGTGGTGTCTATTCACCCTTCTTGAGTTCATCCTTCTTCACCTGGAAAGCTGGTATATTTCTACCGATAAAGTTTAACAAAGGGAACGTGTTTCTCTTAGTTTGTGGTATCCTGCACCCTCTCTAAGTTGTAGTAGGTGAAGTTGACTGTGGTGCACACACCATCTTAAATTTAACCCTTCTGAGTCCTGGAAACACCCTTTATCCGGTGCATCACCATCCCTAGTATTGTTTCATTTCTGTAAATCTCTTTCCCTAAAACCCCATGAAAATGTTAGCATAGGACTAGATAATCATTTTTGTTACATTAAGAGTAGTATAACACTTAGTTTAGGAAGAGGAAGCCGGCCTTCTCCGGAGGTTCACCTCGAGCCCAATTCCCACAACTTGAGAGGTGATCCCATGTGTCCCAATCACACCGAATGTCCTATTCACATCCCGGCCATTAGGAGGGTGTAGTGATTTAAGCGACAACAGTGTACCTCTTCTTCCTCCCTCTCATACTTTAGAAATAGATAATGCACAAGCTTTTGAATTTCTCAATAACGAATTTGAATGTTTAAGAGCTTTAATGATAAATAGTTATGATGGAGAAATACCATATGAGGAGGATAGGCGTTATTGATGAACATTGTTGTTGCTCAAGAAAAGGATTATAATAGTAGGAGTAGAGTTGTCAAAGGAGCAGGGCCTCAAGCCAAACCTAAAATTTCATTTCTTATTAGTATTCCTAAAGAGGTTCCTATGAAAGATACACCTTCCAAAGGCCTTGCTATCAAAAATAATATTCATACTTCTCCTCATGCCCAAATTGTCAAAAATCTCATGTCATCTAATGAATTTGTCAATCTCCCTTCCAATATTGTCTTGCCAAACTGTGTTCCATATGAAATTTCCCAAGTTTTGAGTCAAATAAAAGTTAGTGTTCCAATTTTTGAGCTGCTTAGGATTCTTGAGCACAAGAAGAGGGCATTTGAGTATTTGGGATTAAAAGAACAGAAGAGTACCCTAGGAAGAACTATAAACATTGTGGAGACTCCTCCAATCATTAAAGAGCTAGAAACACCACTAGAATTAGAAGAACTAGGTGAATCACTTGAGGTTTATTTGGGAACATCCTTGGTAGAGTCTTAGCTGAATTTATATTCATTCTTCACTACTCGATCATTAAGGAAACATTTCTACACAACTATATGTTCGATTCGGGAGCATCATAGAATGTTATGCCTCTGGAAGTCATGAATGAACTAGATATAAAAGTAACAACAACTTATGGGAAGTGCACTGCCATGGATTCCAGAGAGGTGCAAATGGTGGGATGTGTGAAAGGTTTAGTGGTACAACTTGCAACTTATCCGGGTAGGAACTTAAAACTTGATATTGTTATTGTTGATTGCCTCGCCAAGTGGGGTATGTTGTTGTCTAGAAAATCGCTCCAAGTGTTGGTGGCAGTGTTCAAATGGATATGTCCTATGCCACCATCCTAATTGAGGGTAGCCATGTCAAGTTGTATGGAGAAAAGAAAATGTTGCACCTCATTGAAGATTCCAACAATGCATCTTATGAAGTGTTGTACACAAGTGTTGATGCTAATAACTTTGATGGATGTGCTGATGGGAAAGAGAAAAAATGGATCAATGTAAGAGTCTTGAACAAGTACGATCTCCATGGACTTTTTTGTTTGATGGAGCTTGCTCCAAATTTGGGAATGGTGCTAGTGTAGTTCTCATTTCTCCAAACTTGGAAGAGTTTTTTGTTCTTTCAAACTTAACTTTGAGTGTACTAACAACATTACTAAGTATAAAGAATTGTTTATTAGTTTTGATAATTGCTTGGAAATAATATGTGAAAGACATCATTATTACAGAGATTAAGAAATAATTGTTAAACAATTTAGAAAATTAAATGCTAATAAAAATTAGAGAATGAAACAATACAAACATGCAAATGGGAATTGATTGAGATGTTTGATTCATTTAACATTGTGCATCATGATAGGAATTTCAATCTTATGGAAGACAAGCTTGTAGTATTGGGATCTCGGTTTCATAAGTGTGTAATGTCCCCATATTGTGAATATTATGTTAAAGTGTTAACAAGGCCATTTATCCCCTGATAATATTAAACATTAGAAAATTTTTGATGATGATGCTCGGTCAAAATATTTCTACACAACAAAGGGGAGTTTAATGATCAATGTATTGATTAGGAGCCAATGGTGTCTGCAGTAGAGGGTAAAGAAACTTTGTTTAGCAAAGACATCATCCAATCGAAAACGAATACCATTCCTAGAGGATCTGGTTTCTCTTGAATCAAAATTTGATAATCTTGATTGCATTATTAATGGGCATATAATGAGACTCAAGGGATGTTGAGGAGCATGACATTGGTACAAAGGAAAACCAAGGAAGATCTGGTTACAAGCAATCTAAACAAGGAGGAAAAATAGTCTAGGTTCATTTGTATAAGAAATATTAGGACTTCCTAGCTTGGTCTTATTCTCGAACTGAAATCATACATAGAGGATTTGTTTCAGCATTAAATTCCTTTGGAATCTAATGCAAAACCATTTAGAAAAAGTAGAGGCCAATTAAACGAATCCTCTATGTGAAGATGCAAGATGAATTAAAAAAGCTAAGGGATGGAGGGATCATTTAGCCAAAGAAGGTATTCTTCTTGGGTTTCAAACTTAGTGCCGCAGTTAGAAAAGAGAATGGTGATATCAGCCGTGTGAGTTGGTTTTACTAATCTAAATAGAGCATCAATGAAGGATTATTATCCTTTACCACACATGGAAAACATGCTGAAATTAGTGACTAGTTCGAGATATTTTCTACCTTGGATTGTTTCTCTATCTATAATCAAGTTGTTGTGAAGGAACCAGAAAGAATTAAGACAACCTTTACCACTCCTGGGGAACTTATGTTTATGTTATAATTCCCTTTCGTTTGATGAATGCTAGAGAAACCTTTCAAAGAGCAATGGATGTTGCTTTTTCTTATTACATTAATGATTTTATTGTTGTTTACCAAGATGATTTGATTGTGTTTTCCAAAAAGAGAAGTGATCACTTTTAGCACTTGGAAAAAATGTTGATAAGATTCAGAGAGTATGGAATTTCACTCAATCCAAAAAAAGTAGCATTTCGAGTGTAAAAGGCCACGTTGCTTGGTCACATTGTATCAAAGGATTGTATCATGATTGATCTTGAGAGGGTAAAGGCCATCAAAAAGGTCCCAATTCCAAGAACCAAGAAGGGAATTTAGTCCTTCTTTGGGAAAATATATCAAAATTTGTTGAGTTGACCATTCCAATTACTTGAATGCTAAAGAAGGAGAAAGTTATCAAATGGGAAGAGGCTGCCATTAAGGCTTTCAATGGCATCAAAGAAGCATTAAAGCATGCCCCTATTTTAGTAGCTACATATTATAAGAAGCCTTTTCAAATGTTTTCTTTTGCTTCAGAGAACACTATTGCATATGTCTTGTTGTAGAAGGATGATGAAGGGGCTGAGAGGCCGATTGCCTTTTTCAGTAAAGCATTGCAAGGGGCTGAGTTGAAGTAAACCATTATCGAGAAGCAATCATTTGCCTTGGTAAAAGAAAAAAAGGTTTTCAGACCTTACATTTTGAGCTCTAAAGTTGTTTCTTATGTTCCCCACACCATGGTGAAATATGTCTTATTAGAGATGGAGGTCTCAAGCAAAAGATGCAGATGTGTGAACAAGTTGCAAGAGTATGACATGGATATCCAAACCATGAAATTGGTAAGAGGTTTGGGCTTAGCTAAACTTATGGTTGAGAGCAACTTGAAAACTATTGAGGTGAATGAAGTAGACGAAGGAAGGGTGGATGTAATTAAAAATTTGATGAGTTATGAATGGTACTAAGATATAATTTTGTATCTCAAACATCTATATTGCCCTAAGTATTTGAGTAAAAATTAGAAAAGAACTATTATGTTGGCTTCCTAGAAATATTTCATTACTGATTTTGGGTTAGCTTTGAAGAACCTTGAGCAAGTTATCTTAAGGTCCATTATTAAAGATGAAGCCCCCAAGCTAATTATTGATCTCAATTGAGGATTTTGTGGGGGAGTTTTACCTTTGGAAGAGTCAAAACACACAAGATCTTGAGGACCAAGTTATTTGTGGCCAACTCTTTTCAAGGATAATACTTTGTTTGTTAGAAGATGTTAGAGTTGCTAGCATTTTTCTAGAAGATCGAAAGCTTGTGCTCCCTTCCTCAGCACTGTCTTAATTAAATTCCCATTCAAGCAATGAGGAATGGATTTCATTGGTGAGATTTCAGACCCTTCAACCTGCTTTGGCCATAAGTGGATTCTTGTATCCAATGATTACTTCACCAAGTGGGTGGAGGAAATCCCCACCAAGAGAGCAACACATCAAATTGTCATGAACTTCATGTTGAACCATATCATCTCCGGGTTTGGAGTGCTAGTCAAAATAGTTGTTGACAATGTCATGAGCTTTAGAGATAAACCTTTGGTGGCAATGTTTAAAAAATATGGGATCAATTTGACATATGCCTCCAACTATAACCCCAATCCAATGGACAAGTAGAGTCTAACAATTAAAATCTATTAAAGATCATTAGGAGAACCTTGGAGCTGAACAAAAGGAAATGGGGTGAGCAGTTGAAGTTTGTTGTTTGGGATGATAGAATTACTGTTAAAAGAGCTACTGGAAAAAGTCCATTTGAATTGGTGTATGGAACTCAAGCTCTGTTGCCCCTGCATATGTAATTGTCCTCATATCAGTTCATTCAACAACTAGAAGATCCAGAAGTTAGTCCATATAATTCTTGTATTAATCAGATTATTGAGTTGGATGAAGAGAGAAGGGCATCCCATCAGTGGCATGTGAATTTCAGAGAAAAGTTAAAGAAGCTATTTGACAAAAAGGTGACACCCAGAGCTTTCAGCATTGGGGATATTTTGTTGTTATGGGATAACATGCATGAAGATAAGGGCAAGCATGGTAAATTTGATGCATTATGGATGGGCCCTTACTCCATTGACATTTGAATTGGTGAACATACCTTCTTCTTGAAATACTTGGATGGGGAATTACTTGAATTTCCTGTTAATGGTAAGAACTTGAAACATTTCCTTGATTGATTCCCCAAAATAAAGGTGGGCATCATTTGTATACTATATAGTTAATTGGTTTCTTTTTGTCTTTTGTGTGTTTGCTCATTCGAACTTAGTGGCCTGGTTTTGTTGGTTTCTCGGTTCGTTTGTAGAAGATTGTTCGGTTTTCTACTCCGTAAGATGACTCGTTGCCCAATGGATGTTTTTAGCACTTGGTCTATTATTTGGTTCTTATGGAATTCACAGGGAGTGCCCATCCCCAAGTCGAGATGATGTTGGTGCTCAAATTAGTCTCGCCTCATTTGCCATTAAAATCCCTCAATTTGCGACCTTTGTCACATTTTTATCTCCCCATTTTGGTCCTTGAAGACTATGTCCTCCATTTGGTTACCATTATCAATCCCTTCCTTGGTCGAAGATCACTTAATGATCCAAAATTTGTTTTTCATTTCTCTATCCATTTGAAGGTGTCTGAAAATTGGGCATAAAACTTGGGCTATTCCTTTCCTTCCATTTTCCAAAATCGTAGCTTGTTGTCCCCTGTCACGTTTTCTCCCAAATACCTAAAGAAACATGAATGGATGTAGCTCAAAGGATCATATTTGAACCTTATAACATTTCCAAATTTCTCTGTCCTTGAAGAAAATTTCATCTTCAAGCCCAAACGGTGGTTTCCTTGCATTTTTACAGTTTTACGGGTGTGTTATTCCGTCAAAATTACATCTCTAAATCAATGTAAACGTGGCCCTTTTTGGTTTAATGTGGCTTGGTGGGGCACTCTAAAAAATATCTCGATCGCTTCAACCCAAAACTTTCCCACGTGGAGGAATGATGCTTGTTTGAAGATTCACCTTTTGGTTTGGGCTTAGAGTCATACTGGGGGACACATGGAGGATTTTGTTGCTTTGCTTAGACTTAGACAAATCTTTCATGAAACCGATACATTTTGGTAGGCCACATACATGTGGTGGACTGGCATTCATTTGAGGATTTGCTTGAGGTTCCCACCTTAACAATTATGACAGGGAGACATGTGGAGATTTCCATAGAGCCTTCCCTTACTTAGAATTTTTAAGGAAATTCCTAAAGGACCATGGACACGTGGAGGGACTACGCATGTTTGGGGACTGGCCCCTGAGTTTTATGTTTAAGAAGCACCTAGAGGAAACTTGGAGGATTCCACTCACTTTTCTTTTTTCTCGAGCTTTTCAACGGCCGAAGAAGATTGTCTCGGACTTTGGACACATGGTGCTTTCCACTGAACCTTCAACTTTTTAACAAGCTCTACCAAACTGAGAAACGTGTTGACACTAAACTTGTTTGGGGTCTCTAATTTTGGGGACCATCTCAAAATGAACCATTGAGACATGTGGTAATTTGAAAAGTCAAAAGGCAGGAGGCAGACCATCGAGAGGTAACTTGAATTTTTGCCCATTATTTTGAAAAAGATTAAAGTCATCAAAATTACCCATAAGCATGATAGACAATAGTCAAAATTTGATTTGAAAGGTCAAAGGCAGAAGGGTGGGGTTATAGGGAACATTTGCAAAAAAAAAAATTTAAAAATGAGGTAAAATAGCATAATCAAGCCACGGTTTCACTAGGACCCACATTGGGACACGTGTCAAGCCCATTTTTCAAGGCGGAGGGCGGAGAAAAATGAGAAATTTTGCATTTTTTTCCAAAAGATGTAAAAAGTAAAAAGGAACCCCTAGGCCCATTTTAACTTAGATCTCCCATGTGGATGGTCTAAATTCAAAAGAGAAATCGATGGCAATTATGCATTTGTATTTGATTTTTCACCATTTTTGCTCCAAAGCTCTTGGGGATGTGAATTTGTATGGTTTTTATCATTTCTTGATGTCTCCTAAATGCCAAATGAAGAGGAGAATTAATTTTATATCTTGATTTGGAGGAAGATCTGAAAACATCTTTTACCATTAAGGTGTGATCTTACTATCAGATTCGATCTGATTTTCCAATCTTTCCTTCCTTGGCATGCAAGAAACTAGATTTGATGGATTAGAGGAGGAAGTAGTTGGCGCGTGAGATGAAGAGTGATTTACCAAATGAAAGAATTGAATGCTGGAAATATTTGAAGATATTTTCCCTCTGAGCACCTTACAAACATTTTTACAAATTTGATTATGGCAATCACGATAAAAATCGTAACAAGAAAAGGTGCTTTGAATGTTTTTTGTTTTGGGGAGAAAACACTATTGTAGATTAAATGTTATAAATTGCATGAATTTTTCATGCAAATGGTTGAAGTGTTAGAGGTTGGGAGTTAATTCCTAAGAGAAAAGTTTGATAGAGCCCATCTTTCTAAGAAATCATCTTTGGAACCTGTTTAGTTCTTTTGTGTTAAATTTGATCATCTCAAGGTGGTTGCAAGTGTACAACCATTGACAAGCTCTAAGATTATTCTAGAAACTTTCCCCTATTGATGAATTTAATCAAATTTGAGTTAATCTGTGTTGATTTTGAGCAAAATTGTGTCGATCCATTTCGAATGTATGTAAATAGTTTTTATTGTTCCCATTGCAATCTTACATTAAAATCTTTGTGAATCACACAAGATCTTATCCTTGTGATAGTTTGGTGGCATTTGTAATTTCATTTATCGAAGAGCTTTCACTTGATAGTGAAATAAATGAATTTAAGATCACTTTACTCCTAACATGATATGAAGATTTTTGTTAGCCTTTGAGGGTATCTTAGGATTGATAAAACAAAAGTTGATAATGTTCAATTAAGTTTTTAATTTGAGCCTTCATTTTGGATTCTTAAAGTTTGTGTCAAAACATGTTGATATGGGCCTTTATTAAAGCACACCTTTGGGTTAAAGGAACATTTTATCTATTTTGAATCATTCTTGTTATCAAGCCTTCCATTTTTTGTAGAAGATCTCAAAGATCTGGCAAGTCAAGTTCATTCTGCCTCACCTCCCACAAAAATTCATTTAAAAACAACCAATCCTACCCATACTACCCTTGTTTGTCCTGTGTGTGTAAAAATGCATAATTTCTATTACCAAAACATGTAGAAGCAATCAAGGGTTTATTGTCTTTAGTAGCCCAAACCTTGCTTAGAAAATATCTCCATTATTTAGGGTGACAACTCGTGAGACTTATATTTTTTTTGCATTGATCATATTTTCTTCAAGGTCTTCTTAATAACGTTGCAAAGAAGGACATCTCCATATCCTCCACAAACAACAGGCAACAAAAGGGTCCTCTCACCCTGGTTGAAAGGCATAACCATAAAGTAGTGAGGAAAGATCAAATCCTCTTAAGGGTACTATCCATTTCTCCACATCTAAGTGACAAAGAGAAAGTTGAATTTCTTCCCCGACTACAAAATGACACACAACATATTCTATTTATCTCTAAGCTTCCTGTCAAATTTGTGATGTTGCTCAACTTTGGGTACCAATAGGTTGTAAACTTAGTGCTAGTTAGAAAAATTAATGGTGGTATCAGGCTATGCATGGATTTTAGAAATTTGAATAGAGCATCAATGAAAGATAATTATCCTCTCCCAAACATGGAAAATATGTTGTAGTTAGTGACTAGATATAAGTTGCTTTCTACATTGGATGGTTTCTCTAGCTACAATCAAGTTGTTTTAAAGGAATTAGAAAGAATTAAGACTGCCTTTACCACTCCTTGGGGAACATATGTCTATGTTAGAATGTCTTTTGGTCTAATGAATGCTGGATCAACATTTCAAAGGGAAATGGATGTGGCTTTTGCTGGTTACATTAATGATTTCATTGTTTTTATCAAGATGATGTAACTATGTTTTCTAGGAAGAGAAATGATCACTTGCAGCACTTGGAAAAGATGTTGATTAGATGCAGAGAATTTGGTATCTCTTTGAATCCAAAGAAGTGCCATTTTGGAGTGCAAAAGGCCAAGTTGCTTGGTCACATTGTATCAAAGGATGGTGTCATGATTGATCCCGAAAGGGTAGAGGCTATCAACAAGGTTCCAATTCCAAGAACCAAGAAGGGAATCCAATCCTTCTTTTGGAAAATCAATTTCATTAGAAGATTTGTGTCTAACTTTGCTGAGTTGACTCTCCCCATCACTTACATGTTGAAGAAAAACCAAATTATCAAGTGGGAAGAAGTAGCCATTCAGGATTTTGATGGGATCAAAGAAGCACTAAAGCATGCCCCTGTTTTGGCAGCCCCAAATTACAAGAAACCTTTTCAAGTGTTTTCTTTTTCTTCAAAAACACCATTGCCTCTTTTACGTTACAGAAGCATGATGAAGGGGTTGAGAGACCAATTTCCTTTTCAAGAAGCCATTGCAAAGAGATGAGTTGAAATAAACCATCATGGAGAAATAAGCATTTTCCTTAGTGAAAGCAATAAAGGTTTTCAGACCCTAAATCTTAAGTTCTAAATTTGTTGTTTATGTTCCCCACACCATGGTAAAAGACATATTATCGAGAGATGGAGGTCTCAAGCAAAATATACTGAGATGGGTGAACAAGTTATAGGAGTATGACATGGATATCCAAACCATGAAATTGGTAAGAGGTTTGGGCCTAACTAAGCTTATGGCTGAGAGAAACCTGCAAACTATTGAGGTAAATGAAGTAGAAGGATAAAGGGTGGATGTCCTTGAAATTTTGGTAGGTTCTGGATGGTACAAAGATATAATATTTTATCTTAGACATATATGTTGCCCTGAAAATCTGAGTAAAAATAAGAAAAGAGCTCTTAAGTTAGCTTATGAAAAATATATCATTAATGATTTGGGTTAGCTTGGAATAA
The DNA here is from genome assembly GCA_018340775.1 of Taxus wallichiana var. yunnanensis. NCBI lineage: Eukaryota > Viridiplantae > Streptophyta > Pinopsida > Cupressales > Taxaceae > Taxus > Taxus wallichiana. The sequence goes on along the minus strand of CM031240.1, from coordinate 896,536,620 downwards.
CCCCAAGGAGTGATATTGAGATGCATTACTTAAAATGAAGCCCCAAAATAATTTATGATCTCCATGGAGGGGTTTGTGGGAGACATTCTGCTAAGAGAGTTAAAACACATAAAATCTTGAGGGCTGGTTATTGGTGGCCAACTCATTTCAAGGATACAACTCTATTAGTGAGAAAATGTGAAAGCAACCAAAGTGTTTTTCTAGAAGAATGAAAGCTTCTGGGCTCCCTTCCTTTGCAGCCTATGTTAGTTGAAGCCCCATTCGAGACAATGCGAATGGATTTCATAGGGAAATTTCTGATCCTTCCAAAGGTCTTTGGTCATAAATGGATTCTTGTAGCCACTCATTATTTCACTAAGTGGGTGGAAGAAATCCCCACCAAGAAGGAAACACACCAAATAATCATGGACTACACATTGAATCAAATCATATGCATATTTGGAGTGCTAGCTAAAATTTTTGTTGATAATGCCATGATTTTCAAAGCCAAACCTTTGGTGGTAATGTGCAAAGAATATGGGATCAATTTGACATATGCTTCTAACTACAATCCCCAAGGAAATGGACAAGTTGAGTCCAGTAATAAAAACTTGTTAAAAATCATTAGAAGAACCTTGGAGTTGAACAAAAGGAAGTGGGGTGAGCAACTAAAGTTTTTTGTTTGGGCTGATAGAATCACTGTCAAAAGAGCTACTAGTAAAATCCCATTTGAATTGGTATATGGAACTCAAGCTCTTCTGCCCCTCCATTTGCAATTGTCTTCATTTCAGTTTGTTGAATATATTAAAGACTAAGAAGTTATTTCATATGATTCTCAAATCAATCATATTATTGATTCAAATTAAGAGAGAATTGCATCCCATTAGTGGCATGAGAAGTTCCGAGAAAAGTTAAAGAAACTATTTGACAAAAAGGTGACACCCAGAGCTTTCAACATTGGGGATCTTGTGCTTTTATGGGATAGTGGGAATGAAGATAAGGAAAGCATAGTAAATTTTATGCATTTTGTATTGGCCCTTATTCAATTGATATTAGAATTAGTGAAAATACATTCTTCCCTAAAATACCTAGATGGAGAACTACTTGAATTGTATATTAATGGCAAGCATTTGAAGCATTTCATTAATTAATTTTTAGAATCAAGGTATACTCCATTAGTGTAGTGTATAGTTCTTTGTTCTCATCTACTTTTGTGTTTTTTTTGTTTTTGTCCTTGGTGACCTAGTTTTACTGGTTTCTCGGTTTGTTTTTTGGAGGATGGTTGTTATTGTTCTACTCTGCAAGCTTATTCTTTGACTCCATTTCCAAAAGGTTTGTTTTTGGAACTTGGTCTGCTATTTATTCTTGTGGCACTCACAAGGAGTGCCCATACCTGAGTCAGAGTTGATGTTGGTGCTCAAATTAGTCTCGCCCTATTTTTCATTGAAATTCCTTATTTTTCGGCCTTTGTCATGTTTTCTATCTCCCTATGTTGGTGCTTGAAAGACGTTGTCCTCCATTTGGTTGCCATGATCAGTCCCTTCCTAGGTCAAGGATCACTTAAAGGTCCAATTTTTTTTTTCTTTCTTTGTCCATCCGAAGGATTCTCAAATTACGTGTAAAACTCGGGTTGTTCCTTTCCTTCAATTTTTCTCGAGTCACATATTGTTGTCTCTGTCATTTTCATCCCAAATAATTGAGGAAACATGATTGGATATAGCTTAGAGGATCATGTTTGAACCTTATAACATTTCCATATTCTTTTCCCTTGAAGAGAAATTCATTTCCGGGCTCAAATGGTAGTTTTCCTGCATTTTTACAGTTTGACGGGTGTGTTTTTCCCCATCAAAATTACATTTCTACATCATTGGAAACATGGCCCTTTTTGGTTAGATGCGGCTTTGCAGGAACTCTAAGAACTCTAAGGCTCTCTTCAACTCGAAACTTGTCCACATGGAGGAACGACGCTCATTTAAAAATTCACCTTTTGGTATGGCCTTGGAGTTTCGTTGAGGGAACATGTGGAGGATTTTGCTGCTGTTCCCAAACTTTGACAAATTTTTCATGTAGCTGGTATAGTTTTGGTAGGTCATAGACATGTGGTGGGCTGGCGCTCATTTGAGAATCTACCTCAAGGTTCCACCTTAACAATTGTGACAGGGGGATAGGTAGACGCTTCCTGGCGACTCGCTTTGTAATTCAACTTTTGAAAGCAATTTTTGAAGCCTGGGACATGTGGTGAGCCCGCGCTCATTCATGATCTCTATGCTTTGGCACCATCTTGAAGTTACGCCATAAAGACACATGTATGTTTTTGTTGGGCCTTCCCATCACTTTGACATTTCAAGCAACTTCCTAAAGGGCTTGGGACACATGGAGGGACCACGCATGTTAGAGGACCGACCCTTGAGTTCTATTTTGAATAAGTACCAAGAGGAAACTTGGAGGCTTATGCTCACTTTTCCTTTTGCTTGGACTTTTCAACAACCAAAGGAGACCTGACTCGGAACTTAGACACATGGCGTTCCGCCAAACCTTAAAATTTTTAATGAGAATCTACTAGGCGAGACACGTGTTGAGCCCACACTTGTTTGGGGTCTCTAATTTTTGAGACCATCTCAAAATACGCCATTGAGACACGTGGTAGGTGGGGAAATGGAGAAATGGAGCTTTGAGGTTATTTAAGGTTTTTTACCTTTTGTAAAAAGGGATAAAATTGTAAGTTGAAGCATGGCCCCAACAAGAAAGTAATACCAAGTGTTGAATAGTAAAAAATGGAGGTGCGGTCTGTGGGGAAAATGTAGAACGTTTTCGTTTTGGAAAATAAGTATAAAGTAAAAATGAAGCGCAGGTCCGCTAGAACCCACATCAAAAGGTAAAGGTGGAAGGGTGGAGCTGCGGGGAAAATTTGGAAAATTTTCCTTTTTCCAAAAATGACATAAAATAGCATAATCGAGCCATGGTTCCTCTAGGACCCACATTGGGACACATGTCAAGCCCATTTTCTAAGGGTGGAGGGGCGGAGAAAAATGTCAAAATTTTACTTTTTCCAAAAGTTATAAAATGTCAAAAAGTGCTACGGACTGCGTTTCCAATTACGTTTTTCCATGTTGAGGATCAGATTAAAATTTGATAGGCAAGATCAATGGTAATTGTGTATTTGATTTTATTTTTCTACATTCAAAGTTCTAGGATGTTTTGAGATGCATTTTATGCATCATCCTTCATCAATTTTTTGGAAAATTTGTGTTGATTTGGTCTGCAAAGTTCAATTGAATCAATTTGAGAGCTCAATTTTTAAATTTGAAGTACTTTTGAAGTGTAATTTTATTTGAGCTTGCACAAAAATGTAAAATGTTAGATCTAGAAGTAGCAGAGTAAAATTTTAGAGAAAAATATGTGAAAAAGGATGAAATGATTAAAGTAAAGGTGCAAAAGGTGGAAAAGGTGTTGCCTCAAGAGCAAAAAGGGATGACCTATTAATTCCAACTATGCGAGAGGCTTTGAAAAATTATTAAAAAGGGGATTTCTCATATGATATAATAATAACTATTAAAGGGACTCCCAAAAATTTATGGCATCCCATCCTAGTCATTAGTTGAGGGCCCAAGAAATGTGATCGGTTCACAATTGGTCAACCTGGTAGATTTCATATCTCGCACTTGTTAAACGTTGTTGCTCGAAACATATTGGTAAAAGTTATAGGTCCCGTAGATATTCTTCTCTTTTGGGGAGAAATTGAGTGAGAAAAAATGTATAAATTTAATTAGAGTAATCTTGCAATAGTTCGGAGTTTGAATTCATGAGAACAAAATTGAGAAAGTCATTTTCCCGAGAGACCAAAGTTGAGATTACTTGTTATTTTCTTTTGTGTTAGATTTTCTGTTGTGTTAAGTTATTTGCAGATGTATATCCATTGATTAGCAACGGAATTTCTCTAGAAGCTTTCCCCTGCTAATGATTCTAATAAATTTTGGAATTAATTTGTGTCTAATCTCTGGAAATTTTGTGTCTAGTTTATTTTTAGAATGTTTGCAAATAGTTTCTTTTGTTCCTATTGCAATCTTACATTGAAATTTTTATGAAATCACACAGGATCTTGTCCCTGTGACAGTCTAATGGTATTTGTAATTTCATTTCAAGAAGAGCCTTCATCTTGGATGAGATAAACAAATTTAAAATCAATTCACTTTCATTTGTTGATAAATATTATCTGTAAGTCTTCGGTGTACCTTAGGCATGATTAATCAGAAACTTTAGTGTTTAATTGAGTCTTCCAATTTGATCCTTCGTGTTGGAGTCTCAAAGATTATGTGAACTAGGCTTCCATTGAAGTACACCTTCTAGTTGAAGGAACGTCTTATTTGTTGTGAAGTTGTTCATTATTGTGAATTCCCTCCAAAGATCTGGTATAATCAACTTTATCCTGCTTCATCTCCCACCAAAATCATTTAAAACCCATTGATCCACCCTGAACTACCACTATTTTCTTTGTGTATCAACAAAGGAACAAAATTTACTTGCAAAAATACGTAGAGTAATCGGGATTCCTTAATGTCTTTAGTAACCTTTGCCTTGTAATGAAAATATCTCCATAATCTGGAAGTGACAACTTGTAAGAGTCGATTTGGTGTGTTGATCATATTTTCCCAAGGTCTTCTCTCTAAAATATGTGCGAAAGAAGGATTTACCAGCATTCTTCAATAAAAAGGTTACAAAAAGGTTGTCTTACCTTGGTTGAAAGGCACAACCTAAAATAGTTAGGATAAGATCACATCCTTTTAAGGTCTTTACCCGCTTCTTCAAAACCCGAAAAGTGCTAAAAAGTCGGATAGATTCCTTCCCCTGGCTATAAAATGACATACATACTCATCTATCTGTCTCGATTGTCTTTTCAAATCCATGATGTTGCTTGGCCTTTGAAGGTGATTAAATATTGGTCCCAACAATATATATATATAGGTTTATAGGTTTACCTATAAATAATAATAAAGTTATATAAGTATCTTTATAGGTTTACCATTATACATACATACATACATACATACATACATACATACATATATATATATATATATATATATATATATATATATATACATATACATACATACATACATACATACATACATACATACATACATACATACATACATACATATATATATATATATATACATACATACATACATACATACATACATATATATATACATACATACATACATATATATATATATATATATATATATATATATATATATATATATATATATATATATATATATATATATAATTCTTCTTTAATTTAAAGAATTCACTTGAACCCATTTGAATAGTGCCTTTGTAAAACAAGAGGTTAAAAGTTTCTATCTACTCACATATGAGTAAAGTTAGGAACTAATAAGTTTTCTTATTCAACCCAATATAATTATTAAAGAGGATATTTTCCCTTATTTTAAAACTCTAAGTAACTATTTTCTTTTCTAATAACATAGTATGAGATTTAACTATAGTTTCAACATTTCAAAATGCTCACTTTTATAATAAAATAAGAGAATATTTCCTTTCTTTCACAATAGAATAAATGACATCCATTTCAAGCAAAAAATATATTTTCATGCAAGAACACCAATATTTTAAAATGAAACATATTACACTTTTGAGGAAAATATTGAAGTTGAATATAAGATCAGATTGAGAGAGCTTCATCTTCATTTTCAAAACCATTTCAACATCATTACTTCATCTAGATAGTACAAGACTTGATAGTTTCATTTTGTAAGAACTAACCCATTAAAATACATGTTTACATCCAATACACTCTTGATAAACTATACAAGTTGGAGGAGGTATAATAACAACAAGATGCAACTTCACATGCCTCCTTTCCAACATAAGTTCTTCTCGAATACCCAATACTAATTAACTTTACAAAATACTTTTACAAGAAGATGAATCTTTAAAATAAAAGTTAAAAAATCCCTCCACATAAGTGGAGACAACATGACAAATATTTTACATGAGCAGGAGTCCTCCTTGTTTTGTTCCAATGTAACAATGTCTCAAAACCTCAATTGAACTCCATAATTTTCTTCAATATCCAATAAAACAAGAAATAGGGGAGTAGGAAATGATCTCCACCTAACCAATAACCCAATTAAATGGAGAATCCTTCCTCCTTATTGGCCTTCAAACCCCAAAAATGAATCAATAAGGGGTATAAAACAACCGTGGCAACTTTACATGTCTTCCACAACAAAATTCAAACAAACTTCCAACACAATAAGAAGAATACCAAAATCACAATAAACATACAAGTTTCCCAAGAACAAAGGCTCAATATTCAAGCCAAGAGAGATAAAATAAACATGGGGATTTACTTATGCCTCCTAAAGGGGTTGAGTGCCAACCTTAAAGTCTCCAAGATACTCAATCACATAAAGAACAAGAATCTTATTCCTTCCTCCAAAAATCTTATGTCTCCCTCAATAAAATAAAAAAGATAAGATCAAATTTAACTTATCTACAAAGGTTGAACAGTCAACCCAACTCCCTCCTAAGATATACAACAATATTGTTATGCCTCCCTCTAAAATATCCACATTTACTTTTTATCCTATAAAACCTAAGGGCTATTCTATTCCCAAAACCAAAACATACAACAATCATCCATTTACAATCATTTGCACAAAAAAATAACAATAAGAATACATGGGTGAAGTCCCTACCTTGCCATTGCAAGAGTATCCAATCCACAAACACAAGATCAAAGCCTTTTTAATTCCAAATCAAACACAAGAAAAATCCAAATTTCTAAAACAAGCACTCCAAAAGAAAGCTCTTCCAAAAATATAAGAGCCCAAATAAAACATCTAACCCCAAAAACTTCAAAACAACATACATAAATAGAAAATTGAGGAGAGAGTGGTGATGTGGCTCCATGTAGGATGCCACATCACTTCTCCTCCACCCACATCACATGGTCAAAAACAAAATCTAAAGCTCATAAATTAGTGGTTGAGAAAATGATAAGCCTCTTACACACACAAACTCATACCCACACCTCTAAAGGACACAATTAAAAACTCATGTAATAAAGTACAATAAATTTTACCATTTTGTGTTACAAATCACATGATAGGGTCTATTTTTGCATATGGGTAGTTGGTAGGTGAAATTAAGAGGCGTGGGACAAGCTTAACTTGTCCCAAAAGCCTCCAAAAATGGTCCTTATGCCCAAATTCAAATTTTACATGCAAGGTTGAGTACACAACACTTAAAACTAATAAAATCCTTTCAAATCCAACATAAAATCAAGGAAAATCTACCAATATTAACTACCCCCTTTGGTCAAATCCCAAATGACACTAATTAATCAAGATTAATCAACTTAAATGGGTTACATTAACTTAAAAAATAAAGGTGAATCAAATTACTGAAATAAATCACACACTCACAATTAATATAAACAAAAGGAAAAGAACACATTTACCCAAGGTCACACTTGAGGCCACCCCCAAATGGGGACCTCCTAATAACCTATCAAGAACAAACAACATACAAATACACAAGTTGCCAAGGTGACATGTTGTCAATACCCCAAATTCCTTCAATGTTGATCTCATATCCCCTTTAGTTTGCTATTCTACAATTTCTGCAAAAATCAACGAAACAACTTTCGGCCTCGTGGTCATATTAACAAGATCAAAAAATAAGACACAAAAATATATATCAATTCATATCATCAAATATCATAACTAAACCATCACTAAAATCAAGTAATTTCACCAATTGTTTAAAATTTCAAATATTTTGATTCTATCAATTCATCAATTAGCAATAAGATCACAAGACTACTAAATCGTCAATAAAATATGTATACCAAAATCTGATCGGTCGTACAAGACATATATAACATAGTAATTCTAGATCATCATCAAATACTAATATGTCAATCCATGCATGTAATCCATCATATAAGTCATATCATGTCAAAATTCTAAAAAATCTATACTATTTACCAAATAAGATACTCAAATATAGTAATGTCCATCTATCAATGTCTAAATATCAAATGTGATAGCAATGTCTATGGCTCCAATCCAAAGTAAATAAAAAATATAGCAAGATCAATTTCGAAGAGGAGTGGGCATGACACATGTTAAAATTGATAGAGGGGCTTCAAAGCCTTTTTCACCAAGCTCATCTTATAGTCCCCACGCCTCTTCAACACTATTTGATTTTGATGTTATTCTTGTTGGATTGATACTTAAACATTTGATTACTATCTTTTGTTTAGTAAATTATGGACTATGTGAATATTTGGACTATTCACATGACCGTGATTGGCATTTTTATTATGATGCACTAGATGGTGATGATAGACATATATATATGTTTAATTCCGATATTATTTTTTATTTGATTAGGTAACAATAGGGATCAGATCTAAGAAGCCATATAATGAAAGATGTACTATGAAAAAGAACCAAAGACGAGAAAGAAGAAGAAACAGGACCACAAAAGGATTTAAACAAACTTAACTCAACAAGGACCAAAAACATAAAAAACTAAAAACAATCCGTAGATAGTCAGTAGTTCCACTTGGATTTTCTAGAATGCACTAAGTTCCATCCATCAACAGGATCACCTCCACCCCCAAATGTCACCTTGATGTACTCACTATAATTCTCACCCTCCCAAAAGGTAAGGACCTTTAGGGAATCCAGATTGATTTGGGGTTTAGCCATTTGAATCTTTGATTTTAACTCATTTTTAATCTCCAGTACAACTTCCAATCTACCCCCTTGGGTATCCATCGCAGGCCATTTAGGACCAACAGGAAAAGGTAAGGAACCCATAGAATCACTATGAGTCAGTTGGGCCTTGATTTTCCTATCGTAAAATTCCCATCTCATTTCCTCAAATGATTCCACCATTTCAAGAAATTTATCCATTGGGTTGGGAGGTAATGTTTCTGGTATTTCTATAGATGCATTTGATTCATTCCCAAAACTATCCTCCTCCCCTGTTTCTGTGGAAGCGTCACTATCATCCTCGTTGTTTTCATCTGAAATTGAAGAGTTTGAGATGTAACTCATGGAAGCAGAAGGTTTTCCTGTAGAATGAGAAAGGGACTTAAGGACAAGTGGAAGAACCAAACCTGACTCATCCTTTGCCGAGAATAGACCTTTTAGACACCAACATCCCATCCACCACATCGACATTAGGAAGCACGAGGATAGATGCACTATCTCCAGCACTCACATTTTTCTTCATCCTCAAATCCCATCCTGGGCTTGTACAAGAGGCAAACTGTGGCCCACATACTTGAATTTTGATATTCTAATTCTATACTATCCTGTCATATTTGGGATGCACAACCTATGTTGGACGTTTTGTGTAGAACTATGATTTTATGGATGCAAAAATGAAATTAATTGTATGATGTTGGATGATAGAATTACTTAATTTTGGATGATGAGTATGTATATTTGTCTCGATGTTTTCAATACATTCATAATTCCAGAGAGGTATTTTGTTGTGTTGCATATATATTTTATCACATACATTGAAAGGGGATAGGGGACCAACCATAGAAGGATGTTGGGTCTTGTGCAACATGGCCAAAATTTGACAACTTATGTAATGTTATATTGTGGTGTTTTTGCATGCCTAGTTAGGAGGTTTCCCATGGGGGGTGACCTCACATGTGTGGCCATGGGGTGAAATTGTTTCCTTTCTTTTAATTTGTGTGTGCTTTATTTTGTGTTATATGTATTTAATTTTTGGAAATTGTTGTCACCTTATTAACATTTATAATTGTGTCTTAATTAACTAATCCTACTTAATTTATTAACTAAAATAAAGATGTGAAAAATAGATAATTATGAGGTTAATTGGTCCTTGAAATATTGGGAATGTAAGTGAGATTTGTGCTGGTTTGTGTGTGATGTGCTCTAACTTGACTTCAAAATTCGAATTTTTATTTGGGAGGATTTTTGGGAGGCTTTTGGGATAAGCTAAGCTTGTCCCATGCCTCTTAAATTCACCCAAAAATCTTACCTATAGGTTAGGGAGATAAATTTTGAATTATTTAACCTTTTGGAGTGTAAAAGAGTGAAAATAATTACACTTTCCTACTTACCTCAATTAATTTTGTCCTTAGAAGACATGGTGTGGAAGTTTGAGTGTCTTTTGGGTTGTCATAGTCTTACAAGTTCATTTATTATCTTGGGCATGGTGTTTTGAATTGAGTGTGGGAATGGAGGAATGATGAAGTGGAATCCTACATAGATCCACCTCATCATCCTCACATTCCATTTCTATTTATTAATGGAATTTGATGGAATGGGGGTTACTTGTTCATTTTCTTCCTTTTACATTTTTGAAATTGGGAGCTTGTTGGAGTTGATTTTGGGAATTTTATTTTCTTGGAGGTGTGAAAGACTTGTGGAGTGAAGTTTTCTTGGAATCTTGATGGAGAGGTAGGATCTCCATCCTTGTATTTTTCTTATTTAGGTTTGTAAATGTGAAAATGGTGCTTGTTTAATATAGTATGAGTTTTGTGAATGTGATTTTGTGTGGTTGGGTAGTATGCCTTAAGTTGGGTGTGGGAGATGGACTTATGGGACCATTGGGGAGGGAAAAGGGAGTTTGTGAGGCATGAATTTTGTGGGAGTGTGATTGGGAGTTTCACATATGGGGAGTGAAAATCAAATCATCATCATATTGTTGCATACTTGCAAGGGAGAGATAAGGATATTGTGTTGTTTGTTTTGTGCACTTGGAGGCTTAGGGTGAAACTCCCACTTCACTTGGGAGGAAAAATGAGGTGGTTTCCCATAGTCCTTGATCCATTTGGTTTTATATCAAACCTATTTATTGTTTGAGAATTTATAAAACTTTTTTAGTATGTTATTTTAGTTGTGTTGAATATTTTGAAATGTATGTTATTTGTGGAAGCCATGTTGTTGAAAAGTTGTAAAATTTTGATTAAGATATTTCATAATTCTTTGGTTGGGGCTTGCTTTCCATGGAGGGGTGGATTCTCCTCTTAATTAATTAAAGGTTAGGTGAAGAGTGTTGCGTATTCTTCCTTCCTTTGTATTGTGATCCTTGTTGTGAAAGAATTGAAGAGTGCATGATTGAAGCTACATTTGGAAGAAGACATGCAAATGTATATTTTTATTTGGCCTTGTTGATAGCCTTTATGTTGTAATTTGTTCATTTTATTATTCCCACTTTGAGTGGATGATTGTAAATTTATAAGCTTAAGAGAATGTTTTTGTATTACTTACAAATCCCTATATCTTGTAAACTCTTCTAAGAGTGTTTGTATGAGAAATATACATTTTAAAATGTGTTAGTATTTTATTTTTTTGTGAATTATAAAGTTTGAAATGGATACAAATGGTAATGCATCTCTTTTGAATTCAGTTTTGTCAATATCCCCAGAATTTTATAGGTTCATTTTACAAGTATTGAAACTCTTTCTAAAAAGCATCTGCTATGTGAAGAGGATTTTTATTTTAGTTGTTATTGGAAAAAAAAAAATAACAATAGTTTGTTACTCCTTATTGAAAATATAGTGTATTAGAAAGTATGAAAGTTTTTCTTCATTCCTTATAAGTGGTAGGAAGGAAAATAGTTCTTAAAATTTATTTGAATAAGCAATCTTATTATTTTGTTCAATTATCATTCTTTTATAAATGGGTAGAAATTCTTGTAGTCCTTGCTTTGTCTTACCCTACTCTAAATAAATTATTTCTTATTTTTGTTTAATAGATCGAGTTATAAGAATATATACATATTTATAATTAAAAATGTATTTAATTATATGAATTTATTATTAAACTTATATATATTAAATCTATTATAAATATTTATTTATTAAAAATAAATTAAAGTCAGTATATTATATTATATATATATATATATATATATATATATATATATATATATATATATATATATATATATATATATATATAAAATAAAACAATTGTTGAATCAGACAAGTTTGTAATGGGTGTTATGTTCAATGGCCGATCGGCCTATGCATTATATTATGGATTAGTGGAATGGGGGAGGAGGAATGCCCCCACCCAAACCCATATTAATATGGGTTGGGGTGGGGTGGTGCCCCTTCCTAACTGATAAAATTTATTATATATATCAACCATTGGGTGGGGTCGAGCATCCACCAAACTTAATCAAATTCTTTCAATTTTATAATAGTTGGCCATGCCTGTTACAACCCACAGTTGGGAATATTCATATATATATATATATATATATATATATATATATATATATATATATGGGAAATGTCCATTTGTCCAAATAAGGTAACTATAAGAAAATATTTATCTACAACAATGAATAGTTTATATCAAATAAGAAATTATAATTAAACCCTAGGATAGGGTAGAATAGAAATGGCAAATAAAAAAAAATAAACTTGGGGTTGTGTGTATCCATACCAAGCTCCTTTTCCTCTTCCATGGATTCCTTCCCTTCTTCTTTCCTAAAACCTACAAAATAGAAATGAGAAAATAAGTCAAATGAAAGAGTAAAAGATTCCTAAAAGAGGATTATGGTTATTTTTTAATCCTATATCTAAGGGCCCAAATTCAATCCACCCAACGGCCAAGATTCTTCCAAACAAAAGTTAGGTGAGAGTAATGTGAAATCATCATTTAAATGCATGGGTCAAGTTTAAATGGGGCCACTTAAGTGCGAGTAAAAGATAAGCGTAATTTTTACCCATTATGATTTATTTAGTAACTTTTTAAAATAGAAATCCCATGGCCTTGTAATAATTAAAGTAAATTCATTGCCTAAGTAATTTAGACAACATTTATAATTGGGGATTAAATTTAATAGTATTGTTTAAATTGAAGGGTAAATTAGAATTAGCCCTAAAATAATAAAATTATTAAATGACATTTGAGTAATGTTATTAAATTAAATAAGGAGGAAACTAAGGGGATTGTAAACCCGAACTAGAGTTTAAATATTATTATTTAATTGTTTTTAAAATGATCATTTGTTAACCGAGAACTATGTTATGATTTTCCATTGGATATATAATATATATATATATATATATATATATATATATATATATATATATATTATGTAATATTTTTAGTTTTATTTTTGTGTTGTATTGGGATTTTTGTGGGATATTTGTGAGCATTACACATCTCATGTACATTCCGCAATCCTTCATAATGTAATAAGTGGTCAGATTTGCTTGAAGCGTTCTTCATAGGTTATGGATTTTGAATGTATATTTACCACAACCTCTCCCTTCCCAACATCCCTGAATCGATCAAACCCAACAATCATCACATTCCGAGAGACCAATTTCTTCTTAGGCATTACTTCAAACAATTTCATGGCCTTATCAAGCTGCCTATTCTGAGCATACCCTAAATTTATAGCGGTCTAAGAAACTACATCTCGTTGAGGCATTTCGTGGAACACTTTCCGTGCATCCTCTATGCTTCCACATTTCACATACGTATAGACAACAACACCTGCAACTAAAAACCTATCATAAATCCCCTATTCATCATGCTTTTGTATGTTGATCGATTAAAGGAAAAAGTAATGATACGTGTAAAACCTTGTCCTCTACAAAATATATTTATTTAATATCAAACGTGGGTAGAATCCTCCAAACTCTTCCTCCACCACAGTTTAGACATAATAAATGGGTCCGACTAAGGTTGATCCATGGAGAAAATCACAAGCATATGGTCAAAATTTGCAATTGGGGGATATGTTATCTTTGATTTCCACTCCAATACATCCCGAATCATGTGTCTCTTATATGTCCAATCAATACCCCCAACAAAGACATTGTGTCCGAGAAAAATGCACCTCTTTATCTTATTAAGCAGTGCTCTTACCACACAAAGGAGATCTATTCCTACTCTCTTATCCTCAACTCCTTAATAATTTCCCATGAATCCTCAATCCCTTCTCCATTACATTTTTGAGGATATCTATAGTCTGCATCAAAAACCCTATTTTAGCATGAATGAGACGATTATAACATGGGTTTTGGAGTTTAGCATTACAACTGCAAATTGCATTCGCATAGTGTCTCTTCTAAGGCCTTTTCAACACCTCCAATAATCAAAACATTCCAAGAGTCCACAACTCATTCAAACACATTTTTTTCACAAATGGTGCGTCATCTAAAAATTCCACCTTAGAAACCTAAAATCCTTGAGTGTCTAGTTTGATCTGTGGAATGACTGGAATTGGCATAGTTGGTGAAATATATATGCAACTATGAATACATAATTTAAACTTAGGAATCGATTTGATAATCCACATTCCTAAAAATAAATTTTCTATGATTTTTCTCCTGCCTGTAATCTACAAATGTGAGGCATCCTTTGATTCACAAATTATGCCAAACATACTTATCAGGGAACTCGAAACTACTAAATCTGACAAAATTCCTCTATCCTTATGCTTTGATGGATGTCCATACCATCTTCGAGAGATCGTATTTTGACACATTTGGGAGTATGCATGCATATGTAAACTGATTAGGTTGGATACCTGTTGGATGTATAGGTGAAATAATGTGACTATATCATGAGGAAAGCCATGTCTTCTGTACATTACCGTAATCATATTCCACAAGAAGTTTCCTCATTCTTTCAAATAACATTTCACCCCTTAACACCGGGGACTCGAAATCAGGTTGACTTCCAATTCTGATAACTCCGACTCCATTGCAACTGTCCAATTACTACTATATTACAACGTTGGCTTGGGTTTTAGCTTGGTTAATGCCTCCGGATCTCAAACAAAGTGCTTAAATTATTATGTAAGGGAAATGACAGGTGTTTAGGGTCCTCTAGGCTACCCCACATGCCTTATTAGGGAGGGCCATGTCTTCCCACTGCAGCACACCATCCTTCATGAATCTTTTAATTTTTCGCCTCCTTCTCCTCAACTCCCTTGCACCGCCACCTCTAGTCAAACACACTTCACAATATATTCTTTTTAATTTTATTTTAATATTATTTTATGGTCGGTACTACAGTGTTTATCAAATTTATGTACTAATGTAAATTTAATTTAGTTTTTAGACCAAAAATACAAATTAAATACGATTTTAATAATTATTTAAAGTTAATCTATGTGTAATTTAGATGTGTCTAATTAAATTTGTATAGAAATTAATAATAATATTAGAATAAATTTAGTATTCTCTTAAAAATTAGAAAGTATTCAATTAAATGAACTTTTATGTAGATAGTAATAATAATTATTATTTCAGTATGTTTTAAAAATATAGATAAACCATATATATAATTATTTAAAATAAAGTGAAATTCTACATTATTTTTAAAGAAGTTCCACAAATTATTATTGTGGCAATCAAATTGTAGCTTCCACCTACAAGTTTTATGTGGTAATCATTCATGTAGAAAAATTTGTAGATATTGCCACATATATTATATTGATGCAAAAAGAATCCTTAGAATGTAAAAAATCTATAATTTTGAAATATATGGAAAAACTATAGTTTACGAAATAGTGGAATATTTACATTAAAAAAAATGTGGACAATTTACAAATTGTTAAAATTGTGGATAATCTACACTAATAAAGATTGTAGGCTAGCTACAAATTTTATAAATTGTGGAGTATCAACATTCGAACAAATTATCGATGAGCAACAATAATATATGAAATTATGGACTAACTACAACTTGAAAGCCACATTTTTAATGTTAACAATTCATCATAATCAGAAAAACAATGTATAAAAATTATGGAAAAATGGCTTGTTTGTTGCGGTGTAAGGATCTTTTGCTCAAATTTCTATAGTAATGACCCGACATGTTTTATTACCTAGGAGAATGAGAGGGAAAATAAGAAAGACAAACCTCGAATAGATAAATTAGAAATAAGTGTTACGAGGACCGGGGTGCCTAAAATTAAAGACCGAGGTACCCATGCATGCCCCAACACTACCCCTGGGTGCCCTAGTAATAGACTAAATATGACAATGGAGAAAATTACGACACCTAAGACTCCTGAGATACCACTAGAACTATATTAAAAAGCTGTATCGAATATGAAAGATAAATGATAATGATGATTGACTAAGCGACAATAGAACTATGCGATAGGTCATTATTGAATACTTTTACTACGTAGGATCCATATATATAAAAACATGCTTGGTGGTATAATTATAATAGTTAGTGTGTGATTTCGTGACTACTGACTCTTTATACAATATTCACCATAAAATATTGATATTTAAATCTTTTTAAGGCATTGGGGATGGAAGCAGATGAGTTTCAACTTTCAATTCAAGTTTATTTTATGCTCCTACAATTTTTCATCATGTTGAATCCACAACTATTTAATTCGACCTTTTTATTTCTTACATTCCAATGATTTATATCTTATCTTACAAATTAAATTTTTATTAATCAATTATAGATAGCCCCTGGTGCACATTGAGAATTATTATCTTACCAATAAAAGTATGTAGAGTTACCATGAACAAATAACATGAGAACCATTTGTAACCTTATGAATAAGAAATAAGATCTTCCATGTTTGGGTTTGTGGGACAAGATTTTCAAAGTGTAAAGGATGTTGGATAAATCAAATTTATGGAATCCAATCAAAATCAATATGATGTTATCACTTCTAGGGTTGTTGAGATGAGCTCTTTTCATTTCATCACATCTCGATTAATTTAGGATTAAATTATTGAGGAGGCACATGCCTACCAATAACTTTCTCTCACATTTCTCTATCCATTGGAGTAAAGATTTGTATGTTTTAATTAGATATGGTTGTTTACACATTTCCTTATTTCCTAAAAATACATGAGATTACTTCTAAAATATGGGATACTACTTGTATAAGGAAAAGAATTATGATTGGATTTCAAACTATAACGCCCACATTTTACACACATAAAAACAATAGTAAAAATACTAGGATTTTTTTTTTTACTTACATTGCTCACTACACAAAACCACAAGGGCTCCAAGAAGAGAAACTCAACAACGCACAAGACACTTTCATAAGTCATCAAATCACATAGACACATGAAAACACCATATACATGTCGATGACACACTTTCTCTAATGAACGAATACTAGCAATGACCCAACCACAAAAAAACTCAAAGATTGGAAAACCCACAACACGTCATTTCCTTAATTGCATCTTAGTTACGATTTACATTCCAAGAACATTTTTGTGCAAAGATAATTTTCTCTTTTTTTTCACCTACAGATTCTTAAGTTAACTCCACATTCAACTTACAGTTTGACCCTTTAAGTTTTCTCTTTATCCCTTATGCCAATCTTCATAACTTACATTAAAAATTTTCATATTTAAAATTTCCTACAAAGTTCCTAATTCTCTCATTCTTATGTCAAAGGTTTGTTTCTTAAAATATGTTTAGTTGACGTTAAAAATTTTTTTTTTTATCTACATTAAGCAAGGGGACCAACCATAAGTTGTCAAGGAGAAATAATACGATTCAAGGAGGTGAAGGTTCAAGTTTCCCTTTCCTAAAAAATTCCTTCCATTAGAAACACATTTGTTCTCATACTATGGTTGTTTTAGTTCCAAAATTTAGTTGATTCAGTTAAGCCTTTACATGACAATTTTTTTAGTGGACTCTATAATGGCTCAAATGCCTAGTCCCACCATGAGCAGTTTGTATCCACTCTCCACAACAAAATTCAATTCTTAAATCAACCATAAGGACTTCAAGTGAAATTGTTTTCTTAATCCATTGACACATATACTCTTGTTTCTCATTTCATTTACATTGTTTCTTAGGTCTCTTTTGGCGTCACTTAAAAACATGAAGAGTTACGAAATTACTTATCTAACATCTTGAAGAAGTATATCTTTTGTTATCTCAAAGTTTTCTCTAACCAAGGAAATTCATATTCTTTTTAACATAAGTAAATGTCAAATTGAGTTATAAGGATTCCAAGAGTGACATTATTCTCAACCTCAAATATCTTTTTCCTTTTATATGATTTACTCTTACATCGCACTAAGGTCTCATTTTTAGCATCATTTTATAACATTTGTAACAAAATAAACACATACTTTTCACTAATGGATTCACTACTACATGGAGTGTAACCTAGCACGTGACAACTCAATTCTTTTCTCTTATGCACTGTAGTGTTAACGTGTGCTACAACCAAGACATCCACTTGTGCATTTTAAATCCCACCAAGAGAAGAATCATAGAAATGTCATAAGAAAAACTACCTTGGTTGGTATAATTCCAAATGCACCTAAGGATCTATGCCCCAACTACAAAAGATATTTAAGGTGAGAAGACATGTTTAAGGTAGACAACCTTCATGAAAGACCAAGGTGATATGTTGTTAGTAACCAGGGTGACACATTTAACTGAGAGGGACTAAAGAGTTCATTAACAAGAGTTTAAGTCATAGAACAACTATTTCACTATCTCCATTTGTGTCATCTGGATCCCACAAGGAATTCATTTCAATCTTCGTAAGACTAAGTAGTCCACAAGGATACTAAGGAAGTCCTAGTTCTGCTTATACCAGAAATAGTTGGACCATGTCTTTCCTAACTATCGGGTTTAAGATGATGTCGCTAAACATACCAACCATGACGATAAATCAAACTAGGAATCTTGAGTACTTAAACCAAAAGGTACCATAGAGTGAAAGGTTTAAGTTCATTCTACATTTTCAATTTATTCTATGCTAAGAAGGAATGTGCAAGAAGGGTAAATATGTGCAAGTTCTAAACTAAGGTTGATTGTCTTATTTAGATTTCTCTATTACATTTTTAAGGTAAGGAACACAACACCAATTATTTAATCATCTATTGCACACTAAAAACACACTACAAGATATTTGATTCAAATTTATTTACATATATATATATATATATATATATATATATATATATATATATATATATATATATACATATATATATATATATATATACATATATATATATATATATATATGTATATGTATATATATATATATCTATATATATGTATGTATATATATATATATATATATATATATATATATATATATATATATATATTATATACATATATATAATATATATATATATATATATATATATATATATATATATATATATATATATATATATATATATATATATATATATATATCAATCCTTTTTACCAAAAATAACCTATGAATCACATTGCACCTATGATTAAATGCATGTTTCCCAAGGTATCCCTAAAACTAGCATCTCAGACATATTAGAAATTTCAAACACAACCTTTCGTAACATGGGACTACATTATACATATATACATTTTACAAGGAACTATATAAATTACAAAAATAAATAATAAATTACACAATGCCTTTTCGTCATCTTTCTTGCATCCTGCAAAACCATGTGAGCATGAAATCAGCGATAAATCGTTGGCATGGCATCCACCCTAATCTAGCATAATTAACATTTTTAGTTTCCCATTTACATAATAACATTAATAATTTTGCATTTGAAGGAAAAAGGTTAGAGACACATTTATTTCTTTTCAATTTGCTTCATTTCCTAACCAAGGAGAGAGAAGAAATAGGGAAGAGAGAGAAACACTATTTTGCCAAAAGTTCAATTTCACACAACAAATCACACAATAAAGTTTCAAATAGTTATTTATAAGTGTCAACAAATTTCCACGATGGTTTGGGAACTGACATGGGTCATACAACTTCCTTCTTACGTTTCCCTATTAGGTTCAAAAATATTCAATTAACACTCGGAGGCTAAGAAGCCAACTTCAAACGTTGTCCTCTAATGAGAAAACACACTCCAGGTAAGTTTCTATGTGTCCTCCTATACACCAAGAATTCATAGGAATTGACGGAATTTAGAACTGGAAAATGGTTTACAAACAACGACATGCCTTCTGGAGCCTCTGGTCGTAGTTGGTCCAGTTTGACCTAGTCAACTACAACGGAAGCCTACAAAATGGCTTTGCCAAACTATCAGAAAAGTGTTTTTCCTCAGACTAATAAAGTACTAGGAAATTGTCTAGTAAAAATACTAGAGGTTTGCGAATATGGATAAGCATTTCGTTGTCCAGGATTCAAATGGCGGTTCAAAATGAAAGCCAACTTTATAGTTTTAGTAGCTTCTTATAACTACAAAACAGTGTAACATTTCTCCCAGTAGGGCGTCAAAAGATCACAAATGTTCATTTGGGGTCAAACCAAAGGTTAAGGTGACTCCCCACATAACAAGGTACACAAATGAAGCTTAACATCCCATTTTCGAAGTTACGAAGGGTACTTAACGAGTCTCTAAAAATAAAAATTTATCTATTTAAATAGGGAGATGGTCAACATTTTTACCGGGAAGTAAATTTCGTCTTGTCGATAAAACAATATTGTAGAGATCTAGTTTAGGCAGGAAGTTTTCTAAATCACCTCAGAATGAGGGTTGAAGTTCATGGTTTAATACAAAAGGGTTATTTTGATTGTGTGAGTTACGATATGACATTTATTGATTTGTAACCAGTTAATATAAACAATTAAATGTATGATAATTCTAAGCTTTTAAAATTATCTTTCATCACAAATGAGAAACTAAAGTACGATAATTACGAAAGACAAGGAGAGATGAACCATGCCTGACAATATTAGCGTCCATAGAACATGAGGTTCTCCAAGAGTGTTCACCCATATTCCACATGGCTTCATCACTCTTCCAGGAATTCCATCAAATGGTTCTGGTGAATTTCCCAAGCTTCCATGTTTTGCACTTTCTTGAAGTTCCCAAACACCTTTCCACTAGATCCATTCCAAACAACCACCATAGGCTTAACTGGTGCGTTAATGGTAACTGATTTGAGTTTCCTTGAGGTGGATGACACGTCTAAGGCTGCCACCCTGTGTTATACCTACACTGCCAGCTAAATAAAAAAAAGTGAAGATTAACCAGTAGAAAGGCTCCCATTTATCAAACTTTACAAGCCAAATATCAGAGGCAAGTCTCACGGAATGGATCCTATCAATCCAAATTTAGAATCTCTTTCCTTTTTCTGATCTCCATAAAATTGTCTTAGAACATCAAGGCCATTGAAAAATTTTTCTTTGAACCCCCTAGGAATGAACCAAGCTACAGAACTAAAAATGCCATCTGAATCACACACTTCTGAACGATGCCATCGCTCACAAAATGGATGGAACTACACAACCTCATGACCCAGGGAAAAGTATTTTGGCCCAATTTGAGGGTGGCTGATTTTATCCCAGGAAGAAATATTGGGATCTAAATTAAAGTGTTGCATGGCTTGGATAATACCTGTAGCACATCTGCCCCATACCATCTACAAAATTCCTTCTATGCTCTGATGGGTGCACAAGTTTCTGAGCTCCAAATTTGGCATAGGCTTGGGAGGATGCTGGAAAACGATGAGGGATTTGGATTTACACCTGATTGCATTCTCTTGAAATATTATAAGCCTTTTCAACAAACCCATTTTCTTCATAACCTGCAGTCCACGTTGTGCACAAAACCACATTTTTCCTAAGAAATTCAGTCAAACAGCTAAGAAGTCGGTCTATACTTCCACACTTAGCATACACATCTACCACGACCATTGTTAATGCAACATTTGGCGAAAATTCCTCCATCTTTACATTATTCTGGGCGTCCAAACCATGTTTTAGGCTTGTATTTTGGCACAGGTTGGGGGTGCATGGAAAAAACAATAAGATGATCGTGTTGGAGACCTGTTTTTTGCATTGGAGGAATGATGTGACTGTCTCGTGAAGGAGCCCATGGGAAGGGCTAAGCACATAACAAACTCTCCGTCCACTCACTAGCGCAGCCGATCCACCTCAAACCCAACTTTCCAACCATATATACAAAGCTTGGAGGTCTTTTTTTTGCAAATGGAAAACAATGGATTACGTGGCCATAGCCACACCGCTATCCTTTATAACTATCAAAAATTTCTAAAATTTTATAATGTTAACATGGTTTTCAGATTTTTCTAAGCCTACGGATCTCAAATAAAGTGTTTGTATTATTAAGCAAGGAAAATGACAGGTCTGACCGGTGATGAAGGTGCCCATGTGTTATGTGTAATGCCCTGTTCTACGTTACACCTGTTCATCCTTCGGCGATCGATTGCTAAGCATGGAACGTCATTGTGCCTTCGTCGATCATTGGTGGGCTTCGCCTTGGTCACAGGGAATACTCAATCATCTCCCTCTTCATCGTGTTCGCTGGTGTCGTGTTGTTGTTGTCGTTACTGGCCCTTGCAACGCCTGTTACGATTTCCTTGTTAAAGGAAAATCATGTTCTCTTTTACCGTACTTGTTTGTCGGCCCTTATTAATAGGATTAATAATTATTATTACTATTAGGTTATAAAATAATAATAATAGTATTATTATTTTAGTTGTCGAATAACAATTACTATTATTGTTATTTATTTATTTATTGTGTCGATTTCAGGAATATTATTAATTACCTGTAAGTTACCTTAATTTTTTTATCGGCCGCTCTCGAAGACTGAGCCCCGATTCACGCATGAGGAGGACCTTGTTCTTGGGTGATGCCACTGCTTAGGAAGTGGTGTTCGTTCTTAGCGTTTAACATTTTGCTTATGACCGTCCAGATCTCGTTGCGTGCGGTGTATGCATACTTTCTTTTTCGGTTAGTGTTTTGGTTGTATGGGGGCATCCACCCACCCCAACTAATACTTTTACCCTTGCTGGCTGCGTACTCATGTTACCTTTTGTTGAAAAGACCTGGCTGCGTGGAGGGTGGAGATATTAAAATCTAGCCATGTGTTGTTAATGCCTTGCAACCAACTTAATAAAGAAAACATAATTTTTTTGCTCTTCTCCTTCCTATACGCCATTCTTTTTCCTGTGCCTAGCTATGCAGTCAACTAGTTTGTAGCTGGCGGTTGGTGGAAGGACCTGTTATCCCTTTTATTGTTCTTTCAATGCGTATAGGTGGGTGTTGGGCACGTTTTTTTTTGGGCTGCAGGCGTTGGAAAGAGGGTAACGTGTTTGAATGTCTTTTTGGTCCTTTTACAGTTCTGTTCCTGTTTCATGCTACACGAACCTTCTTCTTCCTTTTGCTTTCTCCTCCTCTGCGTATGGGCATTTTTTTCCTTTCTCCTGGCACGTTTTCTCTGCCCTTGGTTGCTGCGTGAATGTTGGGTTTGTTTTGGTGGTTATAGATGAAGCTACAGGCTAGTAGGCGTGTTACCTCCACTTTCATTGGAGTCGCCGCGGGGTGTGTTCAGTCTGGGATCCACCGCACGCCCCTGATGTGAATGAATAGCCGTGCAAGTAGGCATGTGCAGTTTAGTTGAAGCCTTTTTGAGCGCTTCCAATAGGCAGGCTGTCCAACTATGTTGCTTTCTGTTCAGTATAGAATGCATCCTCAGATTCGAGTCTCTCCTTCAAGGTATTTTTATCAAAATCGACTATGTGACAGTGTGAGTATTACCAGAAGACCTGATGAAATTTATTGTTAAGATTCTCTATTGATTTCTTACTTGTCTTACGATGTAACTCATGGAAGAGTATCCCATAGAGGCGGATCTGTTTTATATCAGAATATTCATGAAGCACAAATTGCCTTGCGGCTTGCTCAAGCCATTCTTGGGTGTGCTTATGGACTGCGTTTGGTAAATGAATCTTTGGATATTGTTGAAAACTTAAATTTGATAGTTTTGGTCTCAATGACATCATTTAGGAGAACATTATCCCTGCAACACATGAACGCTCTCTTCAAAATGGAGATATTTTTTCTGTTTCTTCACCTTCACACAATTTTGGTCTCCGTTGAGTTATTCCACTTCAGCTGCTCCACCGACTACGGCCTCTGTTTCTCATAAATTGGTTTTCTGCCAGTTTGGGTTGTGGTTTCTTATGTTCGTGCCTTTCTAATAGGCATTCACCCATCAAAATTATCTCGGTCTTCAGAGAGATCTAAGGCAAAAGTGCAGGTTTGGAAAAGGCCATTACCTCAATTTTTCCTGTGTTTTGTTCTTGGGCTTTTGATTGGGTTCACCCCTTTTAGCATGGAGAGTTTTTCTGTAAATCTTGCCTCCAAGCACCAAGATTTTTGCATTTGAAATAAAAACAACAGAAGAAACAAATCCCCAGCAAGAATTCGGTCAAGTTGGAAACAGAGGAAGGACTATTGAAGCTATAAAAGTGGAGAACCCAAAGAATTTGGAATTAGAGGTTCAGCAGGAGAAAGAAGCTTGCATGAGGAATCTATGTGCTGAGGAAGAGAAGTTGCGCAGGTTGTGTTGCTGTTGCCCGAGCCCTGGTCGACGTGGTTGTTGGTTGGAAGAATTATAATCAGGCATGTTAACTTTACTCCTTGTAATAGTTTTCTACCTTCTTTCAGTATCTTGAAATGAATTTTCTTTCCTCTTGAATGGCGCCTAGAATAAATGTTTTCGTGGTTGTTTATATCGCTGCCTGAATGTGTTGGCCGTTCTTTTAAAATCTCGTTCCAATTTCGCTAGTTTTGCTTGGAATGTTCTTTTCCCTCTCTTATAGCTTACTCTATTTATATTCGTCTAAAGGGGCTACTGCAATATTGTGTGATGCAGTCTAGTTCGTAGGGAAGGAAACATTATAGAGTTTCGTTTGCTTATATGACTCTCTTTTAAAAGAATTCTGTGATGGTATTTTGTAATTGAAGGCTTACTATATGGAAGGTTAAGCCTTCATATCTCTATTTGCTTGAATGAATACGTATTTCCTATTTAGGGCTCTCCTATTTTTGCTAAAAGGTACATTAATAGTGACGTTGTGTTCTAAAACTTGTTTAAGCCTGTGGGCATTCCTTACTTTTGTTTAATTAGAAAATGGCATTAGGGTTTTGTTTCAGAACTGTACATGATCGACTGTTGTACCCAGTTCTAGAGGATTAATAACCCGACATCTATTTTGGCCTCTACGTGTTGAGAGGATTACTATACCTACTTCCTGGATTCAAACTCTTGTTTGATTAAAGTAAGGGGGAAACATTGTAAGTTTTATTGAATGAAATCTCTTCATTTTTTTAAGGGTCGCGAGCAAGCTATCAATAGCTGGACTGAAACAAAAGTTGTAGGTGAATCCATGGTATTGGACTCGTGAACTCGTTTCCGGTTAGATAATAGCTGATTACAGTGATAATATAATAGGTGGCTATTATCTTCATCTGTTTGATATTGCTAGACATTTCCTTGATAAGCCCACATGGATTGGGTAAAACTTCCATCTTCTTTACCATTGGCAAGGAGCTCATAGAACTTCCAGGCCTGACTGCACTGCGTAACCTTCCTGATGGATCTGTGTGTTGGTTCTTATTTTTTTGTGCTCGCACTCGTGGTAAGGTCTTTTGAGTCTGGGGCATCGCCGTGTATTACCCACCGTGTATCGAATCCCTTTGTTTTCGAACTCGAATAACTTATACTTCAAACTTGGTTACTAAAAGTCCCATTTTGTGGCTTTGTTAAGGAAATCAATTTTTTTATTTTTATACTTTTTGGCATTGTCGGAAATATATATAAATTATTAACGACTTTTGGGTTTAGCCTTCCCTTATATTATGTAGAGAAGTTGACGATTAGGATAAGGTTTGTTGGTAGAATAATGGCTCTTTTGTGCCTCTTTTGTACGCTTTTGGATGAGTGGATTTGTTTTGTTAACTAGTACTACGTTTAAGAAATCCTATAAGGAAGTAGTGGTAAACTCCTTGGTTAAAGCGAAACTATAGTTGTTTTCTTTTAAGGACGTCGAACCCATATTACTATTGTTATCCCGTTTTGAGTTCACGACAAAACGATCGGATAACCCCTACGAAATTTTCGAAGTTGATTTTGCATTATGGCCTCTTTTTAAGAAAATCGGGTTTTTGAGGTTTTACCAACAGCTCGACATGAGTTTTAACATGCTTTATGTCGACTGTCTTCCGAAACCCGAAACCCGCCTTGTATTGAGAAAATCGGGTTTTCGGATCCCGGCGCATCGGAACATCCGTAATCCAAAACATGTTTTATGCCCCATGTTTTCCGATTCCCGAAGTCCGCTTAATCCTTTGTATCGGGTTTTCGGGGCTATGTAGCATCTAAGCACCTCATGCTTTATGCATCATGTTTTCCGAAACCCGAAACCCGAATTGCACTAAGTCCCCTCGTGTCGGGTTTTCGGACCTCCCAAACATGCTGACATGGCATTCATGCCGAGTGGTCGGTGAGTTGGCACGTGCCGAGCTGAAGTGTATTAATTACCAATTTTCTTATAAATACGCGGATTTCCACGTCATTCTTACCATTCGTATTTTTAATTCGTGGAATTTTTGTGCGTGCTCTTCCGTTTTCAAAACCGAAAACTCACCTTGCTCGATTGGATCGTCTATTTTCGATCTTACATTTCTCGAATTGAAGGTATTTTTCTTTCCCTTCTTTATTCTTGGTTTTTATGGATCGATTGAGCGTATTTTATTCCCAATTTCTTCTTAGGGTGTTGAAGGTTTTCTTTCCTTCTTCTTTCTGTGTTGCTTTGGAAAGGGTTTTAGGTTTTTAGGGTTTATCTCTTTTGAGACTATCCCTTGATGTTGTTTCTTCCAAGTTCTATTATATGCATGGAACATGAATAATAAAAAAGAAGGAGATTACATGTTTTGGAATTCAACGAAAAACCCTATTTTCTTCTTGGGTTTTGAAGATTGTTTTGCAGAGCCGGAGACCCGAAGTGTATTGACGGATTGGCGCGCCGGGCTTTCTCAAAATTCCGAAGTATATTGAAGTGTCGGGTTTTCTTCCAGTTCCGACATCCACAAACAGGTGTCGGGGTTTCTTCCGTGTCCGACATCAAAAGCAAGTGCCGGGTATCTCCGAGTTCCCGTCATCAACAGCAAGTGTCGGGCTTTGCCAAAGTTCCGACATATCAAACTTGTCGGGTTCTCAGGGTTTTCCGACATCCTCCTCGGCGTGTCGGACTCTTCTATTCTTCCGGCATATTCGGTCGATCGGGATTTTCAGTGTGGATAACATCTCCTGAGTTTCAAGCCTTTCTCCCTCCAACATTCTTCATGTCGGACCCTGGTCCATCTCAGGAGAAGGCCGAGAAATCTAGCAGGATGAAGTACAAATTCAAGAAGCCAGAATCTCCATCATATATTGATTGCAATTATGATATCAGGGACACTGAACTTGGCAATATAGATATGGATGACTTCTGGAATAGGGTGAAGAGTTCCTCTCAAACCCCATGGATGACAGCTTTAGCTAACAGTGGCTTGCCCCTTGCAGCAGGCTTTCCCATGTCCGCCCAATGTCCAGAATTTGTTTTGGCTTGTGCGTCTAGTTATGACTCGGCTTCTCGTTCCGTGAAGAGCCAGGCTGGTGAGGTAGTGATCAGGCTAGATGGAGCATATTTTGATGATCTTCTAAAACTACCTAATTTCGAAGAGTATGGGGACCTGAACATCAAGTCGGCTCAGAAGGCCTGGGATAGTAATCAGGAAGACTGCATTAAGGATGTCAACAAGAAGTTCCTGGTCAAGGCTAAACCAGCAGTATCTAGATTTCCAAGGACTATCCCCAGATGTGATTTCATACAAGAAATCAATGATATTATCACCCTGCTGAGCCGGGTTTTTGGCTTGCCTGAATCAAATGTATTTCATGGATGGATGTATCAGTTTATGGTCACCATCAAGAAGAATCAGCAAGGGATTGACTGGGGGACCCTTATCAGCAATGAAATTGATTCTCAGATGACGACGGTCTTATCAACTGGAAAGTTTTATATGTTTTCATATGTGGCTTACGCAGCAGCCGGGATGAGGAACTATCCCGGGCTGGATACTAAGGGAAGCAGAACGACAAACCCAGTTTATAAATATTTCCCTCAATTGACAAAGAAGGGGTCAAAAGATCATTTCAGGAGGGTAAATGATGCCTTTTTCTATGAGAATATCTGCAGGCTGAACCCAGAGCTGAGGAAGACGAGAGTCTCAGATGAGGCTTGGACTGAAGTATCCAAATGGGGGTGTATCTTCTTGCAATTCAAGAAGTTTACATATCTTCGAACAGTCATGTACTCGGGAGAGCCTTTCCGTCTGCCTCGCTATCCAGGGGATAGATTGATATTGATAGAATTGGTCAGACAGCTGTTGGATTTTCACAAATTCCAACAAAGCAAGCATAAGGCAGCTGTATCCTTCCCAATTTCTATCGGGAGATATACTTGCTCGACAGTAGCAAAGGCCAAAAATGTTGAATGTGAACTTCAGGAAAAATTAAAAAAGCATATGAAGTCTCGGGATGGTTTTGACATCCGAGGAGTGCTTAGAGCCTATGGAGCCCAACATCTGCACAGGCCTGACATTGAGGATATATGGGTTGATCTGCGTAACGAAGTTGCGGTTCGCAGAAAAGATAATAGTAGGTTGACTATTAATGAGATTCAGACGCTGGAGCTTTCTGATTTGCCAGATGGCACGACTGACAATGAAAGTGTGTTGGATATGTCCTATGATGGGCTTAATGAGGATCAATATGTTTTCCCACCTATTGATTGGTCAGCCAGCGAAAAAGCCTCTATTACAGATAGGTCGGCTCTCATTCTTGCTCGCACCAAAAAATGGCTCTCCTCTTGGGGAATGAATTTTAAAGATGACAAGTTTCCAAAGTTGGCTGAAACGGAGGTGGGGCCCTCCAAAAAGAAAAAGGACAAAGAATCTTCTGGGGGGCCTATAAAAATCAGGATTCCCAAGAAGAGGAAAGAAAGACAAATCTCTTCAATTATTTCTCCAGCTGAAACGGTGGTTGTGCCAGAATCACCAACACCACCAGAAATAGGAGAAATTAATTTGGAAGAAGGAGGAAGCCAGCTCTTGACTTCATCATTTGTTGATTATCAAACTGAAGAAACTTTGTCTCTTGCATCCCAGGCTTTGGAAACTGAATCTGTGCCTCCCCCTCAACAACCACTCCAACCTCCTCATTCCCCATCCACTTCTTCAGGTATGGCCGGTATTTTCTCTGGACTCTCACCCCTCTCTGCTGGAACCCAAGTGATCACCAGCACGCCCCAACCTGTACCTCTCTTTGTTGCATCTACTACCACGTTGGCTACTGTTCCCCCTCCAATAGTAGAATCTTCTCCCCTTGAGAGTAGAATACCAGTTACTACAACATTGGCAATTTCCTCTGATACGCCACAATGGCTACTCGAGCAAACTCCGAGGAAGAGGAAAGTGATTGTACCCCTACCAGCCTTTGATTTCAGCTCACTCAAGGCTTCTACTGTGAAATCAGCCAAGAAACCCAAAACAGTTTCAAGGGTTTTGGTAGATGCTTCAGGAGATAAGTTCGCAGAGATTGCCACTCCCTCGGCTGACAAAACTAGAGAGGATATAACAGCTGCTGATTATCAGATAACCAAGGTGGCTCTAGGGAAAGTGACAGCAGAAGGAGCGCAACAAGATGCACGGGCTTCCATAGACGTGCTGTGCCAAAAGTTGAAAGAAACAAAGGACAACAGAAATGAGCTTAAGGAAAAAGTGGAGCAGTTGACAGAGATTTTGATTAAACTCTCAAAACCCCTTGAATCCATACCACCTTCTTCTGTTTCTGCCGGATTCGATTTCTCATCGGTGCCTACGATTGAGAAGATTGCTAAAAAAGGAAGGGTGGTTGATGAATGGATCCAAAAGTTGCTCCAACAGGGGAAGGAAGTAATTCAAGACGTGGTGAAGGTTCATGAGTCTTTGGGGGAGATTCAGAAGGAAGGAGAGAAGATGGATGAGGAATTCACTGAAGAAATTGGACAGCTTGATTTGACTTGTGAAGCTCTCCAAGTGCTAAAGCAATTACCAGCACACGTCTTGGTGGAAGAAGGTATTCTCCCACATACAGATAAACATTTCCAGCTCACCAAGGCCATCAGGTTCAGAGTAAAGATTCTCAACGAAGCCTGCAGCAAGTTGAGAGAATCAAGGGATAAATTGATCGATGGGAAAAGTGATCTGGAAGAAGAATTGCTGAAGATTTGTCCAAAGGTGTCAGTTGGGAACTCAAGTATCCTATCACCAGATGATCTCTTCAAACAAATCCAAGAGTCTATTCAGCATGAACCTGTACACGGATTTGACCTTGAAGTCATTGGTCAGTTTGTGAGGATTGAACATACGTTGGAGGCCTTAAGAAAGCTCAGCAAAAAATTGAAAAAGCTTCCTGGCAGTGCCAGTGATATTCATGAGACCTGCGAAATGTGGAATGATCATTCCACTGCACCTGATGAGAATGAAATGCAAGGCATAATTCGAAAGTTCCAGGAATTTCAGAGCAAACAGTCTCAGCAGGAGGAAGAAAAAGAGGAAAGAGCAAAAGATGATGATTCGGACTAAGTCCCAATGTGTCATGTCATTTCAATCTTGAAATTGACATGTCTTTTTCATTTCTGTTTCGTCATATTTTTAATCATGTTTTGACTTGATCTCCTGCGTGAGAGTCATGCAAAACTGAACTCCAGTTAAAATGCTACTTTTTAGGATCTGCCCTAGTTTATCTCTAGTTCCTTTTGTTATAAATAAAGGATGCCTGTGCATTCAAAAGGGTCGAGAGTTTTTGGAATATTGAGGGGCTATTGGAAAGGAGAAAAACTTTGTGTTTTCTTTCAATCATTTTGAAGAATAGGAGTTGATATTGTTTTACAGACTTTGTGTTGTGAAATATATCTTATTTAAGACAGTGTTCTTATGTTCATGATCTTAAGCTATTCTTTGCATAGAATCTCAGTGTTTCTAATTATCTTGGACATTACATCTGTGATCTAAAACTCGTATGATTATTTCGTGCTCTGTGTTTACTCGAAAGAAAATACGTTTCTCCCATTTCCTTTCTCTAGTGCTTCTTTCTTTATGTGAGTTTCTAACCTATTTCATTTACGAAAGCAATATCCTTGAATCGTGTGAATGTGGATTTGAGATTTCATCCCAACCCCGATGGTTAGATTAGTGTGAATATTGTATATATTATTTCTTGTGTTTTAGATTAGCAATAAGTGAGGCAGCCTCACTGTCTTTGAGGAGGGATTTAATCCCATATACTGTGGTTGAACCTCATATTTTGGTTTGACAAAATATCCAACCAACAGTTTTTGGCGACTCCGCTGGGGACTACGGATCTATAGTATAAAGCTTATCCTCTCGGTGTTTGGCGACTCCGTATTTGCCTTATTTTTCAACAAGATCTCCTTTCAGTTCAAGCTGGCCAGGAAGATCTTCACTCGGTCCCGCCGAGCTCAAGGTGAAATTGATCCACTCTTTGAGTTACTGCAACAGCACAATTTCAGTCTTTCTCCCAACAGCATTGTCTCTAATCGAACTAGAAGTTCTTCACCTGTTCGGAGAAACCGGATCCCTGTGGAAGGGGAAGCATCTGCAACTTGTCGTGCACTACTCTTATCTGATACTCGGATCCCTGTACGCACTCTTTTCAGAAGGATGGCGGTTCAACCTGTGCCTTGGGGTGCAGTTATTGGTCCTCTTTCCTTGACTCCTCCATTGAATGAGTTACCACGTGGATCTCGTAAAAATATTCCCAAGTTCAATGGAGATGGGAAGCAGCATCCTGATGAGCACATAGCATCTTTCTTTGTTGCATGCGGTGTTCTCGGAGTAGCCCACGAAGATGTCTCCGTCCGACTCTTCGTTGAAACGTTGCAGGGTGTAGCAGCCGAATGGTTTTATCACCTCCCGAATGCATGCATCCCAAACTGGGCTACCATGCGGACTAAGTTCGAAGCACGTTTCAAACCAGCTGAAGATTCTCATGCTTTGTTAGCTCAGCTCACTCATATGAAGAAGGAATCGCATGAACCTATGCGGGAATTCGTGGCAAAGTTCAACAAGCTGATCCGGAAGATTCCAGAAATAGCTGTACCTACTCCGGAAAACCAAAAATGCTTCTTCATCAATGCCCAACCTCCTGATATAAGCTTTTTATTAAGAAGGTCGGTTATCCCAGATTTGGCTACTGCTCAGTCAACAGCTACTGAAATAGAGGATGATCTCATCTTGGCTGGAAGGATCAAGAAAGACATACCCAAACTCAAAAATCAAGGTTCTTCTCAAGGTAACACAGATCCTATGTTTCAAAAAATGGCTAATGATTTGATTGCTTTAAAGAAGCAAATGTCCCAGCAGGTGAACAATGTTCCATATCGGGATATACCTAGGTGGAATTTCAATAATAACAATGGTGCACCTGTCAGAGATAGGCCACGGTTAACTCCTGCTCAACCGAGACTAGCAATTGAAGCTCCTCCCGTCAATGCAGCAGTGGAAATACTTGATGAAGAAGATGAACCAGAAGAACAAGAATCTCACGAGGCTTTCGAAGCTTCAGGATATGCTGATGAGTCTTATGATGAGTCAGCTGGCGACTCCAGCATTGGGTATTTGGAATACGATGAAGATGAATGTGCGCCAGATGGTCAATCATTTGCTGTCTTCACTCGGTCCCAATCTCAGAATCCCAGAAAACCTCTTGAAAGCACTAAGGAGAAGAATAAGGATCCTCCCATATCTATAGTTAAGAGGGGTACCCCTATTTCGGTGCAAACTGAAAGAGAGGTTACCAAAAAGGCAGCTGCTCCTTATTCTCCTTCTCCTAAGATCAGTGCCCCAGCACAAGCTCATATAATTAGAACGGAGCCTACCATCATTCCTTCTTATACTGCTTTTGACATTATTGATCATGCAAAGAGAACCAAAATTCAAATGTCAGAGGCAGAATACCTTCAGTCGAATCCTGAACAGTTTGAAAAGCTGGCCAAGTTCATCAGGAGTAAAGCGGCCATTCCATCACCTTCAAAAGGTCTCCTTCCAAATCCTACTCAACTCACACCTCAGAATAATCTGACCTCTGCTTCTTCCTCAGGAAAGATTGAACCATTTTATTTGTCTCTACTTATAAATGGGTTTAAACTCAGCAATTGCATCATCGACTCAGGGGCCTCTGATAATGTTATGCCCGCAAAAGTGGCCCATGCCCTTGGACTTACTTTGACTAAGTCATATGGACGGTGCTATTCCATGGAAACTAAACAAGTCCCTCTGATTGGTCAAATCAAGGACGCACAGTTTGCATTTGTTGCCTTCCCTGAGAAGAGAGTGAAAATGACTATTCTGGTTGCCGATATCCCTGCGGCTTATGGTATCCTCTTGGGTAGAGGATTTTGTAAAGATGTCGGAGGAGAGATTAGTATGGATTGGACCAAAGCCAAGATCCCAGTCAAAGGGGTTCAATAGGTTCTTCATCCTGAACCGCAGGCAAAGTATTTGGTGACCAAATCAGATGATCCTAAGGCTCAGATTCTTTTCGAAGATGCTAGCTTCGGGAATTATTTCATGACTTCCGAGATACCAATTGTGGATGTTGAAGAGGAAGATCCCAATGCTATTTGGACGCTCGAATTTGATGGTAGCTGCTCAACCTCTGGATCAGGCGCTGGTGTTGTTCTCATATCTCCTAGCTCCGAGATTTTCCCATCAGCTTATAAGTTGCAATTTGATAATACTAACAACACGGCCGAATATGAAGCCCTGTTATTGGGATTAGAATTAGCCAGACAGAAGGGAATTAGAAATCTCAAGGTTCAAGGAGATGCGGAGCTGATTGTTAATCAGGTCAGGGGTATATATCAGGTGAAAAATGATCGGTTGAGACATTACCGAAATAAAGTTTGGGATAGTATAGAATGCTTTGATGCATTTTCTATTAAGGCAGTTTTAAGAGATTATAATGACAAGGCTGATTCTTTGGCCGTATCTGCATCTCTTCTTCTTCCTCATCCTCAGTTCAAGCAAGATACATACTCTATTGAGATTGTATATCGTCCCAGTATCCCAGATAATGCAACTCATTGGCAAGTGTTTAATGATGATCGACAGGTGTTGGCTTTTCTAGAAAAGGCTGACAATTTCAGTGAGCTATATTTTGAAGGTTCGGAATCAGCCTTTCGTGAAACTATTTCAGATCCATATCAAGAGGTTGATGGTGAATTTATCCAGCTGAAAGGCAACAAGATACCAAAAGGTCTGGTTTCCCTGGAGGGTCTGTTTGACAAGCATGATCGCTTTATCCAAAACAAAAGGCAAGTTGAAGGAGCTTCTTCCTCTGAAGTAGATCAAATCAATCTAGGTTCATCTGATCAACCTCGGATGGTGAATATCGGTAAATGTTGTTCTCCTGAAGAGAAGGTAAGATTCACTTCGCTTTTGAAGAAATACATCGATGTGTTGGCCTGGTCTTATGCAGATTTGAAATCCTTCAAGCCCAGATGTACAGCACAGTATCCCTTTGAAGCCTGATGTGAAGCCGTATAGACAGAAGCAAAGACATTACAATCCGAAGATTTCAGGGACTATCCTGGCAGAAATTCAGAAGATGTTAGATGCTAGAATTATTTTCCCAATCCATCACTCCACTTGGATTGCAAACATTGTTCCTGTCAGGAAGAAGAATGGCGAGATCCGGATTTGTGTTGACTTTCAGAACTTGAATCGAGTCCTCATTTGAAGGATAACTATCCCTTGCCTATCATGGATCAGGTATTACAAAGCTGTATTCTTGGATCAGAAATGTTATCCATGCTCGACGGGTTTTCGGGATATAATCAAGTCGAGGTAACCACAGAAGATCAACACAAGACAGCTTTCACGACCCCATGGGGTACCTTTGCTTACAGGAGGATGCCATTCGGCTTGATCAACGCCGGAGCTACTTTTCAGAGAGCTATGGACTTGGCATTCAGAGATCTGATGGGCAAGGTCATAGTTGTGTATTTAGATGACTTGACCGTTTTCTCTAAAAAATGGGGTGATCATTATGGTCATTTAGAACAAGTACTTTTGAGATGCAGACGTCACGGGATTTCATTGAATCCTAAGAAGTCCATGTTCGGGGTAACCGAAGGAAAATTGCTGGGTCATATTGTGACTAAGGAAGGAACTAAAATTGACCCGGAAAGGGTAAAGGCTATTCAGAGCCTTACCTTGCCCACAAGTAAAACAGGAGTTCATTCTTTCTTTGGAAAGGTTAATTTTTTGAGAAGATTTGTACCTGATTTCGCTGACAAAACCAAGGATATCCTTGGAATGATGAAAGGCAAAGTCCCATTCAGATGGAGTGCAGAAGGGAAGCTTTCATTTGAAGAAATCAAAAGGGCAGTTGCTTCCGCTCCTATCTTAGTATGTCCAGACTTCAAGAAAGATTTCATCATGTATAGCTATGCTTCTGCTCACACAGTGTCAGCCATCCTGATGCAGGAAAATGGGGAAGGCATTGAAGCTCCCATCGCATTCATGAGCTGTCCGTTGAAGGAGCATGAATTGAAGATGTCGCAGATTGAAAAACATGCTTATGCGGTGGTGCGAGCGGTGAAGCATTTCAGGTACTATGTGCTGAATTCCCATACTCGCGTTCTCGTTCCTGATACTGCTGTTAAATCCATTCTGACTCAACAAGAGCTGGGAAGTCAACGAGGTACCTGGATAGCTAAGGTTCAGGAGTACGATTTAGACATCAGACCTACCAAGTTGGTACGAGGAAGGGGCCTGTGTCAATTGATTGCAGAAAATCATGCTGAAACAGAGTGTGAAAAGACTCAAGATACTTCTTCAGAGCTGCCTATGGTGCTTTTTGTGAGTACGACTGATGAATGGTACACGGACATTGCTTTCTTCCTAACTTATGGTGAATGCCCTTCGCATTTAAATCAAAAGGAGAAGAGGACCGTCAAGTTGAGATCTGCAAAATACCTTTTGTGGAATAATGCAATATACAAGAGAGGTATAGATGGTGTTTTCCTGCGTTGTGTTGATAAATCACAACAGGAAAAGTTATTAGAATCCTTTCATAGCCTAGCATGCGGAGGACATTTTTCGTCCTCTGTAACAGCGTATAAGATCCTACGGGCTAGGTATTATTGGCCTACTCTTTTCCGGGATTCAGCAGAATGGGTGTCTAAATGTGAAGCTTGTCAACATTTCGTTGGTCGTCCCAAGCTAGCAGCTCTTCCTCTGAAACCTGTAGTGATTGAAGAACCTTTTCGCCAATGGGGGATTGATTTTATCGGAACATTGAATCCTGCTTCCAGTGGGACATAACTATGTGCTTACCGCTACAGATTATTTTACCAAGTGGGTAGAAGCTGTACCAATCAAGCAAGCAACTTCTGAAGCTGTTTGCAATTTCTGAAAGAAAATATAATCGTCAGATTCGGTGTGCCTCATAAGATTGTAGCTGATAATGCTTCTAATTTCTCATCACATGAGTTAACTGAGTTTTGCTATGGATTTGGCATCACTCTGGCTCACTCATCTGATTATTATCCCCAGGGTAATGGGCAAGCTGAATCCAGCAACAAGAACCTGGTTACCATAATCAGGAAACTAGTGGATGAAAATCAAAGGACATGGCACAAAGCATTGTATGATGCGTTGTGGGCTGATCGGATCACTCCAAAGCGAGCCATAGGGATGTCTCCTTTCCAATTGCTATACGGGATTGATGCTGAAATTCCTATCTCAGTAGAATTGCCGGCCTTGCAGTTGGCAAAAGCGGTTGAAGATGTAGCTTTTCAGAATTCTATCGAGAAGAGGGTTATGTACCTAACCAGGCTAGAAGAAGAGTGAATCAAGGTGGTTGATCGTATATCAGATCATCAGAGCAGGGTGAAGAAGATTTTCGATAAAAAATCAAAGCAGCGCAACTTCCAGATTGGAGACCTGGTGTTGCTTTGGGATAAAAGGAGAGAACAGAAAGGAATGCATGGAAAGTTTGATTCTTTATGGAAAGGACCTTTCAAGATCCACGAGTTGAATGGTGAAAATAGTTTCCTTCTATCATATCTGGATGGAGGGTTACTCCCTTTGCCTTTCAGTGGACAACATCTAAAGCTGTTCCACCATTAATGCAAGATGCTCTCTTGCATTGTACATATTTTGCTTTTTGTTGTGTGTTTGCTTTTGGTTTTCTTTCTTTCTTTCTTCGTTTTGTTTTGTTTTGGTTTTCTTCTTGACCCGTAGCCTAATGAATAAGACCAGAGATTCTGAGTTCTCTTCCTTTGGTATTACAAAGAAAGTCCCCAACTGGAGCCAGCTGTTATCCCGTTTTGAGTTCACGACAAAACGATCGGATAACCCCTACGAAATTTTTGAAGTTGATTTTGCATTATGGCCTCTTTTTAAGAAAATCGGGTTTTCGGGTTTTACCAACAGCTCGACATGAGTTTTAACATGCTTTATGTCGACTGTCTTCCGAAACCCGAAACCCGCCTTGTATTGTGAAAATCGGGTTTTCGGACCCCCGGCGCATCGGAACATCCATAATCCAAAACATGTTTTATGCCCCATGTTTTCCGATTCCCGAAGTCCGCTTAATCCTTTGTATCGGGTTTTCGGGGCTATGTAGCATCTAAGCACCTCATGCTTTATGCATCATGTTTTCCGAAACCCGAAACCCGAATTGCACTAAGTCCCCTCGTGTCGGGTTTTCGGACCTCCCAAACATGCTGACATGGCATTCATGCCGAGTGGTCGGTGAGTTGGCACGTGCCGAGCTGAAGTGTATTAATTACCAATTTTCTTATAAATACGCGGATTTCCACGTCATTCTTACCATTCGTATTTTTAATTCGTGGAATTTTTGTGCGTGCTCTTCCATTTTCAAAACCCGAAAACTCACCTTGCTCGATTGGATCGTCTGTTTTCGATCTTACATTTCTCGAATTGAAGGTATTTTTCTTTCCCTTCTTTATTCTTGGTTTTTATGGATCGATTGAGCGTATTTTATTCCCAATTTCTTGCCGGGTGTTGAAGGTTTTCTTTCCTTCTTCTTTCTGTGTTGCTTTGGAAAGGGTTTTAGGTTTTTAGGGTTTATCTCTTTTGAGACTATCCTTGATCTTTGTTTCTTCCAAGTTCTATTATATGCATGGAACATGAATAATAAAAAAGAAGGAGATTACATGTTTTGGAATTCAACGAAAAACCCTGTTTTTCTTCTTGGGTTTTGAAGATTGTTTTGCAGAGCCGGAGACCCGAAGTGTATTGACGGATTGGCGCGCCGGGCTTTCTCAAAATTCCGAAGTATATTGAAGTGTCGGGTTTTCTTCCAGTTCGACATCCACAAACAGGTGTCGGGGTTTCTTCCGTGTCCGACATCAAAAGCAAGTGCCGGGTATCTCCGAGTTCCCGTCATCAACGCAAGTGTCGGGCTTTGCCAAAGTTCCGACATATCAAACTTGTCGGGTTCTCAGGGTTTTCCGACATCCTCCTCAGCGTGTCGGACTCTTCTATTCTTCCGGCATATTCAGTCGATCGGGATTTTCAGTGTGGATAACATCTCACGAGTTTGAAGCCTTTCTCCCTCCACATTCTTCATGTCGGACCCTGGTCCATCTCAGGAGAAGGCCGAGAAGTCTAGCAGGATGAAGTACAAATTCAAGAAGCCAGAATCTCCATCATATATTGATTGCAATTATGATATCAGGGACACTGAACTTGGCAATATAGATATGGATGACTTTTGGAATAGGGTGAAGAGTTCCTCTCAAACCCCATGGATGACAGCTTTAGCTAACAGTGGCTTGCCCCTTGCAGCAGGCTTTCCCATGTCTGCCCGATGTCCAGAATTTGTTTTGGCTTGTGCGTCTAGTTATGACTCGGCTTCTCGTTCCGTGAAGAGCCAAGTTGGTGAGGTAGTGATCAGGCTAGATGGAGCATATTTTGATGATCTTCTAAAACTACCTAATTTCGAAGAGTATGGGGACCTGAACATCAAGTCGGCTCAGAAGGCCTGGGATAGTAATCAGGAAGACTGCATTAAGGATGTCAACAAGAAGTTCCTGGTCAAGGCTAAACCAGCAGTATCTAGATTTCCAAGGACTATCCCCAGATGTGATTTCATACAAGAAATCAATGATATTATCACCCTGCTGAGCCGGGTTTTTGGCTTGCCTGAATCAAATGTATTTCATGGATGGATGTATCAGTTTATGGTCACCATCAAGAAGAATCAGCAAGGGATTGACTGGGGGACCCTTATCAGCAATGAAATTGATTCTCAGATGACGACGGTCTTATCGACTGGAAAGTTTTATATGTTTTCATATGTGGCTTACGCAGCAGCCGGGATGAGGAACTATCCCGGGCTGGATACTAAGGGAAGCAGAACGACAAACCCAGTTTATAAATATTTCCCTCAATTGACAAAGAAGGGGTCAAAAGATCATTTCAGGAGGGTAAATGATGCCTTTTTCTATGAGAATATCTGCAGGCTGAACCCAGAGCTGAGGAAGACGAGAGTCTCAGATGAGGCTTGGACTGAAGTATCCAAATGGGGGTGTATCTTCTTGCAATTCAAGAAGTTTACATATCTTCGAACAGTCATGTACTCGGGAGAGCCTTTCCATCTGCCTCGCTATCCAGGGATAGATTGATATTGATAGAATTGGTCAGACAGCTGTTGGATTTTCACAAATTCCAACAAAGCAAGCATAAGGCAGTTGTATCCTTCCCAATTTCTATCGGGAGATATACTTGCTCGACAGTAGCAAAGGCCAAAAATGTTGAATGCGAACTTCAGGAAAAATTGAAAAAGCATATGAAGTCTCGGGATGGTTTTGACATCCGAGGAGTGCTTAGAGCCTATGGAGCCCAACATCTGCACAGGCCTGACATTGAGGATATATGGGTTGATCTGCATGCTTGAAGTTGTGGTTTCATGAAAAGATAATAGTAGGTTGACTATTAATGAGATTCGAGAATTTGGAGCTTTACTGATTTTCCGGATAGCACGGTAATGATGAAAGTGTGTTGGATATGTCCTATGATGGGCTTAATGAGGATCAATACGTTTTCCCACCTATTGATTGGTCAGCCAGCGAAAAAGCCTCTATTACAGATAGGTCGGCTCTCATTCTTGCTCGCACCAAAAAATGGCTCTCCTCTTGGGGAATGAATTTTAAAGATGACAAGTTTCCAAAGTTGGTGAAGCGGAGGTGGGGCCCTCGAAAAGAAAAAGGACAAAGAATCTTCTGGGGGGCCTATAAAAATCAGGATTCCCAAGAAGAGGAAAGAAAGACAAATCTCTTCAATTATTTCTCCAGCTGAAACGGTGGTTGTGCCAGAATCACCAACACCACCAGAAATAGGAGAAATTAATTTGGAAGAAGAAGGAAGCGACTCTTGACTTCATCATTTGTTGATTATCAATGAAGAAACTTTGTCTCTTGCATCCCGGGCTTTGGGCGAATCATGCCTCCCCCTCAACAACCACTCCAACCTCCTCAATCCCCATTCACTTCTTCAAGTATGGCCGGCATTTTCTCTGGTCTCTCTCCCCTCTCTACTGGAACCCAAGTGATCACCAGCTCGCCACAACCTGTGCCTCTCTTTGTTGCATCTACTACCACGTTGGCTACTGTTCCCCCTCCAATAGTAGAATCTTCTCCCCTTGAGAGTAGAATACCAGTTACTACAACATTGGCAATTTCCTCTGATACGCCACAATGGCTACTCGAGCAAACTCCGAGGAAAAGGAAAGTGATTGTACCCCTACCAGCCTTTGATTTCAGCTCACTCAAGGCTTCTACTGCGAAATCAGCCAAGAAACCCAAAACAGTTTCAAGGGTTTTGGTAGATGCTTCAGGAGATAAGTTCGCAGAGATTGCCACTCCCTCGGCTGACAAAACTAGAGAGGATATAACAGCTGCTGATTATCAGATAACCAAGGTGGCTCTAGGGAAAGTGACAGCAGAAGGAGCGCAACAAGATGCACGGGCTTCCATAGACGTGCTGTGCCAAAAGTTGAAAGAAACAAAGGACAGCAGAAATGAGCTTAAGGAAAAAGTGGAGCAGTTGACAGAGATTTTGATTAAACTCTCAAAACCCCTTGAATCCATACCACCTTCTTCTGTTTCTACCGGATTCGATTTCTCATCGGTGCCTACGATTGAGAAGATTGCTAAAAAAGGAAGGGTGGTTGATGAATGGATCCAAAAGTTGCTCCAACAGGGGAAGGAAGTAATTCAAGACGTGGTGAAGGTTCATGAGTCTTTGGGGGAGATTCAGAAGGAAGGAGAGAAGATGGATGAGGAATTCACTGAAGAAATTGGACAGCTTGATTTGACTTGTGAAGCTCTCCAAGTGCTAAAGCAATTACCAGCACACCTCTTGGTGGAAGAAGGTATTCTCCCACATACAGATAAACATTTCCAGCTGACCAAGGCCATCAGGTTCAGAGTAAGGATTCTCAATGAAGCCTGCAGCAAGTTGAGAGAATCAAGGGATAAATTGATCGATGGGAAAAGTGATCTGGAAGAAGAATTGCTGAAGATTTGTCCAAAGGTGTCAGTTGGGAACTCAGGTATCCTATCACCAGATGATCTCTTCAAACAAATCCAAGAGTCTGTTCAGCATGAACCTGTACACGGATTTGACCTTGAAGTCATTGGTCAGTTTGTAAGGATTGAACATACGTTGGAGGCCTTAAGAAAGCTCAGCAAAAGATTGAAAAAGCTTCCCGGCAGTGCCAGTGATATTCATGAGACCTGCGAAATGTGGAATGATCATTCCACTGCACCTGATGAGAATGAAATGCAAGGCATAATTCGAAAGTTCCAGGAATTTCAGAGCAAACAGTCTCAGCAGGAGGAAGAAAAAGAGGAAAGAGCAAAAGATGATGATTCGGACTAAGTCCCAATGTGTCGTGTCATTTCAATCTTGAAATTGACATGTCTTTTTCATTTCTGTTTCGTCATATTTTTAATCATGTTTTGACTTGATCTCCTGCGTGAGAGTCATGCAAAACTGAACTCCAGTTAAAATGCTACTTTTTAGGATCTGCCCTAGTTTATCTCTAGTTCCTTTTGTTATAAATAAAGGATGCCTGTGCATTCAAAAGGGTCGAGAGTTTTTGGAATATTGAGGGGCTATTGGAAAGGAGAAAAACTTTGTGTTTTCTTTCAATCATTTTGAAGAATAGGAGTTGATATTGTTTTACAGACTTTGTGTTGTGAAATATATCTTATTTAAGATAGTGTTCTTATGTTCATGATCTTAAGCTATTCTTTGCATAGAATCTTAGTGTTTCTAATTATCTTGGACATTACATCGTGATCTAAAACTCGTATGATTATTTCGTGCTCTGTGTTTACTCGAAAGAAAATACGTTTCTCCCATTTCCTTTCTACCGTGCTTCTTTCTTGTATGTGATTTCTAACCTATTTCATTTGAAAGCAATATCCTTGAATGTGTGAATGTGGATTTCAGGATTTCATCCCAACCCCAATGGTTAGATTAGTGTGAATATTGTATATATTATTTCTTGTGTTTTAGATTAGCGATAAGCAGGAAGCCTCACTGTCTTTGAGGAGGGATTTAATCCCATGTCTTGTGGTTGAACCTCATATTTTGGTTTGACAAAATATTATGTGATTTTGTTCTTACTGGTATTTGACTTTCTCCTTGTTGGTTGGTTTAGATTTCTCTCTCATGCGAATAATTTTTGGAGTTGTGGGTTGTGCTTTAATCCATTTTTGAATTAGAACATTCCTTTCTTGATATTGTTAAATGTTAGCTTACTGTTGCAATGTGTAGCCTTAACATGCTCAGTTCTCGCGAACTGATTCTAGCTAGTATTTGTGCAGATGGATTATGCGAGTAGATTAAAGGAAAGAGTTGTAAAGGTTTCATCAGTGCAACTTATGAAGTTCTTTGTAAAAGTGTTCTATGTGTTGTAAATTGTGTAACATTGCTTGCAAAGAGTTTATATGACCTCTTGCACCGGAATTGTTCGGAACATTTGTGAAGAATTTGTTTTGTCTCTTTTTGTAATTTGGCTGGTAACTCTTCTTAGTGAGAAATATTATTCAATCTTTTCACTGGCATAAGCATTGTAAAACTTTGATCTTGAGAATTAAGTGTTAATTTAAATCTTTCTAAGACTTTGTATTGATGTGTTATATGTAAGTTTTAATGGGGTGGCTTTTCCTTACAGAAGTTACCTAAAAGTTTTATTCAAAGAAATATGTTGTGGTTTAGATCCCCTTGAAAACAAACAATGCCTTAAGTAATCAAGAGTGAGACTATCCTTGCAAAGTGATTTTATATAACGTGTTATCCCTAACTGAACTAGTAAACACTACTCTTTTTGGTGAACGCTTAAAACAAGCTTAAAGGAAAACAATGGTTAGTTTCTAATAAGATTTAACAAGTAAGAGAAGAAAATTTAGAAACCACTCAATTTATCTCTCAGCCTATTTAAAAGTAAGTAGCTTCCTCTTGATAAGCTCTTTCGGTGAAGCCTAAGTAAGAGCGTTAATAATTACGTATAAAACCTCAAGCTCCAATTAAACCTCAGTAAGAACTAATGATGTCTCAAGGATGAACTCAATTGACCTTCTTCCTTTAACTTTATCCAAGGTACCTTGTAATTTTCTCTTAAGTTGTTGAACGTGAACCGATGTTGTCATAAGGGCATGAACGAGTTCTAGTAACGTAAGTGTGAATAGATGGCCTTAAGGAATTAAATTACCATCTTTATCAAATAAATATATAAAACAAATAATGGTTATAAAGGAGAAGACTTTAAGTGAACTACTCTACAGTGTATAAGAACATAACTCAGTTGGTAAGATGAATTTGTGCGAATCATATATTGAATCCTTCTGAAAACTTAAGTCATGAGTTAAAGGGTGTCTTATCAAAATAAATAACCTCCAATCATTTCTTACTGTGGCTTGCCCTAGCTGTGAGAGTGTCATGTGGTTGGGCTTCTATGTTGTTCTGTAAAAAAAAAAAAAAAAAGTATATTGTCCTTGATAGGTGTGAACGTTTCCGTGCTGCCTTTATGGCCATCCTTGTATCGAGTTGTTCACAGAGTTAGTTGTATCCTTGGTGATGACATGTTGTGTCATGTTATGTGTCAAGCAAGTCAAAAAAAAAAATAAAAAATTATCCTGTCTTTTACTGTGTTGTTCGTGTGTGTGATTTTTTTAGGTCGTTACACTATGTCGGAGAGGTCCATGTGCCTTCACATGGAAAACATTACTCCTCTCACCCACTTTCCCACCAACCCACGCACCAATATATTTGTAAAAATATATATATTTCTTGTCAAGCATTACACAAACAATGAGCCTAACTTCATTTTTCTTAATTTTTAATTTTGTAGGCCACCTTAAGCATAAATTGCACTATTTTGGATAGTATGATTGAGAGAAAG
Source organism: Taxus wallichiana var. yunnanensis (assembly GCA_018340775.1). NCBI lineage: Eukaryota > Viridiplantae > Streptophyta > Pinopsida > Cupressales > Taxaceae > Taxus > Taxus wallichiana. The sequence goes on along the minus strand of CM031240.1, from coordinate 896,492,294 downwards.
ATTACAAATTTTAGGAAATATAGTATTTATTATTTTTGAATGAACAATATGAGTAGTTGAATATGTGTGGGAAATGTAGGTAGTTTATTTCCATTGTTCAAATAAAATCTTTCCCTATGTGTGTGTGTGTTTGTGTGAGTGCGTGTGTACGTGCGTGTGTGTGTGTAATGAATCCCATTTTATATCAGTGATCATTGAAAAATGACACCATGAAGAGTAGTTTTGATGTGGTGAACCCTAATCATTACCCTTGTAAATAAAAGGAAACGCTCACCACAATGATGCATGAAATTACTACCTTTGAATGAAAGGTCCAGTCCACATATTGTTGTTTCTAAAGATCCTTGTGAGACACGTAAGATAATTTCCCTTACATTTACGTGTGTTATAAAGACACAACAATAATAAGGGATGAAATTACAAACAACTATTGACATTGGAAATGTTGATGGAGCAATACTCCTTGCATTTAGAGACATCTCAAAAATACGTTACAATGACAACTTGCAAATTGCACCCCACAACATTTTTCCCACCTTTGTACTTCCCCTCACTCAAAACCTTTCTTCATCACCCCTCTTCCTCTCTTGTTTTCCTGCTCCTTCCAGTTTTACTTCTTCAATCCATCCCCTTCATCTTTTCCATCATATGTTTCATGTGTGATTACTAGTATGTAATTACAACACAATGGATGGAAAAATTCAATACAAATCATATAATACATGTTGAATGTTAGAATGAAGCAATATAACATGATGTGGCATAAAAGGGTATGCTAGCTCCAGCTAGATGGGCACATGGACAACATAGATGGAGTTGGACATCAACGAATGCAAGAACAACATGGCCTCTTTGCCTATTCTTTTGGTGTATAAGGTTAGCCACATCATGGTTTGATCATATTTAGACAACGCCTTTGGCATAATAAAGGAAACTTAAAAATTAAACCTAATGTGCCACCTAATTTACATGGAAGATGATGATGCAAGGCCTAAAATTGACTTCAATTTAAAAATAAAATGGCCCAAAGAGCATCAAATTTTTAAATCATAAATCACCCACAAGCATAATGTGTAAAAATAAAAAATGACAACTACCATTAATTTTACCTACTTGTAAACATATTGACCACACAATAACAACAATTTTTCCATATGTATTAATGATTTAATTTATTTTTTTATTTATTTCATTTCTTTGAAGAGATTTAATTAGTGTCTTAAATGCAAATGATAGAATACACACTCTTAAAAATATTTTCATTAAAGTTCTAATAAATATATTATTCACATGCTCTCAAACCAATTCTATGTTACAAAAATCTAAATAATAGGCCAATGAGAAACAAAACACATAAAATTATGTATGTCATTTTCACTCTTCCACAAAATCAATGTCATTTTCACTCTTCCACAAAATCAATTTCATTTTCACACTTCCAAAAATGTTTAATGTTTTAAATGGTTTATTCTAGAAACATTCTAAATAACTTCAATATGCTAAAAAAATAGCTATTTTTACGTCGAAGGAGTTGCTCCTATCGAGAAAGGCCCTTGTGGACATTTCTACAAAGATGTTAAATTTCACGGTTTGATGGACGTCTAGACATTTTCTGCATTTTTAACCATTTTTTTAGATGGAGAGGCTGATGAAATTTAATTCCAATAACTTGGAGGAGCAAAGAAGAAAAATCACCTTTGAAGATGTAGAGCAACCTCAAGAGTGTGCAAGATCTGATGATCCAATGGAGAAAAAATCCAATTCACTGATCGATTACAACATTAACAAAAACATTGATAGCTACAAAACAACTAGGCCAATGCTTTGCATGATTATGTTACCTCTTTTTCTATTTCTTGCATTAGCCATTCCTACCCCGGATTTGGTTTTCTGAATACTAGCTATAATAGTGCAAGAACGTCATGAGGATAAGAATACCGGATGTATTCTCTGCCAGTTGGGGAAAGATTGAGTCCATCACAAAAAATCGAAGAGTTCTCCTCCTGGTTATTGGAACCTGTATTGCATTCTGAATACATGGGTCAACTAAAGAATTCATCAGGCACAATTGTGGGTAAATTTGTAGACTTGGTCTATATTTACTCTAGTTCTTATTTCTCCTATGTCAGGTCTTGCACAGGATGCATGACAGAGGAAGTTTGTGGTAATTTCATCAATGTTTGTAGAAGGTTTCTAGGTAATTTACTAGATTTCCTATACCAAGATCTGCTGGTCAGCGTGAGGTCTGCAACACATGCGATTCAGGGATTGTGCAAATCTTATAATTCCAACAAAATTGCAGACCCTATGAATACTAGCTACCCAATGGAATCTAGTATTAATAATTCTGCCCCTGTGGTGGATAACTAGGTCAGCGAACAGGAAACCAAACAGGGAACTCAAGGGAATTCATCCACCAGACAAACTGATTTCATTCTCGAAACTGACCATTCTACCATTGATGCAGAAAATCGTGGTTATCAAGAAGTGCATGATCAAATGGTAGCAGAAAATAAGGAGGATTCAACATTTTCTGAAGAGAATGTATCAGAGGGCTCACATTCCTCCTCTCGAGAAATGATGGAAGCCCAACAAGTCCATTTGAATGCAGAGACAATGGTAATACCAGTTAAACAAGACTCCTTCAATGCCCCTACTACCATGTTAGGTCTGGAGCATAAATCCTCGTGGATTCTTTGTAAATTTGTTGCAATTGCAGTAATTATGTTGGTTTCAATTGCTGGTGGAAGTCTCTACTTAGGGTGGGGTAGTGACCATGAAATGAAGGGAACAAAGCAGAGGAACAAACATCAAAGGAGGAGGAAGCAATTTGAAGGTGCGAGTACAATGACACATGAATCTCCAGTGCTTGGAAGCTGCATCCAATATTCCAGAGAGGTACACATTCATTTTCAATACTACATTCCATTGACTGTTTCTGGTGTAAAAAGGATGAATTTACAATATTATTTCCATAATTCATATAGTATGAGAGATTGCTTCAGATTGATTGTGCACCTTTTTTAGAATTGGCATTTAGAATACACTTTTTGATCTATCATCAAGACAAGAATTGAAGTGTAGGTTTTTGAGAAACAATTGTGTACATTATGATTTTGTGATATAGTGAACCTTAGGTCTCTGATATTTATGTTATTTTGGTTTGTTGGGATTGACATTTCAGATCACACTCTGTGATCCATCATCAAGATGAGAATAGAAGCTTTTGGAATATTTAAGTGTAGGTTTTTAGAAACAAATACGATATTTATGTTGTTTGGGTTTGTAAAAGTAAATGATAATCTATTAAAAATTTTAGAAAAATCTCTTTAAATTTTGGCTATTGAAATAATGTGGCTTTTGTATTTATTTTGTTGAATTCAGTTTACTTCAACCTCAACTGTTGTGTGAAGATCCTTGTGAATTCGGAGTAAGAGTCTTATTATCATTATAAGTCATGAATTTTACATGTCGTTATGTTTCCATGCATTGTTTAGTTGTGTATGAGTATTATTATCTACTGCATTTTGTGACACAAAGATTTATCCTACAACAAAGAGTTAACTGGCCAGATCCCAAACTCCATCGGTCAATTGCTTCACCTCGATACATTGTAAGCCTGTAAAATTTAATCTTTTTTCATGGGTTTAGCATCTCACTTCAAAACTAAGAAACACATCTGATTGACACTCTATTCAGGATCCTAATGAGATGTGCTTTTATAGATCCATTCCCAACGAGTTAAGCAATTTGTGAAATCTGACTTTTCTATAAGATAGTTACTGCAATTTGGGAAATCTATCTTTTTGTAAGATAATTATTGCAATTTCCTCCCCACATAAGCTTTCTAAAGAATCTTCTTTGGCCACCAAATACCTTATAATGTTGTATCTATTTTGTCAGAGCATTTAACTCAAATAAACTCAAACTCGATTAACTCCTGTGTTAATAAATTGTGCTGCAGAGATCTTAGTAACAATTCATTTACCTAACTTGAAGCTAAGCATGGTCAGGAAAATTAGAGCCACTAAAAACTCTGTAAGTTTTACATGTGAATTATAACATTGTAGCATGGAAAATTTTAAGCATTGAAAAAAATTGGTTTGCAGAGTGATGGAAAATGTGAATTTGGAAGGACAATTTCCTCTCGATCATTTTTTATTGTACAACTTCAATCATTGTAGGTATATTTTTATGTTTTTATTTCTTCCACTTTTGTGTCTTATGTATAAACTAAGTCAGGGTTTCATTTTGAATGGGTAAATTCAGGGGTTTACGCAACAATTTCTTAGTGGGAACTCTGTCCCTGATATGTTTTAGTTGATTCAACTGTGGTACTTATAAGTGACAGTAGTTGTTTTAAATTTTAACTTTAATAGAGAGAATATGTTGTCCTCTAAAATTTTCTAACTTTGCATGTTGCCTCTTGAATTTGAAGCTTGGAAGCCTATCTTATTTGTAAAATATTTCAAATTATATTTTGTGTTGTTGATCAATCATGTACTTGATGATTGTGAAAGGGTTATGTCAAGCACATTAACCATGCATATATAATACATTCATGATCTAATGAGTCTAGCATCCAAATGAAAAAATTGACCCCTACTAATAATTACATGACGTATTTAGATGAATATGCAAATGGTAAACATGTAGATGTTACGAGGGAGCACAAGCAACACTTCGATGGGCATTTGTTTGTGAGAATGGGTGAGGTGAGGTGATTTAAACTCTGTTTGACTACAATGAGATTGGGACAAGTGTTGTGTTAGAAAAAAACATCCCCATGAGCCCGCTCTATCCGGGGTTTGCTTTTATCAACAAATGATTAGATTCTCAAGTAAAAATGACTAATTTTTCCTTTAATAGCCCATTTTTTTAAAAATTAATTTAGTCTACTCGAAACCCCTAAAATACATAAAAGTGTGCTGAATTTCTTTTTAAAGGGAAATATTAGATTTCATGCATTCTATTCCTTTTCCACTTACCCAAGAGAAATGTTTACATTGAAGTTAAATCAATCCACTTCCGATACTAGCAGTAGTACACTCTTATGTTGTTGCCTCTCTAATTGTATAAGGTTCGCAATTGGTTGCTTAATTGCATTTCTTTCAATACAAAATGAACACTTTGTTCAACTATAATAGGTAGGACTGCTTTAGTAGGTTTCTAAAAATAGTAATTGTCATCTTAATAAGTGTATTGAAAAAATACCACAATCCTCGAGGTCACTCCCCGACTGCATACTCGTGATGCACAAAGAACACGAAATTTGTGAAGCCTAGTCATGATACAAGAGATTTAAGTAAAGGGGTAAGTATCTACGTAGGTAATTCTATTGCCAACATTTAATGAAAAAAATGATTTGGGATTGTTGGGAGTTAGGACACACATTCAAGGCATGGTCATGTATGAGAAGTCTGAGTGATTTACATCTATAGGATCCTCTCGATATCCTCACAATCCTTGGTCATTTCACACCGCATGAAAGATACTCAAAAATGGTGCACGTACTACCACTTGGAGCAAGAAGAAAGGATAAGTCAAGACTACTATCAGTCAACCAAAACAACCCGTCGTAAATACTACCCTCTACTTTGATAGCACTTCCACTACTACTTTACTCAACACTTCTTGTATCCAAAGCGACAGTGCCATTCAAGGGGTATCAAATGTATTCATGTTTAGTGCAAATAAAATTCGACAAAAGGCTGCCACTCATAATATAAAATCTGCAAATATATCTGAGAGTCTTCATGTATTTCATGTTTAGTTCATATCTCATGATATAAAATTTTTAAATGTATATGTACGAATTTGCCACAAATATGAAATGTACACATGGAACCTCTCAATGTAATGTTTCATCTATAGTCCAACACATACAAAATCAATCACACCCTTATCAACATCAACTACAAAAATAATAACTATTCCTCTAAATCAAATAACATTTACCGTTCGGCGTTCGCATTGCATTGCACACAGTTCAAGAAAATCAGGAAATTGCATTGTACACAGTTCAAGAAAATCAGGAAATTGCATTGTACACATGTGAATGCTAGTTTATTAGTATCATGATAATTACAAAAATATAGATGGTTGAAAACGCTGCAAATGTCCAAAGTCGGTGCAAATATGTGTCCGCACTAGTGAGGCCACGTTTCTCTTTTTTTCAACTTATAGGAGTTAATAAAAAGCCAAAGGAAACAGAAGACATAATATTCTGTATGTAAAAAGCTTCGGAAATTCTGCATATTGATATTTTGAGGTCTGACATGAATGCCGGACAATTTCACAATGTGGGAGCTTATGCACAGATGCAGCACAAACAGGTACGATCCGAAGAATTCGTGGGTGAATCATTCCGTTTTAGTCGGAAGGGATTGTTTGCACGTTTGTTTTTTCCCGAGCACGACTCTCGCTTAGGCGCATCTTCATAAACACCCATCGCGTTATCCCTTTACAAAAAAATACCAGACGGGCTCCTTTCCCACTGCTCATATGGATTCCCCTCTCGCTGCCGCGCTTTTACTCGCCTGTGTATTCATTCTCTACAAAATTGTTAAGAAGCGTCCGGGTGAGCATGGGACGTTGCCCCCAGGACCACGTCCATGGCCTCTGTTAGGGAATCTCCATCAGTTGGGAGAGCTCCCTCATCAGTCTCTGGCAGCCCTCGCAAAGAAATACGGCCCCCTCATGTTTCTTCGCCTCGGCTCCATCCCCACCGTTGTGGTCTCCTCTCCTGCCATGGCCAAAGAGTTTCTCAAAACTCATGATCTCTTCTTCGCCGACAGGCCCACTGTTTCCGCTCGAATTTACTTAGCCTACGAGGGCAAAGACGTGGCATATGCCTCGTATGGAGATTATTGGAGGCAAATGAAAAAGCTCTGCACTCTCGAGTTGCTCACTCCCAAAAGAACCGAGAGTTTCAAATCGGTGAGGGAGGAAGAGGTGGCCGCCATGATCCGCTCCATTTGGAAACAGAGCGAACAAGGCGCTCGATGTGTGGATCTCAGCAAATTCTTCTTCTCTCTCACACTTAATATTGTTAGCAGAATGTCAGCCGGCAGAACATTCTCCGACCATGAATTGAGAGGAGGCCGCAAATTTAAGGAAATACTGGGCGAGATGATGGCTCTCGCTGGCGCCTTTGTTGTCGCAGATTTCATTCCCCTTCTCAAATACATAGACTTGCAAGGCCTCCGCCGTCGCATGAAATCCCTCCACCAAATATACGATGAATTTGCTGAGAAAGTGATCGATGAGCACATTAATCGCAGAAGCCAAAAAGCAGAGGAAGAACGTGGCGTAAAAGACCTTGTCGACATTATGCTCGACATGTCCGAGGCCGAAATGAAAGTCACGCGGCTCAACATTAAAGCAATGATCTTGGTAAGAATAGAGTAGCTAACCTCTTATCGTGAATAATAGTAGCTATTCCCAACAATAACTTTCTGATGTGAACCATTTTTCAGGATATGTTAATTGGTGGAGTAGAATCATCGTCCACCACAGTAGAATGGGCAATGCGTGAGCTGCTGAGAAACCCCTGTGCGATGGCAACAGCACAACAAGAAATTGAATCGGTAGTCGGATTGGACAGAAATTGTTTATTAAAAGAGAGCGATATAAAAAATTGTGAATATCTGCGATGTGTAGTGAAGGAGACATTTCGATTGCATCCACCAGGGCCGTTGCTCGTCCCACATCAGTCCACTCAGGGTTGCAATGTGGGCGGATATCATATTCCTACAAGAACAAGGCTGTTTGTGAATATATGGGCCATGGGAAGAGATGAAAGCATTTGGGACGATCCGTACCACTTCAAACCAGAGAGATTTATTGGGAAAAATATAGACTTTAGAGGGCAGCACTACGAATTGCTTCCGTTTGGAACGGGAAGAAGGGGATGCCCTGGGATTCCAATGGGGCTTTTTGTTACTGAGTTAACACTAGCTCAACTGTTACATTGTTTTCACTTGACTGTGGAGGGTGAGGTGAACATGGATGAAATGTATGGATTGACTGTACCCTGGAAAATTTCCAATCTCTGCTCGTCCCTCGTGGAGGCTCACTAGTAAATTTCCTGGTTAAGATTTATTCAATCGTGGTCTTTAAAATGCACTCACAATTGTTTTCCATCAATTGTTGTTGGCATGCATATTTGTAACGACCCAAAAAATCCACACATGAACAACACAGTGAAATACAGGATAATTTTTTTTTGACTTGCTTGACACATAACATGACGCAACATGTCGTCACCAAGTATACAACTAACACTGTGAACAACTTGATACAAGGATGGCCATAAAGGCAGCACGGAAACGTTCACACAAATCAAGGACAATTTACTTTTCTTTTTGACAAGACAACATAGAAGTCCATTCACAGAACACACTTACAGTTAGGGCCAACCACAAAGAGTTATTCTTGAGGGTTATTTATTTTAATAAGATATCTTGCAATTCTTAGCTTACGTTTTCCAAGGAGGCTCAAGATATGATCCGTATAATTCAACTTGCCAAGCCAAGATTATTCCTTTGACATTGAGTAATTATCTTTAAATCTTCTCTATTATGACATTTATTTACTTAATTCGTTTATCAAGAAAAAGGAGTATTTAAATTCCACAAGGCCATCTGCTCACCACTAACGCTACTAAGATTCGTTCTTGCTCACAAGACAACATGGTTTTAAGTTCAACACACTTAAGAGAAGAGATACAAGGTGCCTTGAAAAAGGGTTAGAGGGAGAAGGTCGAGATGAAACATTTTTAGGACCTCATTAGTTATCACAAGATATTAATTGAAGCTAGGCTATTAAATTAACAAAACTTTACTTAGGCTTCTTAAAAGTATTAACAAGAAGTAAAAAACTTTATGGCGGTAGAGAGAAAGATTGAGGTCTCAATTTGTTTTTCCGGCTTATTAAATCTTAAGTTCAAACAATAGTTCATTTCACCTTAGGGTCATTTTACAAATTTCACCATAAAAGGAAATAATGTTCACTAGAGGAGCTAGGGTTATCATGATATAAAGTTTACTTGCAATGATAGTCTTGCCCTTGTTTACTTAGAGAATTTCTTGCTCTCAAGTTGGTGACCCCTACGTTACTTTATTTGAATGCAACTTTTAATTTAACTTCCAGAAGTATTAAACAATCCCATGTTAGTTTACTTATGACACTTTATTACTAAGTCATATCAAGGTTTAACTCAAAATTTATTCTCAAGGCAAGGTTGAAGCAACACTCATTTACGAGAACAAAACAAGATTACATCATTTCTTAAAATACTGATACTCCACAAGTCACTCAACCACAATAACCAAATTTTCTTATAATTTCAATGATGGTCAAACAATACAAGGTTTCCAAAGTTCAGATGACAAAGTCCACAATACTTTATACTAAGACATTAATCCTCTTTTAAACTTTCCACTGGACGTTAACAAAAGTTGAACAACATAAAAGGTTTCGAGCAAAGGATCTTCTCAACTGAGGTTGATGACAAAAGTCTACAAATCTATCCCTCATCTACACGCAAAATCCATCTGCAGCAAATTTTCTACAAGAGTCAGTTCACGAGAACTGAGCAAGATAAGGCTACACAAAACCACCATAACTATTATCTAACAATATCATGAAAAGAAGCACCTTATTACAAGAATTTGGGTCAAACCTCTAAACACTATGAGCACATCAAGTTATAATAAAGTCTATAACATGTCGATCAAAGAAGGAGAAGACCTTGTACTTCAGTTAGGAGAAAATGCAACGAAAGTAACAATCATATGAGAATGGCCCTTGGCCCTATAAGGAGAAAACAAACAATCTAGCAAAAACAGAATCCCCATCAAGTAAGTGATTAAACAATAATTACAAGATTGAGATTTGATACATATACCAGTCATCTAGAAATTTATCAAAGGTACCAAACGCATAGGCTAAAATAATATTTTTCCAAAAGAACAAGAGTTGATCGGCCCAAGAAGGGGGAAACACGGGTTTCAGAAATTAACACAAAAGCCATGCATAAATGAGTTTCAAACCGGAAATCAATTAGAGTATACACACAACATAAGTTTCGAAGCGAAGGCAAAGTATACTAGTTTTGACCATTAACTACAAGGAGATTTACCAATCATCCAGGAAGGGTCAAAGTCTTACAGGCTAGTAGCAAACACGCGAGAGAAGAAGGGGGTTCCGTCCAACAAGAGTATACAATAATGTCATCAACAAATTTTTATAACACTAAAGGTTTGCAAACCTCCACTACAGTACTAATGTTTGGTTAATTTAAAATAAATTGCCCACATCCCAAAACAACCATAATTTTACGGCAACCCTTGGTAACACAGTCAATCATCGCACAAAGATACAAACATAACTTCTAAGTGACATTATCAAAACAAAACCTTCCGCTATGAATCCATAAGACTATCAAATGAAAGCTGAGTTTTTCCGAAGGTTAATCACATTTAAGGAAATTTCCATCACAAACTATTATGGTAAATTACGTGCATAAAAACCGACCAATATTAATTAATAGCGTTAACATTACAAGGGAGAAAATAATGCAAGTTAGGAATAATAGAAGAGCGCCATCAGCAATAATTCTGAGAGGGGATTAGACCAAACTATTCTAGTGTCAACGAGGTACTGATTCGCACAATGAAACCTCCAGCTTAGTTGATCCGAAAAGCTAGTTATGGTTCAAGTTGATAGGGATGGTCAAGGTACTTCTTGAGGATGGCCTTAAAAGCCTAAAAACAAGATGAAAGATAGTATAAGAGTCTAAACACGTGAGACGGCAAAACACATTGCACACAAACCTTTTCATTCTACCAGTTTTAATTCCAAAACTCTAAGCTGGCTAGCCCACGCATTGCTCACACAATCCTACAACCTTTCTTTCTCGATGCCAAAAGGTTATCAAAGGGACTTCAGAAGGAGCTAACAAAAATGTCAAAAGACAACTTGGGTGCTAGGAAGGGGGTTTCATAGTTATGTAAACTTACTTCCATGATATCGAAAATACTAGCTTGATCAACATAATAACTTGCAACTCGATCGCAGAGAAGAATTAATACATAAACAAACAGACGAAGTTCTATCATTCGAGTAATATAACATTCAGAGGAGAGGGCACACGCATCCTTTCGACCCACATACTGTCAACGATAAAAGCTAAAACAAGAAGAAACAAGCAGAAAGGGGAATCTCCCATCATGACATCCAACTGACAAATCAATGCAAGGAAAAGTGGTTCGATTTCACAATATTTTTAAATAAAATAACAGTAGAAAAGTGTAGAAATATCTTGCCTGTTTCTCCAGCTTCAACAGGTCGTATAGACTCCGCACGGGTCAGCATAAGAACTGTAGGTACTGGAATCCGGGTGCACCAGTTCTAAGCGGTCCACATTCACGATCCGCGAGACCATGCAATTGAAGAGGATTTTTGTCAAACAGTTCACGAGCATTGTTGTATTCGAAGTGACTCCATGCACTTGTGCTCAACTATTGATTTCCTTGAGCTTCTACTTCTTGTGGGATTCGACAACCAACACACATACCCTATACGCGCTACCACAAACACAAGTGATCTACACAAGGCTAGAGGAGATGGATTTACCCAAGTTATTCATATTTGTTTCAACTTCCTATGCCTCCTCCACAAATCCATTCCAAAACATATCCTGCAATCCTTGTTGTCCTTTGGCCATATTTCACTCAGGCATTTTGTCAAGTAGTTTGGGTGTTTTATGCTTGCTTCCACTTTGCATATGTATCTACCAACGCACCGGTAAACAAAGCATTTGACCCAGCCTTGTCCCTTCTCCATTATTTTCCAAGTTTCCAAGGTGTCTCAACCCACCCAAAATTGTCCACAACCAACAATCATTGCTGTCCAAAAGACCACATTTCTTTCAAGTTTTGCCCAAACCATCCGAACACTTCGTTGAGCATCCAGATCAGGAGTAAAAATCCGTCTTAAGACAGTTATGCACCCAGGACACTAGCAGATACAACAAGCAACAAAAATCTCTTTTTCAAAAGCATTGGAGAACATCCATGCCCTGCTCAAACAATCCCACTTTGGTATAGGCGTGGAGATGCTATCAAAGGTTGTGGAGTTTGGCTTTACACCTGCTCTTTGCATTTGCTTGTAAGTTTATAAAGCCATTTCAACATATCCATAAAACAGTCCTTAGACTCAGCATCTTCAAATAAGGCTGACCAGTCACTAGATTGCTTCACTGGGCATTACCAATAATCTCTACAAGAACATTTCCTTTTTTTTTAAAAAGTAATGGAACTGCTTTGCCTCTCTCACAAAAATTTGCGTTGCAACAATCCTGGACAAACCTGATGCAGTGTGGCAGAGGAATACTTTTACTTTCCCTGTTCACTCAGCACATGTTCTGAATCTGACAAATATCCTGCTACCTTCATCTCCCAAGACGTTTTCTCCAACATTGCATAGACCTCCCGTGCCTCTGTGGATACAACCCGTATTGAAGAAGCAGCAGTAGGTAAACTGGTCGCCGCAGCAATGGTGCCCCCAAATCGAGTCCCAGGACCCACATTCCACACTCCATGGAAGGCTTCCGACCACCATTCATATTTAAAAAAAAACAGCCGACGAATTGACAGAGAAGATGGATGAGAATATCACTAAAATTTATCTCACAAATCAGCCTTCAGAATCTCTCCACCCTGTGACTGCCTCCTTCAAACACCAATGGAGTTTATCACGTTGAATCTGTAAACACCACGGACAATCTGTGAAGGCCTCGCTTCTGGCCGGAGTTACACGGCTTCCAAATGCCAATACATGTTGCGTTGCATTCCTCTCTGCCTCACTCGCAAAACTTGCCTCAAGATTTGATCGAGCTTTTTCCATGTTAAATTCACCACCTAGACAGAAGCGACTTTCCAAAAAGAAAAGGCAAGACAACTCAACTAAAACTTTATCTCGTTCTTCTACTACAGCTGCAAGATTTTGCAACAACTGATCACGACTATGGTCGCGTGCAACCAGAACATCAGGATCAACACCAACGGTTCCTTGGGATCGCCTGCAGTAGCTATCGCACTTACTCTCTCTGGAGGCCACTGATTTTCTGAGATAAGTTTACCTCTCGACCCTGTAGCTGCTGCATACAGCCAAATACTTCCTCACGGCACTCCTAGGAGAAGTTCAGTTCTACGCTCCATGGATACTGCCTGTACAACACGATTTTGAGACCCACACCCACCCTTGCAACGTCAGGGTGACAGACCTTCATTTCACCATTAATGAATCCACTATCCAGAACACGCTATAGCAATTCATCTGTTGCAGCATTTGATGGGGCGCAAACAAGCATTCAAGTCAACATTTTAATAAATGGGCATGTGTGGCCACCACAGTTTCTTTGCGTGAGCAGGTCAAAAAAGAAAACAAAAGGATTTGCAAATCAGGGAAATCAGTGGGTGCGGCCACCAACAGGGATTCCATCACGTCATACATTAATGTCTCCATCCTCCACGCAGTCAGGAAATAATGCTGACCGAGACAAGGTAGGTTGGGGCATTACAAAAGGTTTGCTATGGGATCCCGCTGGTCCTCAAAATGGTTGGTGCTTGGTTGATGAAACACAATTACAGGATTAAGGAGTGTACTCAGATACTCGATGCTTTGGAGAATATTAAAAATCAGGTAGGTTGGGGCATTACAATATTAGCCATAAATAAACTATCAATTGCAAATGAGTTGCAATATATGTTGGAAAAGAGATGTGATATCTAAATTTAGTCTAGAAATTAATTACAATGTGCAATTCTAGGTAAGTAAGAATAAGTAAGAATTAGTGTATAACACTTCTTTATGTACTTTTCATTTTTAATCTATGAGTATGAGTAGACCATTTTCATATGCTTTCTTGAGTTATTTTCTTTTTGATTATTTGGATTTCTTCACATTTTTCGTTAAGAGTGTAAATTTTGTCCATGTGCATGCATTTCAGATGATCTTCATGTCCTATCTCATTGACATGCAGGTAATAATGAAGAAAATTGACATTTTTTCCATTGTTGTGTTTGTTGCCACTTCAAGAAATCATAAGGATTAGGGAGAACCAAGAATGGATTTTATAGATTGACATGCCCAAATCTCATTCTAGATGAAGCATTCATAGGTTCTAGAAATTGTGAGAACTTTCCCATAAAATTTTGATAATTTTATACTCTCAAGCATCTAAAGAGACAATCATTAACTAATGCATTTGGTTGAGATGGATTGGGATGCTTGATCATAAAATTGAAACCTTTAGTAGCATCTAACAACCCATATAAATTCATGTTCATTATCAATTCAAAGTGCCTTGATGTTTTAACTACAAACTATCGCCATGATATCCTAACAATGAAGCAAACTTAGACCATGTGGCACATTACATTCACTACCCCTAGGAAAAAACTATCATGTGTTTCTAGAAACCATGAGATGATTTTATAGATTGAACTAATTCCTACATCTAAATTTATAAAAGACATTAATCGTAAGTGCTATAGATTTTGACAACGTGTATATAAAATTTTCATAGTTAGTCTCTCTTATGAGTTTTAAGATTTTTTTTTAATAAAACACATTTATAGATGCTATGGATAATGCAATTAATTGTTAAGAGATATCATCGATTGATGCGCTTAGGAATTGAACATGATTCTTGGGTAGAAAATGTCACCTCTAATAGTTTCTACCATACCACCCGTATGTGTGTCTGGTGTCAATTATTTGGTGCCACGTGGTGACGATTACAAAATATCACCCTAACATTAAAGTAAATTATTACTTTTTGTAGCGTTGTATTAATTGATGCCATCATGATAAAACCATTACGAGTTGGGAGAAAATGTAGTATTTTATAGATGGACCTAATTCTTAGCTATGGGTTTATATGAAAAAATCAAAGGTTTCATTGATTGCAAGAATTGTTTCCACTCTCCGGCTCGAAGAGGTATCCAGAGATAGTTGTAGTGAAGAAGGATAGGGATATTTGGGGTATAAAATGAAAAGTATGGTATTATGTACCATTTACCCCAACATGTATACACAATCAATTTAGGACCATGAAAAGTAGAAATATAATGTATCACCTTTGACATGCTAATAATGTAGTAAATCAACATTTTGGAAAGTTGGGTTTTCTTTCACTAGCAGGAAACCATCATTGTTATGAAAAATCATGAGTCTTTATAGATTAACCCAAGGTATAGTTAGTTATTTATATAAGACATCTATTTTTCATCTAGGTTCCCAAATAAAATTCCCACCTACAATAAATGGAATTTACTCCCTAAATCATGTTTAAGCTATGAGAGAATATTTGCTGGTTATTTTATGTCATTGTAATGCCCACATTTTACACACACAAATACAACAGTAAAATACTAGGATAATATTTTTTTACTTACATTGCTCACTACACAACACCACAAGGGCTCCAAGAAGAGAAACTCAACAAAGCATAAGACACTTACATAAGTCATCGACTCACATAGACACATGACAACACCATATACATGTTGATGACACACTTTCTCCAATGAATCAAATGCTAGCAATAACCCAGCCACAAGAAAAGGGACTCAAGGATTGGCAAACCCACAACACATCATTTCTTTAATTACATCTTAGTTACGATTAACATTCCAAGAATATTATTGTGCAAGGATAATTTTCTCCTTTTTTCTACCTACAGATTCTTAAGTTCATTCCACATTTAATTTACAGTTTGACCATTTTAAGTTGGCTTTTTATCCTTTACATAAATTTCCATAACTTACATAATTATTAGGAATAATTCAAATTGCATATAAAGTACTTAATTATCTTGTTCTTATGTTAAGAACATGCTTCTCAAACATTTATTCAATGTCTGCATGTTCCTTGTAACTCAACTCAAGTGAATCGACTTGATGTCTAGAGAACAATATTAAGGTTTTAAGGGGGGGGAAGTTTAGATTCAAGATACCTTTTTCCCACAAACATTATTTGATCACGATATCTTTATTTCCCGATTCAACATTCTCACAATAATAAAGTGTGTGTGTGTGTGTGTGTGTGTGTGTGTGTGTGTGTGTGTGTGTGTGTGTGTGTCTTTTGTTTTTCTCAAACTTTGATCTCACCAAGGGAAACTCATATTCTTCAAACACATGAAAATGTTTAATTGAGTTAAAAGGACTCCAAGAGTGGCATTATTCCTAACCTCAAATCTTTTTTTACTCTTATATGCTTTACTTTTACATCGCATTATGGTATCATTATTTCCATCTCTTTATAACAAAAATTTATGAAAGTACTTTCCTGACATCTTGAAGAACTACATGATTGGAAGCATTATAAACTACACATGAACCACAAGTGATTTTTGTTCAAGGTAAGATCCCATGTTTCTACATTTCACGATTCTACATGTGAAATTTATTTTATTCTGAACGTCATAAAAGAGCATAACAAGGGATTACAGGATGATTTGGTTTCCTGGGTTCTCTAAGGTCAACATTTTTCAAATCATTTTCATTTGCAAGAGTTACTTATAATTTTATACCCACAAGTTAACCTCCTAATCAACTAAGGTTTAGTTTAATTCCAATTTTCACTCAGGGCTTTACACCCTATTATAGATTAGATTAAGGTTCAAAAACATATTTACCCTATAAACCCTCCATAAAAGATCAAGGCACTATATTGTCACTAGCCAAAGATAAGACATTTAGCTGAGAGGATCTAAAGAGGTCATTAAAAAGATTTTAAGTGATAGTAAAACTATTTCACTAGCTCCATGATGTCATCTGGATCCCACAAACAATTCATTTGATGAAGAAATTTAATTCTAAATCTATCTTTAGAAGACAAGGTAATCCACAGGATACGAAGGAAGATTTAGCTCTACTTACTCTAGATAAAGTTTGACTGTGTCACTCCTATATGTCGGGTTTATGACGATGTCACTAAACATACTGACTAAGATGATAACCCCATCCTTGGGCTCTTATTTACCTAAACTAGGAGGTTCCATCGAGTGCAAAGTTTAAGTTCATTCTATGGTTTTCAATTTCTTCTATGGTAAAAAGGATCACACATGAAGACATGTTACACACAGATCTTATACTAGGGTTGAGTGTTTCGATTAAATCTCTTTATTACATTTACAAGGTAAGAATACAACACACTAATTAATTAATCATTTATTGAACACTAAAAATCACTACAAGATATTAAATTTAAATTCATTTACTATATATATATCAAACCCTTTTACCATACGTAACTATGAATCAAATTGAACTTGTGATTAAATGCACATTTCTTAAGATATCCCTAAAACTAGCATCCCATACATATTAGCAAATTTCAAATATAAAATTTCTATAGCATGAGACTACATTATACATATATTCATTTTACAATGACCTATAAAAATTACAATAATAAATAATGAATTACACATTGCCCTTTTGCCATCTTTCTTGCATCCTACAAAACCATGTGAGCATGAAATCAATGATAAATCGCTGGCATGGAATCCACCCTAATCTAACATAATTGATGTCTTTAGTTTCTCATTTACATGTAATAATAATTATAATTTGCATTAAAGAAAAGGTTTAGAAACATGTATTCATTTCATTTCATTTCACTTCATTTTGTAACCAAGGAGAGAGAAAGAGAAAGGAAGAGAGAGAAACACCATTTTGTCAAAAGTTCTATTTCACAAAAGTTACACTATAGAGTTTTCAAATAGTTATTTACATGTGTCAAAAGTTTCCATGGTGGTTTGGAAACCCAACAAGGGTCCTACAACTTTATTTTTACATTTTCCTGCTAGCTACAAAAATGTTCAAAACATGCTTGGAGGCTAAAAATCAACTTTCAAATGTTTTCTTTCAATGAGAAACCATACCATGGTTAAATTAATATGTGTACATTTATATACCAAGATTCCATAGGAACTAACATAATTCGGAACTAGTGAACGATTTACAATTGGTGGCTAGTTTTCCAAGGCCATCGGTCGTAATTGACCTAGTTGTAAATGGTCAAAAGTTAGCTCAAGGGCTCAGAAAACCATGTCCAAAACTAACGTTTGATGGATGAATGCGCCACAATAAATTTCTATGAGTTCCACCATATATGGAGAATTCATCAAAGTCGTTAAAACTAGAACAATTTTCAAACGATGACATGATTTTTGAAGCCACCAGTCCTAATTGGTCAGTTTAACCTAGTCAAACTGTGACTAGAGGCCTACAAAATGGCTTTTCCAAACTATACAGAAAAGTGTTTTTCCCTAAACTGAAAGTTCCATGCAATTGTCTAGTAAAAACACTAGAGGTTTGCGAAGACGGATAATAATTTCTCTATCCAGGTTTCAAATGGTAGTTCAAAACAAAAGCCAACTTTTTAGATTTAGTAGCTTCCTACCACTGCAAAATAGTGTAACAAGGCTCCTATAAGGGCATCAAAAAGGTCACAAATGTTCATTCAAGGGGTCGATCCAAAGATTGAAGTGACACCTCACATAACAAGGTACATAAAGGATGCTTATCCTCCCCTTTTTGGAGTTACGAAGGTTACTTTGTGAGTCTCCGGAAGTTGCAATTTATCTATTTAAACCTAGGAGATGGTCAACATATTTACCGGGAAGTCAACTTCAACTTGTCAATAAAATAATACTGTAGTGATCTAGTTTGGTTAGGAAGTTTTCTAAATCACCTCAAAATGAGGGTTGAAGTTCATGGTTTACTACAAAATTGTTATTTTGATTGCGTGAGTTAAGATACGACATTTTATTGTTTTGCAACAAGTTAATATAAAACAATTAAATCTTATGATAATCCTAAGATTTTAAAATTATATTTCATTGAAAATGAAAAAACTAAAGTACGAGAATTAAGAAAGATAAAGAGAGATGAAACATTCTGGAGGAATGAAGCTAGTCAAAACCATGGGATTCGGTTCAACATCTCACTTAATTAAGAGGTGCACCAGTGGGTGTCTGAAGCCACATTTCCTCATGTAATGCTTATATGGCATTCTCTTCTTCACATATTCAATCCGAACTCACATAAGTATAGGCTTTGTATATTAGTGTATTCTTCAAGATATTGTGAGTAGTATCAAGCATCGACCTCCTATTTTCCAAGCTCCACAACCTGAATATTCTTCTTTAAGGATACATATCTATCACTGATTCTTTGCTTTGTGATACATGACACCCACCTACATAGCAGATCTGAGAAGGATTGAAATAAATTCCTTGGGGAAGAAAATGTAACATGAGTTGTATGTTGGCATAGGGTGTGGAACCAGGCTTTAGAATAACTTCTAATTACATTAGCTTGATAGTTTTTATAGCCGCTTCCATAACAAAAACAAGCCCAGTAGTCCACAGCTCCACCTATGACTTGCCTTATCAAAACTTCAACATATTCTTGCATATTTGATCACCAGGGACATTGAGACCATTTTTTAAAGCTTGATGGATGCGCATAGCTATTACAAAGCTCCCAATTTGGCTCAATTAGGATGGGTGTTAGGAAAGTCATTTTCAACAACTTGTTTTCTATTCAACCAACAAAAAAGGCATTCTACAAAACCGTAATTTCTTTAGGGAATTTTGCAAAATAGTTCATGTGCCCCATCCATGCTCCCATGCTCTACATAGAATTCTTCCAGTGCTCACATCTTCCACATCAACAATAACAAGAAAAATTACCTTCACTAGCTCCTGATTGGGTACATGTTTGGAAGCATGATAGGGAGGAAGAAATATGATGTAGGTTGTGGATACGTTGGAAGAGGCTATGGAAATATGGCTTTAACCTGTCAAAGGAATTTGCTTGAAATTTTCTAAGCCTTTTCAAAAAGCCCATTTTTGCACATATCCAACAGTCCATGATGTCCACGAACCACATTTTTTTAAACACATTTTTTTCAAACAGTTCACTTTCCCTGAGAAAGGTTCCACATTGGATACACGTCTATTAGAGCATTTACAACTGCAACATCAAGACAAAATTCCTTTATGTTTTATGCTTGTTGGGTGTCCATACTTGTTATGAAGGTGAGCTCACACTTTGGTCAAAAATGGAGTACATAGAAAATGTGAACGATCACATTGGAGACCTATTTTTACATTGATAACCAATGATTGTCCCATTCTATCATCATTCAAACACTGTCACACCCTTTTCTCATGCAACTATCCATTCTGATTTATTAAATTTTTTGAACGTGGAGTTGGGTTTCAGCCTGGTTAACGTCTTTGGGAAACCAAATAAGTGTTTAAATTATTATGCAAGGGAAATGACAGGTCTGGCTTGCCATTTATGAGGCCCACATGCCTGCAAGGAAGGCCCATGCCTTCAACCTGTCACACGCCACCCCTACCACACTCCACCGAACTGACATTTCTCTTTGTTTGTTTATTTTATTTTATTAATATTAAAAAAATTTTTTTCGGTCACTACATTTCCCTCCCCTTTTAAGAGCATCATCCTCAATGTGACACAACGTAAAAGCTTGAAGGATACATAGGCAATAATTTCAATAATGACATATTTCATTTAATAAAACAACTTGTTGATACGATATGACCACAAGAGATCAAACTAAATTTAGAAATATCTTAAATTTTAATGTTCTGTGAAGATTGGAAGTTCTCTTTTACTTTATTACTTAGTCTTTTCCTTTAAAGTATTTATTAATCTCAACGCTTAGTATTTCACTTATTTAAGATTTTAGTTTGTCTTATGTTCGTAGGTGCCTAATAAAATTGACATCACAATACCACATCAGGGAAAACAAAACACTAATGGTTCACAAGACATATTTCTACATACTTCCATGATTGTATCACATCGAAGAACTCAACTAACCCATGGACAAAACATACATAGCTCTCACAACATAGTACTTGTCACACATGTGCTCCCGACACAATAGTACCCATAACATAAGTAGACTACTTCAACATGGAATTCCCAACAGGTACACATATAAAGGTTTCACACAACTTGGGACAATAATTGTAGCTACATAGTGTCAAGATGGAAACAACATCATGCCAACAATGAGGAGCATCAATCCTCAACATCACAAAACACAAACAGACTCACAAGAGTACACATAAATCATAACACCAACTTCACACACCTCTCAAAACATCACAAAACAACTCCATATACCTCCCAAAGCATCATAAAAAAAATACATATACCTCCCACGAATCTGAGAACAACTCCATATACCTCCCAAAGCATCACAAAACAACTCCATAAACCTCATTCATCATCACACACACAAATATCCTATGCCTCCCTAGAGTTTCTTATATCTCCTCAAGTCTCTTATGCCTCCCTCAAGCAATAAAATAAAGATAAATTTTCCTTTTCACTCCCCAAAAGAGGTTGGTCACCCTATGGCCCTAGGCGCATAGAGTCCAGATACCTCTAACCAAAGTGACATAATAACTCATGGTTCAACAACCCGCTAGTTATCTGTAACTCCTTGGGGCGTACCCCCATACAATGAAGTGGGTCCATAGGTCCCACCACTCCATGGTGAATCCCATGACCCTATTCCAACACATTACGACATTAGAACTAGCATAAAAATCCATATCAAATGCCAAGTGGCAACAATCCCAAGCCTTGGGCTAGGCTATAAAAATTTTAAACTTGGTATGTAAATTTAAGGATATTACAAAGGAAAATGGCTAATTAGCCATGGTTAGTGAAAAATCCAATATTAGTGCAACAACCAAATAAATTCCCAAAATATAAGAACATGTCAATCAAGAAAACTGTTGGTTCTAGCAAGAAAAGGGAAAGTGTTCGATTTACGAATAAAATACATGTATAGGAATAACACATTATGATAACTATGTGGCCTTATATAGCCCAAGGGGGTAATCAATGAGTAACTAGAACTCGGATACATCAAGCGTCACTCGTAAAATATCATATCAATAATACAACTGTCATCATCTCTGTCTGAATCATCCCGCCACCACTTCAACAAGGCTCAACATAGTCAAAATCACATAGGTTGAATCCATATGATAACCATATAGGAGAGAGAAATGAGCACAATTCGCCATCTATTGAGCCTAAGGTGTCTATGAAACATAATATGTATGACACCCATTGATCAAGTGCCACACATATCAATGAACAAAAGTGGGTTTTCATCCTATGTAAGGCTCCACTTCCTATCTTGTACTCGGCTCAAGTGACTAGTCAATGGTACACATTTCCTCACTCCAAACATACACCTTTTACCGATTTCCCTTAGGGTTGGTTAGTGTAGGGTCCACAACATAACACATAACTACATCACTAACACAATGGTGATTCACACAAATTAACCCTAGCATCTTATGCATGGTATATGTTGGTGCTCGATTTGATCGCACCCTAATTTTCCCTTAAAATTATTCAATCTGCAAGATCTGTCAAATTTTCTATTTCCCCGAATGGATGCGTGAAAGGTTTTCTTCATTTGTACGTTGTTTCATATATTTCTCCATGGTCATGGATCACATTTGGGACTTGTATCATTTGAAAATTCTTTTCCTTGAAGAAAGATTCAATTCTAGGTGAAAATGGTGAAGTTCGCTACATCTTACTATTTGAAGGGTGTATTTTCCTCATCAAATTATATCTCATCATCTTCAACTACGGGGTCTCTTTTGATTAGATGAGTCACATTGGGTCTATTTTATAACTTGTAACTTTTTTGCTATGTTTGGAAAAAGATCAATTTGGCCCGCGACCCCGTTGAGTTTTGATTGGTCGACAAATTTATAAAGGCGGAGTGAATTTCTCTTTTTGCCCCGAAGGTGTATACGTGTTCATTTTTAATTGGTTATAGCCCAAATGGGTCTTTTTGGTGAAATTTGCCACTTTGGTCACATTTGTAAAAAATACCAAATTGGCCCTATGGCCCTAATAGTCTCTGATTGGCTATTTAGAAAATATGAAGCGGTAGGGAAAAGTCTTACTTTGACCCTAAAGAAGGACACATGGTAGTTTTTCAAGTTACAAATGGGGAAGTAGGTCGATGGAACATTTTGAATTTTTTGCCTCTTTGTACGAGGGAGAAAAGTCATGAAATAACCTGTACTCCACTAGGGCGCACATCAAAAGTTAGAAGCAGAGAGGCGGGTCGCGAAGGTTTTGAAGATTTTTGCCTTTTGTGAAAAGGAGCAAAGTATAAAAATGAAGCATGACTCCGTTGGGGCCCACATCAAAAGATAAAAGTAGAAGCGGGTCAGTTGGAGGAAAATTGGAAAGTTTTCCTTTTTGTAAAAAGGGGTAAAATTACATAAATGAACCGCGACTCCATCAAAGGCCCAAATTAAGCCACGTCTCAAGCCCGCATTTCAAAGGCACAAAAAGGGGTAAATTTGAAAATTGTGCATTTTATTCAATAGTCCTAAAATGAAAAATGGCACCTCCTGTGCCCATTTGGCTCTAATATTCCTCGTCGATGGCTGTAATTTAAAGTTATGAAAAGGAAGAATCAACGGTTATGGCATGATGCATCTAGTTTTTCGCCATTAACATTCCATGACTTCAGGGGATGCAAATACGCATCGTTTTTCATGGTGAATCTGAATGATTTCTTTTCATTTCTATCAAAGAAAGTGTAATTAAAGTGTTGTGGAGCTCGAATTTGTGAATCTAAGGAAGTGCAAGAGTTGATATTTTGAAATAGAGTTACTCGGGCACCTGCAGAAAATGAATTGCTAGATCCAGTAGAGAAAATTATAGAGGAAAGAATGAGGAGAAGGAAGCTATAGGTGTAAAGGATGAAAAATGTGTTGCTAGAGGAGATGACTAGATGCCCTAGTTAAAACAATGATGGAAATATCTGAAATGATTCACCTTTTGAACACATAGCAACTTTTTGTTGTAAATATGTTAAACATCACTTTCTAGAAATCATGATCAAATATGTAACAAACAAAGGTTCCTCAAATATTCTTTGTTTGGGGGGGAATATTTAATGTAAATGAGTGTTATAAAGGGCATGAGTTAGTCATGCAAATGGTCGGGGGTTTAATTCTTATGAGAAAATTTGAGAAATCCCATCTTCCTGAGAGACCATATGAGAAACATTTTAATCTCTTGTGTTTTAGATTTGATTGTGTCAAGATGGTTGTGAGTGTATAGCCTTTGAAAATTTGTGAGACTATTCAAGAAAATTTCCCTACTTGATAAATCTAATAGATCTCGAATTAATCTATGTTAATCTTGGGAAAAATTGTGTCTACTTTTATTTCAAAATGTTTTCAAATGGTTTTGATGTTTTTGTTGCAATCTTGTGTTAAAATCCCTTTGAATCACACATGATCTCATCCCTGTGATAGTTTAGTGGCATTTGTAATTTCATTATGAGAAGATCCTTCATCCTGTAATGAGATAAACAATTTAAAATCACTTTACTGTCATTTTGTTGATAAATATTGTCTATAATCCTTTGAGTGTATCTTAGGCGTGAGGAACTAGGGGTATTTAATATTTAATTGAGTCTTTAGCTCGAGCCTTCGTGTTGAATTCTCAAAGATTGTGTGAAACCATGCAGATCTGGGGCTCCATTGATGCACACCTTCTGGTTGAAGGAATATTTTAGCTATTATGAAGCTTTATGTTGTTAATTTTTCCAATTTTTGTAAAATCTATCAAAGATCTGGTGAAATCAACTTCATCTTGCCTAATCCCCCACCAAAATTTTATAATAACCATCAATCCTACCCAAACTACCCCTATTTTCGTTGTATGTCCACAAATGAATAAATTCTACTACCAAAATATGCAGAAGCAATGAGGATTCCATAATGTCTTTAGTAATCTTAACCTTGTTTCGAAATATCACCATTCTTTAGAAGTGACAACTCGTGATGCTTAAATTGTGGTGCATTGATCATATTTTCTAAAGGTTTCCTTTCAAATTTGTGCAAAGAAGGATATCTTAATTTTCCTTCACCAATAGAGGTTACAAAATGCATCCTCTCACCCTAGTCAAAAGGCACAAACTAAAGTAGTGAGGATAGCTCAAATCCTTAATGAAGGTGTTGTCCATTTCTCCAATGCCCAAGTGACAAAGAGTCGTGTGAATCTCCTCCCGGCTACAAAAAACCCATAATATGATTTGTTTGTCTCTCCATGTCTTGCTAAATCTATGATGTTGCTTGCTTCCAAGGAGAATCAATTTGGATTCCAACACCATTTTATCACCATTTTGGGGACTTATTAGCATTGTCGGGATTAGTTGAACATCGGGACTTATTTATGTGGTAACACCACACCGAATGGAGTTGCCAAAATATGTAGAAGCAATCGGGATTTGATAATGTCTTTAGTAACCTTAACCTTGATTAGAAAATATCACCATTATTTAGAAGTGATAACTCATGAAAGTTAAATTGTGGTGAATTGATCATATTTTCTAAATATTTACATTCAAATTTGTTCAAATAGGACATCTTCATTTTCCTTCACTAACAGAGGTTACAAAATGGGTCCTCTCATCCTAGTCGAAAGGTATGACCTAAAGTAGTGAGGATAGATCAAATCCTTAATGAAGGTGTTATCCATTTCTTTATCACCGAGTGACAAAGTGTCATACAAATCTCCTCCTTGGCTACAAAATAACATACATGATGATTTATCTATCTCTAGGATTCGTGTTAAATTTGTGATCTTTGCGCTTAGCTTGCAAAGTAGAATCAATGTGGATACCAACATAAGATTGGCGGCGTGTATTTCGGGATTGTTTTGTGTGGAAACAACACTTGGATGGTGCCATTGCCATGGATTTATTTGTTCTATAACAACACTTGATTGGCACCATTTCTCGGGGATTTATTTTTGTAACAACAACACCTAATTGGCACCATTTATGGGGATTTATTTCTACAGCAACAACACCTAAATGACACTAGTTTTGGGGATTATTTAAACTCGAGACCTATTTGTGTGGTAACAACACCTAGATTGGCACTATTTTCGGGGATTATTTGAACTCTAGTATTTATTTATGTGGAAACAACACCGAATGGCACTATTGTAGGGGATTATTTGAACATTGGGACCTATTTGTGCAAAAACAACACTAGATTGGTGCCATTGTCGGGGATTCTTGAAAGGCATTGTAATATTGACCTAGTAATGTTTCTTACATGATCTAAGTGCAAATACATTATTTAAGCATCATCCTTTGTTGATATCTATAAGATTTGTGAAGTTACAAGTTCTATGTGCAATATCTCTAGTTTCTAGTGGTTATTGCACTAAATTTATATCATCAGTGATAAATACTGGTAGAGGAAGGTCAAATCTGCTAATCTTTTTAGGAATTAAGTGTTGATAGATATTTGACAAGTCATTTATAGTACATTTTCATAATTAAGGTGAAAAATCTTAGTGGCGACTCCATGTTGATTTAAATTTTGATAAATACCAGTTTCTTAACCTATATTAAGTGAAATCTTTCATTAATCTTTGCAAAGATGGAAGGAAGAAGATATTTCTTCACTAAATACCCTACCAAAAAGTTGTTTCCATAACTAGGAAAGACAAATTCAGAAGGAAAAAGATTCTAGAAAATAGTTGGAGACCAAGAATAAAGAAAAGAGTTATTCATTGTGAAAATTGATCAACCTATAATTTAGGATTACCATTATTCTTCAAGTGATTCTAAATTAGGTAATTTTCATATGGACCTAAACTCTTCAACTAGAGAGGGCCTTTATTTGTGTGTCTCGATAAGTGTGCTTCTTATTTTCTCCCTATATTTTCCAAAGTTAATAAGGTTTTTCACAAAATAGAGTCTTTAAGGGACATTGATTTTGAAAATTATACTCATGTTTTCAAAAGACCCCTTGTCCCTCATCATTTTGTACCTACTATAAGGTAACCTCCCTAAAACAATATGGCCCAACCCCCACCCAGACCTCTATTTTTTGTGAACACTTTTTGTCCTATAGATTTTAGAGTTATGGCTGGATATCAAAATGTAGTGCCACAAGATGTTAGAAATAGACTACCTAAATTTCAAGGGAAGTAATGTTATCACTAGCGGTCATCATTTAAAACTTTTTTTCATTATGATGGAATACTTTCATATTGAATTGAAGATGTGTATATTCTTAAGATCTATGCTGCCCTAAACATTTGAGTAAAAATCAGAAAATATCTCTAAAGTTAACCTCTCAAAAATATGTCATTACTGATTTGGGGTTAGCTTAGAAGAACCTTGAGGGAATTCTCTTGAGATTGATTATGAAGCCGAGGCCCCAAAATTATTATTGATCTCCATGGAGGAGTTATTGTGGGATATTTTCTTTGGAAGAGGTATAATACATAAAATCTTGAGGGTTGGTTATTGGTGGCCAACTCTCTTTAGAGATACAACTCTATTGCTTAGGAAATGTGGAAGTTTCGGTGTTTTTCTCAAGAATGAAAGATTTAGGCTCCCTTCCTCTGCAGCCTATGTCAATTAAAGCCCCATTAAAGGAATGGGAATGGATTTCATTGGAAAAATTTAGATCCTTCAAGTTCTTGTCATAAATGGATTCTTATAGCCACCGATTATTTAACTAAGTGGGTGGAAGCAATCCCCACCAAGAAAGCAACACACCAAGTTATCATGGACTTCATATTGAATCAAATCATATGCAGATTTGGAGTGCAAACTAAGATTATTGCTTTGATAATGCATATAATTTAAGAGCTAAACATTTCGTGACAATGTGCAAAGAGGATGGAATCAATTTGACATATGCTTCTAACTACAATCCCCAAGGAAATGGATAAGATGAGTCTAGAAATAAAAAATTGTTGAGAATCATTAAAGGAACCTTGGAGCTAAACAAAAAGAAGTGAGGTGAGGGACTGAAGTTTTTTGTTTGAGTGTGATGTAATCATCTGTCAAAAGAGCTACTGGAAAAATCCCATTTGAGAGTTCAAGATTTGCTGCGCTTCATTTACAATTTTCTTCATTTTAGTTTGTTAAACAAATTGAAGGTGGAGAAGTTAGTGTTGGTGTTGAAATTAGTTTCACCCCATTTGCCATTAAAATCCCTCATTTTGCGGCCTCTGTCATATTTTTACCTCCCGTGTTATGCTTGAAAAATTCTTTCTCTTCCTTTTTGTTGTCATGATCAATCCCTCGGGTCGAGGATCACTTATGGATCCATAATTTGTTTTTGTTTCTCTGTTCATCTGAAGAAGTCTGTAAATTGGGTGTAAAATTCAAGTTATCCCTTTCTTTCCATTTTCCACAATAAAAATTATTGCCCTTGTCATTTTTATCTCAAATACCTAAAGAAATATGAATGGATGTAGCTCAAAGTAGTGTGTTTCAGCCTTGTAACATTTCAAAATTGTTTTTCCTTCAAGAAAATTTCATCTCTACGCTTAAACAGTTGTCTTCCTACATTTTTACGGTTTGATGGGAGTGTTTTCTGGTCAAATTTATATCTCTACATCAGTGGAAATGTGGCCCTTTTGGTTGGATGCGGCTCGGTGGGGAACTCTAAAAATTCTATGGTTCACCTAAACCTAAACTTTTCCACGTGGAGGAATGACACTCATTTGAAAGTTTGCTTTTTGGTTTGGCCTTGGAGTTGTGCCAGGAGGACGCGTGGAGGATTCTACTACTTTTCCAAGACTTATACAATTTTTTGTACAGCCAATATAGTTTTTAGTGGGACAGGGACACATGGTGAGACCACGCTTATTCAGTGTCTCCACTCTTGGGCAAATCTTTAAGTTGTGTTATGAGGACACGTGGAGGCTTCTACTGGGCCTTTCCATACATAGACTTTTCAAATAGTTTTAAGATGCCTGGGACACATGGAGGGACAACACATGTTTGGAAACAACCCCCCCAAGTTTTATTTTGAAGAAGCACTAGGAGGACACTTGGAAGCTTTCACTTACTTTTCCTTTTTCTTGACTTTTCAATGGCCAAAGGAGACTTCCTTAGACCTTGGACACATGGCACCTTCCACTTAACCACAAATGATATATGTTCAAGGTAAGATCCCATGTTTGTGCATTTCATGATTCAACATGTGAAATTTATTTTGTTCTTAATGTCATAAAAGGGAATAACAAGGGATTACGGGACAAGATTTCAGTTTCCTGGGTTCTCCAAAGTCAACATTTTTCAAATCATTTCCATTTACAAGAGTTACTTATAATTTTATACCCACAAGTTAACCTCCTAATCAACTAAGGTTTAGTTTTATTTCAATTTTCACTTAGGCTTTACACCCTATTATAGATTAGATTAAGGTTCAAAAACATATTTACCCTATAAAACCTCCATAAAAGATCAAGGCACTATATTGTCACTACCCAAAGATAAGACATCTAGCTGAGAGGATCTAAAGAGGTGATTAACAAGATTTTAACTGATAGTAAAACTATTTCCCTAGCTCCATGATGTCATCTGGATCCCACAAACAATTCATTTGATGAAGAAATTTAATTCTAAATCTATCTTCGGAAGACAAGGTAATCCACCAGGATACGAAGGAAGATTTAGCTCTACTTACTCCAGATAAAGTTTGACTATGTCACTCCTATCTGTTAGGTTTATGACGATGTCACTAAACATACTGACTAAGACGATAACCCCATCCTTGGGCTCTTATTTACCTAAACTAGGAGGTTCCATCAAGTGCAAAGTTTAAGTTCATTCTACAGTTTTCAATTTCTTCTATGGTAAAAAGGATCACACATGAAGACATGTTACACACTAGATCTTATACTAGGGTTGAGTGTTTTGATTAAATCTCTTTATTACATTTACAAGATAGAATACAACACACTAATTGATTAATCATTTATGAACACTAAAAAAAGAACTACAAGATATTAAATTTAAATTCATTTACTATATATATATATATATATATATATATAAACCCTTTTACCATACATAACTATGAATCAAATTGAACTTGTGATTAAATCCACATTTCTTAAGATATCCCTAAAACTAGCATCCCATACATATTTGTAAATTTCAAATATAAAACTTCTATAGAAGGAGACTACATTATACATATATTCATTTTACAATGACCTATAAAAATTGCAATAATAAATAATCAATTACACATGGCCATTTCACCATCTTTCTTGCATCCTCCAAAACCATGTTAGCATGAAATTAGTGATAAATAATTGGCATGGAATCCACCCTAATCTAACATGATTGAAGTCCTTAGTCTCTCATTTACATGTAATAATAATTATAATTTGCATTCAAAAGAAAATAGTTAGAAACATATATTTTTTCATTTCATTTCATTTCACTTCATTTTGTAACCAAGGAGAGAGAAAGAGAAAGGAAGAGAGAGAAACACCATTTTTTCAAAAGTTATATTTCACACAACAAGTTACACTATAGATTTTTCAAACAGTTATTTACATGTGTCAAAAGTTTCCATGGTGGTTTGGCAACCCGACAAGGGTCCTACAACTTTCTTTTTACATTTTCTTGTTAGCTACAAAAATGTTCAAAACATGCTCGGAGGCTAAGAATCCACTTTCAAACATTTTCTTCCAATGAGAAACCACACCATAGTTAAATTAATACATGTCCATTTATATACGAAGAGTCCATACCAAATGACATAATTAGGAACTAGCGAATGGTTTATGATTGGTGGTTAGTTTTTCGAGGCCATCAATCGTAATTGAACTAGTTGTAAATGGTTAAAAGTTAGCTCAAGGTCTAGAAAACCATGTCCAAAACTAAAATTTGATGGATGAACGTGCCACAATAAATTTCCTATGAGTTCCACCATATATGGAGAATTCATCAGAGTTGTTGAACTGAAAACTAGAACACGGTTTTCAAATGGCGACATGATTT
This sequence comes from Taxus wallichiana var. yunnanensis, assembly GCA_018340775.1. NCBI lineage: Eukaryota > Viridiplantae > Streptophyta > Pinopsida > Cupressales > Taxaceae > Taxus > Taxus wallichiana. Next base: position 896,461,337 of record CM031240.1, on the reverse strand, counting down.
TTGAAGCCACCGGTCTTAATTGGTCCAGTTTAACCTAGTCAAACTATGACTAGAGGCCTACAAAATGGCTTTGCCAAAATATACAGAAAAGTGTTTTTCCCTAAATTTAATGTTCCATGAAATTGTCTAGTAAAAACACTAGAGGTTTGCGAAGACGGATAATAATTTCTATCCAGGTTTTAAATGGCAGTTCAAAATGAAAGCCAAATTTTGTCACTTGTCATGGCTACCACACGTGGAACTCTACTCATAGTGAACGTGCCACCAGTTCTCACCTCCTATAATCTTTCATCTATATCTGCATATATGTAGTTACGTTTCTTTCCTCACTTCCCTATTAATTTGTTTGGATTATTTCTCCATAACTCGAAGTGTTCAAAGTGTAGGTACAACCTCTATGGATATAATTTTTAATAATACCTCATTTATTTTGTCAACCATTCATGACTTTTGTATTCTTTGACCTATCTAATGTTCATGCATTTATGGGACAATTTTTCCATCTTAGAAGGAAAATGGTATGCTTCCTAATAGTCTATATTCAATTCTCCTCTACTATTATTCTAGTTACATGGTGTTTTGGCTATAGATTTTTTCCCACTCACTTGCATCATATAATACCTTAACTTATTAAAAATGAAAGAGGGAGACATGAATTTTTGGAGGAGGTATAGGAGACATCGAAAAATTTCGTGATACTTCAAAGACATACCCATCTTTGACTCGTGTATCCATACCGGAAATGTGCAAATCCTTTATCAAGAGATGTCTTATCAGGTTTCTATGATATTAAGGGTGGTTAGATATTATAGAATTGGTGATTCTAGGACCTGCAAGAGGACATCAAGTTTTCTTCATGTTTATACTCTCCATTATTCCTTATTCTTATTGTAAAAGTCCATATGTGTGTATCCAATTCATAACTATTCACCTGGAAATATAGATGGCTTCTCATATATCTAGCAAGAAATCTTAAAATATATTTATTCTTACACTTTTTTCTCTTCATCATGTGTGTATGTAGGCATAGGGAACAAGATAGTTAATAAAGGTATCAAACCAACCAATGTTTCCCTAACCAACATACAAAATTTATTAAAGTTAAGGATGTTAGAATGTAAAGGGACAAAGAGGGAGGGTAAATTAGTAATTTGAGAAAAAAATTATTTTTCAAATCAAAAATGAATATTAATTCATGTACATACACTCTTATAGACTACACTAAAAATGTTTAAACATCTATAGATATAGTTTGTCATGGAACACATACAAGAAATGAATACAAGATATGATTAAAAATTATTCCTCAAAAACACAAGAATTGGTGCTTGATCATTATCATCAGATTACACGATACAATCAAGATTAACATTCAAACATACAACTGCAATTTTTTTCTCTATCTTCAACCAAATTGCAACAAGAACTTCATCATCTTCATACAACCACAACCAACTACAAACTTGAAATTTGTTTATGGATTTTTGGCTATTCCAAAGAAGTTTTTCTTTGCATCAAATATTTATTCAACAAAATGTAATGTGTGTTATTAACAAAACCTCACAAATGAGCTTACATGACATTTGACCTTCCACTTACAATGACTTTCAATCGACTCATATTTTTTCTTTTATCTCTTGAAACATTTCCAAAATTATTCCAATTTTTTTTTCATGTGGTACATGATCCCATAAAGTAAAATTATGCTATTTTATGCTTATAAACTCACCACATTAGCCAATGTATCCATTTAGGCTCATAGGTGTGCATAAATCAGCTTTTATAAAAATAGTACTAAAAATTCCTCTAACTATACCACTTCCATTCATCTTCATGATCCAAGTAATATATAAAAATTAATCTTATGATGTATAATTTCATTAATATTTAATATAAATATCCAATTCAAGGTTCATCATTCCAATAAACACAACTTTGAAAGAATTGTCTCCTTGGTTTCAACATCTCTGAATTTGGTCTTAAAAATGATAGTTAGTACATACCTCAAATATACTCATAATGAAGAAAGTAACATATAAATTTAAATATAATGAAGTATAATATATCATCCACCTATCATAAATCTCCAATTCATCACCCAAAGATTTTACAAACTTGGATCTTTGCAACTAATGGTTGGTCCTGAATCACAAAAACTAGTCTTCTATACAATGTGGTCAAACACCTCCAAGAAACTTTTAAAAGATCCTTATAACCTTATAAACTTAAATTTGGATGTATAAAACATTTTCAAGAATTTATAGCGATAGGTAAAATAAATTAACATTCACCTACCATATCATTTCCGATAAGCTTTTCAAGAGGACTAAATAAACAATTTTGGCACAATCACCTTTAAGAAATAACAAACCATTCCAAACTATAATATGCACTTCCAAAAATCATATTTCACATAAAAATGATGAATAAGAAAATAAATAGCATCCATAAAATGCAATTCTACATGGATACATTCATTCTCCTTCACTAGCTTCTCAAAATAAGCTCCTTTTATCGGTAAGCTCAAACATGCACTCAATACTAAAATTTTCTCCAAATGAGTTACTCAGGAAAATTTATTAATATTAGGTAGACATCCTCAAAATCATCCACCTTAGTTTTTAGCTTATGATCCTTTTTAAGTCTTAACGTGTACACCGAAATCTTCTTAAAAACATATTTTTGAGTGGGTCCCACCAAGTTTCAAGAAGCCAAGTCACCATGGAAATGTGTTTTTAGGATTCTTATACATGTTCCAATTAGTTTTAAAGGAAAAAGGTGAGTTAGGTTACCTAATCAACTAAATTTTCAAAAAATGGTCCAAACAGGTTTTGAAGGTCTACAAACATGCTCACAAAAATGGATCTAACTTTAAAATACTTAACAAATCACCAAAATATTTTTTCACAATAATTTTATCCCAATTTACTCTATTTTTTTATTTTCTGAATTATCCATATAAGGATTCAAAATTTCTCTTGATCGCTAAGAATTTTGGTGCTCAATTTCATACTGAAAACCACAATTTTGGAAAAACTTGCATAACTTGTAAAATATTCATCCTCGGATTCTAAAATTTTCTCACGCCCTAAGGAAACATCGTTGAAACACTTCCAAGTGATATTTTTCTCTTGTTCATCATACATATTTCCATTCCATCTCATCTAGGTACCCTTTGGTCTTTGATTCTCATCTACTCTACTAGTATGATATATATAAGTGATGGAAACACATTATCAACCACTATGAAGCCTTGTAAAACTTATAAAACACCATTAAATTCTCACACCATGATGTTTTTTCATATTCATGCCTTGGATCATCATATCACACCTTGTTTTCTTGTGGAAGAGGTTAAGAAAATACTATACTAAGTTGTTTAACCTTCAACCACCTGGTTTGAATTTTGTATCACCATATATATCTCATGTTCCACCTCATGATGTTATATCCATTCTTTTACTCCCTTTATTTACACTTTATGTACTATTGTATTAGGCCATGTCCTTAAATGACTTGACTTGACCCATTTATTACATGAATGAACCATTTGGACATGTTATAGACTCATTGACACATATCACTCACATCATGGAGACTAGAAAACAAACATATGCACCTTTGGAGACTCCTAGATCACCTAGCCAACAAACCTGGATCACCTATCACAATGTGACTTAAATGGACTTGACATTAATGAGAACACAAGTGACACACACTTCTAACAAATTCCCCTTTGTCACATCGATGGAAACCTACCTAGAAACATTGATGGTACGTATGACTATTCACACACTTGGATGACCTCATTTACATGTTTCTTGAAAAACTTATCCCCTTTGACATTTATAATGAAGATATAAAATGATTTGACATAATTTATAATGAAAAGGAAGACAAAAAGAAACAAAGTATGAAAAGTAAAATTACTTGAGTAACCAGCTCCCCCTCGATGATGATTTTTTCATTATTGGTTCACGTTTGTAGGAGATGAAAGTCAAATCCTTGTTATAGACTTTATGAAAGTCACAAAAATACTCCCCTAAGATGACACACCTCTTATTTCCTTTCATTAATGTGTCACAATCTTTTCTTAGACATGAATTCATGATGTGAAGATAACTATGTCATTTAGCCTCTTTCATTCTATTTTACCTTCATTGCATTGGTCATCTAGATTACATGCCATACTTGTGTTAGAAATACAACTTCAAAACTTTTGTGAATGCACTTATTATTGAGCCCTTTTAGTACTAATTCACACTCTTCAAAACCATTTTATACAAATTTCATGAGACCCATATTGCTTGAGTATACTTTAGAAAACTAGACTAATCCCTTTAAAAATTACATAGAAATCTCTTCTCTTTGCAGTTTTCATAGTCACTTGAGACATGCTTATATATAAGATATGAACCTGCAAACATTCATGGATTATCAATCTCACTATACATTTACACTAACTTTATACTTTCACACCATTTATAATGACATCAATTCTCCATGTAGCTCATTATAGATGCATGATTCATTCTCCTTTGACACTAATATTCTTAAGTCCTTTATCAAAAATGTGTAGACTCTAAGAAAATTGAATCTCAATATAAATATAGATCATCAACACTTTAATAGCATCAACACCTTCTCAAAACACACCAAGACACTATGGAGAAAATGTTATACTATTAGGAAGCCTTAAAATCCTCTTAGACCTATAGAAATTCATTTTAGGTCCTTAGAACTCTTTTCCAGTACCCAATAGAAAACTCCTCTAAACATTTGAAACCTTTAAACCTTATACCACCCATAAATTCACTGTAGACGTGACTAATACTTGAATATTCATGAGACATGTCTTGATGATCACCGAGATACCATTTGAGCCTTCACAAGCCTTATCACACCTTTGTAGTTACTAAATATGTTTAAAATCATTTGTTAACCCTTCTTCATTCGTATGACTTCCATGTGTATAGATTCAAGGGTTTCGAGAATGAAACCTTGATAAACAACACATTTAATTAAAGTACCTATCTTGAATTTTGCATAACACTAGAAGATGAATGAATGCTTCTTTAGGTCTTAAAGGTCAATATAGACTTTGAGATTTCTAAGCCTTGTCACTTGGTTTTCTTGGATCATGAAGTGAAAACTTGACAAATCAACAGGTGTGTGGTCTAAACCATTCATAACCCTATAGATTTATTGACACTCATAGTTGATCAATTCAACTTACATAGTAGAAGAATTACACTTTATACTTACTTGGAAAATTTTCATAGTCCTTACGAGAACTTAAAACGCTACCTCAAACCTTCTATATTGTGTTTTAAACTTCATTTTGGATTGAGGGATTAGTGTACTATTTCAATATACTATAAAAATGCATAGGGATCCTTCTAAACATGTAGCTTACCTTGAATGTCACTCGTCAAAAGCATACTAAGACTTTACGATGGTTAAACCACTTAGTATGTCACATAAAAGCGTCAATTTTCTTCAAGATCTTGAATCACTCTTCACATCCTTGTCATGACATCCGGGAAGTATTATTATCTTCTCTTATGTGATATGGAAAAAACTATTAACTTTGTCCTTCTATAGATCAACATATTGATCCTCCTCATGATCTTTTTAATCCTTCTAAAAGATCAATTAATACTAAAACATCTTGAAAATTATATGTCATATTTCATTCCACATTCCAACAACATGAAGTTTTTCACCTTATTCTAATTATTTAACTCTTTAAAAAAAAATCCACTTTAATAGTCAATCCACATCATTAAAGAAACATCAAACATAACCCCTTGACTTTGCACATTTTGTATTCTTTTCTCTTTGTCTTATGATAGTTAGATGCCTCCAAAATTTGAATCCATTTGGTCTTGTATTGAACTTGGAATAATCAAGAACTTTTCAACTACTTATTATTTACATTTCAAGGGACAAATTCTCACTACAATACAAGAAGGATACCTTTCATATTCCTCAATGTGATTAGGATAATATTTAATTTCATATTGACGAGAAAATTTGTCTTTTAGTCTTCTTCAACTCGCACACATTTTTCTTTAGGGAAATTGATACATTAGGACTCTAATTTAAACTTTTCCTTAGGTAAATGGTAATACAAATCAGTGAAAAACATAATTTCTTGCACTTAGATGAAATAGAACTTGATTTATAGTGAAATTGATCTTCAAAATCATTCACGCTATTTGAATCCTAATTCAATAATGAATTACTCTCAATTTACAAGAAAATAATCGAAGGATGATGAAGTGTAAAACTGAGTATCAAACTCGAGATATAGAGAACATATGGTACAAAATGCCTCTTTTATACTCCATAAAAAAATTTCTAACCTTTTTCAACCAAGGAATAATATTCTCATTGAGATTTATCCAAAAACATTGAATTTAGGATGGGTGAGTTGAGAGAAATAATAAAAAAAATTCTTAAAAGCCTAGGGACAATGTTTCGATATAGTAAACATACATGAGGAAATTGAAAAACTTATTTCTCATTTTAAGTTAATGAAATAAAAAAATTCAAAATGTAGGATCTTTGAGAGACCAACTTTGAATTGCTCCAAATGATTTTCACCTGGATTTAGCTCCATTTTCTCCCGAGTAGTCATGCAAATGATTGTAGTGATGAACAATAAATGCATAAGAAGTAATTTGGACACTAACACTTAAAGAACAAACTTAGACACTATCTAAGTTGATTAGAATCATTGAATCATAAATGGGAATGAGTTTTCATACTCTTATTTTTCAAAGAAACACTTCACCATTGAGGTCAAGGTGGCACTTTGTCAGAGATGAATAGAGAGCATGAGGTTTGTTATTGAGGACAATTATATCAAAAATAAGAATGATCTCTTGAACAAATTTTTGAATACTTTAAATATGAAGTATAGGATTCTATGAAGACCTCTCCATGTAAATTCCTTGATATTCAATTTCTTGATAGTATTTGCATTTGAAATCTTGACCAAGGATAACTAATTGTACCAACTCCAAATTTCATGATAGATGTTGTTCATTGAATGCTATATTATTAGGGGTATATCAATTTTTTTCAATGTTCATTGATTTGATGAAGTACATTTAAAATTTTCACTCTTGAAGGTTGTCTCAGACTTGACAAATGTCAGGATATAATCTTAAACTAGGACTTGCTCTCAAGGATGCATGAGACACTCCTTTACAACACTTAGATTGCAAAGATGCATTCATAAAGGTTTAAAAACCATTGAGGAAAGCTATAGATCACATATCAAGTGCCTATCAAGCTTTTTATATATGGATAAACTTGAAGATTGCTTTTGAAGAGAAAACAATTGAGAAAAACTATGGAGTATATCCTTTGAGAAGAGAAGACATTAGAAGAATTGACTAGATTTGGTGACTTGGTCAAAAATACATGACTTAAGAAGTATGCAAAAATATCAAAAAACATTCAATGAATATTTCTAAGGTTCAAAATAGACATTTGAGTTCAAGATTTACCTTTTTCTTCTTTCCATTCTAAACACATTCAAGAAAGAAAAACTACTTTGCCAAATTGCTCATAACATTTAAACCACACCTCCTTTTGAGAAAATTATTTTTGCACATCCTTTCGATTCCAATTTACTACAAAACTTCCTTCTATGATTTATTCAAAGAAGATCTGTATAATTTTTTTAAGGCTAAGAATCCAGACAACTGAAAATGAGTTTTCCAAAAAGCTTGTTTTACAAAAATTACATAAATTCAACAAATGACATAAATTTGACCTAAAATATTGCATGAAGTATCAAAACACATTCCTCTATAATATCCCAAAATTATTGAAAATTATATGTCGACAAGTTTCTATCACATCTAATTTCCATGTTAGAAGACTTCTTATTCTCAACACTATTTATGACAAACATGCAAAACCGATCGTTAGTGAAAAGCACAAGACCCACAAATGTATGCAATTAGATGGGCTATGAATTTAAGTGTCATTTCAAAACATGGAGCATATCTCAAAGTGTGGGACCTTGTGATTTGAGATAGCTCTCTCAGATTGAGGTCGGTTCCTATTCCTCTATTCATGTGCATACAAATAAACTACAGAGGATCTATTCTAAATCTACTCTATTCTATCGAGGAGATAGGGTTGAAGAGATGTAATAAAATAAAATAAGCTAATGCAGTGATGCACAAAAGGAATGTTAGACACTCATTTTACAGCTTTAACACAGACTCACGGAAATGTAATACAAACACCATACACAATTGACCAAACCGCAATAAGAGATCAGAAAGACAACAATGAATACATGAGAGGGTCGAGAATCATCCATAGGCATATATATTATTGCTCAAGAGTTGATATAGTATATTGCAGTGGCCAAGAAGAAAAACTTGCATTACAACCCGAATGAGAGGTTAGGAAAGCTCTAGAAATCCTCTTATGACCAAAAGAAGAAGGGAGGGTGCAAAACATAAATGTCCAAGCCTTTACAATGGGCCTGACCCTTCCTTTATGGATTCAACACATAGGGAAGAAGGAGAGAGAGGAAAGAAAATAAATTCAAATCCCAGCCACTGGTCATAAATGCCCCCTACAAATCTGCCCCAAATCTATCATGTCTGCATTGATTACTTGTCAAGGAGGAAGAATGGCATATCGATCAAATCCAAGGACAAAAGAATGAAGACATCTTTAATTTTTACCCACCTAACTTCTTCAAAATAAAAGTTTGATCTCATGGCATAGAAAAGGTTGATATCTTTCTAACTATACCAATTTTTTCAGATTTTGAGCACTAAGCGAAAAGATAGATATTGAATCGGGCCCATACAAAATGGCAAGAATCAATTATCAAAATTGGTCAAATTTGACATCTCTTTAATTTCTTTAAACAGGCCATACATCTCATGTTTTTGCTAAGTCCTTTTGCTCAACGGGCCATATATCCGCGTGGACACGTGGAGTTTGGGTGCTTGTTTGGAAACCTTCCCCAAATTTTACTCTTGAAATAGCGTTGTGTTGACACTTGGCTCCCTCTACTAGCATGTTTCTTTTTGACTATTCAAACCCGACCCTAACCCTTTTTTAGACTAGGGACATGTGGAAGGTCCATGCTCATTTGGAACCCGCTCAGATTTTACCTTTGAAAGAGTGTCGGGTTGACACATGGAAGCCTCCGTAAGATCTTGGAATTTTTACCTGGACGCTCTTACTTTTTAAGACTCGAACACATGGCGATCCGGTGCTTTTTTGGGGATCACCTTTTGTATTTACCTTTGGAGGTGCACAAGTGTCGACACGTGGTAGCTTCAAATTAGCACCTTTATACTTATTCTTTTTATCCCAACCCTATCTACTTTTTTACCTTTTAGCTATTGACTCTACCCCTCTTTGGGCCTAGGACATGTGGAGGCCTAGCACTTGTTTGAGTCTACCCTTTTGGATTCAATCTTTGGAGGTGCACCGTTTAGACACTTGGCATCTTCCCATCGACTATCTATACTTAGCCAATTTTGGGGCTCATTCTGAGTCATTTGTAGAGCCCAAAGACTTCAAGCCTTCGTCGTTTCTTTTCCTTTGAATATCTTGTTGCTTCCTTTCCGACCATGCTCCTCCAGCTTTAGAACCTGCATCTAACCTTCTCATTGGATTTGAGGCATGGGTTAATTTGACAAAACCATTTCTTGAATTTATTCTTGCACGGGCCATGTTTGATCATTTTTTTCGGGGTCAAAATAGAGATATAAATTTGGTAACTCAAGGGAATCTACCTTCTAGATGTAGAGATAATTTTCCTTGTTATATTCATGGGCAAGGAGTCGTGATTAGAAACCCGGTGTTGATACTATTCTTCTTAAAATAGACCATTTAGAGCCTAATTTTAGTTACTCTGTATTTTTTCTATTAGATAATGAGAAAATTTCTTGGCAACTATGGGTCTCCCTATTGCAAATGTTTAAGGAAATATTATATTTGCTTGGAGGCATGTTGAACATTATAACAAAGAAAACTTAGAGAAACAAAGAACCTATGCCACAAAACTTAGGGAAACAAAACCTACACTACAACAAACCAATGTGTATACACACTCAGGGAAATTAAAATCCTATGCTAATATTTACAGGGTGGAATCTCCTTTCTAGTAGAAGAGTTTGAGATGGATCCCTTTCAATGGGATCTGTAATTTTTCGCCATCCAATCTAGCCAATCGGAAGGAATTGCTACTTTTACAACTTGTGATCATATAGGGGCCACTCCAAATGGAATAAAACTTGGAATGCTTCCCGGCTTTTCCCGATTAGCATCCCATGTTAGAACTAAGTCCCCTTGTTGAAAGGTACTCATTCTTTCTTTCTTGTCAAAACTCTTTTTATCAATGTTTGATCCTTTTCCATGACTTGCATTGCATGATCTCTCGCCTCCCTTACTTCCATTAGATCTCGGATACCTGATTGCCATAGCTTCAAACTTGGCTAGCTCCAATTATTTCATGAGCTCCAAAGCAGAAGCTCCAATGATATGGGAAATATTGCGTCGTTCTATATACAAGCTTGTATGGTGAATTACCTATTTGTTCTTTTCGATGTGATCTTATCGGCCCATAGAGCTAATTTGATATTTTTATACCAAGTCCTTTGATTTTCATCAAGATTAATTATGATAATCCTTAATAGGTTTTTATTTGTGGACTCTTCTTGGCCATTACCTTGAGGGTAATAATTTGATGAGGAGCCGAGATACAAACCATTCTTAACTACTCATTCAAGTTGATCCTTTTACCAAGGAATGCCAATACATTATTTGATATAATAGTGGGTGGACTCCAAACATAGTAGATATTCCTTCATAAAAATCCAATATGTTGGATTCATTTGCTTCTTTTTAGTGCTACTACTTCAGTCTACTTGGTGAAATAGTCTATCAAAGAAGTATCCACTGTGGCTTGGCCGAATTTGGGTTGATCATTCCAATGAAGTCTAGCCCCATTACATGAATGACTGATCCACTAAAATGGGATGAAGGGGCAGGGCTACTAATTTATTTTTTTCTTATGAAGAATGGACACTTCTCGCACTTCTTAACCAATTAATAGTAGTCCTTGAACACCGTAGGGAAAAAATAACCAACTTTCATGATCTTGAGAGATGTTGCTCGATGGGAAAAGTGACCTCCGCATTCTCCATCATGGAACTCATGCAACACTCTCTCAATTTGGCATGTCCCAATGTACCTCAATAGAACACTATTGATATCCTTCTTAAACAAGACACCACAAACAAACACATATGGTATGGCTTGTAGTCCAAGTGCCTTCTCTTTACTTTGTTCCATTCTCGAGAACAAAAACTTTTTCAAGGTAATGCACCAAGGCTTGGGTCCAAATGGAGTAGGTGCATCATTAGATGGTTCCTCTTGATCATTCTCGTAGAAATAGGACAGCCTTGTTTCCACCCACTTACTCAACCTCGTTGCTTAGAGGTGATCTGTTCACACAAACCCTTTCTCTTGAACCAATTTGGTCACCTTGATCTCAATGTCATATTCCATTACCAAAGTGATCCAACTTGCCCTCTTCTCATTCAAATCCTTATTTAAAAGGAAGTCCTTAACACCAAAGCATGACATACTAACAGCTTGAATATTGTTATTTGAAACCAAGTGTCTAAATTTTTTAAGATCCTAATAACAACAAGGACATGTTTTTCAATGAAAGAGTATTTTACTTCATAGTCCTCTAAGATTTGGTCAAGAAAGCTATGTGTTTTTCTCAACCTTCATTGTTCGGTTAGACCAAGATGGTTGAGATGGTGTCTAACCCTCCAAAAGCATTGTTATCCAAAATTCACCCCTTAAGGTAATTTTGATAACATGCATCGATTATTCATTCCGAGCAAGTAAGATTGATTCGAGGCCCAAAATCATGTTTTTCGGGGTCCCTCGGCCTTTTTCTAACTCCCCCACCCAAGAAGAAATCCCAACAAGTTGAGAAAATGGAAGAAATGCAAAAAATAAGGTTGCAGGACTGTGTTAAGGCATTTCAGGTCTAAAGGGTTGGGTTATACCGAGGTTCACAGTACCAAGCTTCGGGGCTGAAAAAATGAAGAAAATCAGCTAAGTCCTAGTCCAGGTGGTCTCATGGGGACAGCTTGGGACGTCGGGACACATGGACGTGAAAAGCCGAATCGGCCAAGAAATGAAGAAAATTAGCTAAGTCCTAGTCCAGGTGGTCTCGCGGGATGCTTGGGCCAAAAGTACACGCGGGACGCGGATCGGCCGATTTGGCGCAAGTTGGTCCATTTTGGGCGGATCCGAGATATTTGTCCTAGACAATTTGGGACATCTAGGCCAAAATTATGCTGAGGAGGATGAACCGCCGATTCGGCCAAACAGGGAATTTCGTCTGGGACAGCTTGGGCCAAAAGTACGTGTTTGACGAGAAAGCCGAAAGAGCCGCCAACGAATGGAATCTCGCCACGTGTCTTCACCTCAAATAGGAACAACGAATCCCGAATTGACCGAACCAGAGATTTTTGTCTAGACATCCGAAAAAAAAGTACACGTAGGACGCGAGGGACGTGAAAAGCTTAATCGGCCGTCAAGGCAGAGAAGAAAAGTCAACGCTTGACCCGTGAAACTTCAAACATGCCATAACTTTTGACTCGAGCTCTAATTTTCACAAAATTAGACTTTCTAGAATGAGCACGACGTCCTCTATGCGAAGCTCGACCCCTAAAAAAAATTAAAGTGTAATTTTTAGGCAAATAGGTCCTGACCCGCGCCAGAAAATTCACCTTTTCAAAATTTTCAAAAATGGAATATTTGCCATATTACAAATATTTCGGCACTAAAATTTTCCCCGATTGGGGTAGACATGTAGTGTGAGGCTCAAATCTTTGATGACTCCAACAGCTTTCACTATTTTCCCATCCAATTGCACTACCCTCTTGAGATGACTTTCAGACAAGACCTAGTTGATTGGCTACATGTTTTGGCATTAACTACTTGCCACCGAATCAATCATGCAATTATATACCAATTTGTCCCTAACGATCAATGAAACATATTATGGAGGAGGCTTAAGATTCTTACCTTGGTGTCATCCATGGTTTCCCCATCCGGGTCATTGGTAAACATATTCTCTTGTTGGTTAGGGGTCCTGATTTGAGCTCAACCAATTGGCGATAGAATTCTATAATAGATCTCTCTCTATCTTGGAATGGCCAATGAATCACACATTGAAATTTTCACATTTTTCTTCTTCATTTGTTCAATGATGTTAAATGAGCTATAATTTTCTTTGTGCCTTACCGGAACATTTTTCTCTTACACATGGGTTGTTACAACCGGAGCCTCGAGTGGGTTTGGGAGGTGCCTGGATTGACTCTACATATTGGGAGTTACATTCTAAGTGTCAATACCTTATGGAGTAATGGAGGGTTGAGGATTAGCTAAGTTTGGTGATTGTCCCTCTCCAATATTCATTTTATTTGACCATGTATTGGCATCTACACTTTGAGAAGAAGCTTGATTCATACCATAGAAATCTTCGGGTTTCCAATTAACAAGAATAGTTTCACTTGAGGTGCCTCTTCATGAGTTCCTTGTTGCTTATTTTCTTCTTGGCTAGAATCTTGTGACACACCAATGGTCTCTGTACCATCAAGGCCTAGTTTAGTGCACCTTTAAAGCACATTGATTAGTTATGTGGATGATTGTATGGGAATCACCAATCATATTCTTGGGCCATGTTATTTTGTGCTAGAACCAATTTTCTTGATTTTGAAGCTGTGTTTGGATCATATGACCTGAAAGGTCTAGCAGCTTGAGGTTGTCCTTGGTTTTGATTTTTTTGATTTGCGTTGTACCTGAGCTAGTGGACTATTTTACTAATATGGGGTTCTATCTTGATATTGAGCTTGAGGCCGATATGGCCTAGAAATCTGAGCTTGTTTCCCCTTGATAGTTACCAAATTTTCAATGAGGGTAGATATATTTAACTAAAAGAAACATATTCGGCTCTAGTCGCTTAATGCTCATTCCTGGCGTCAAATGACAGAAAACGCCCGCAAACCCGAAATAGCTGCTCGCACTCAGAAGGCCATAACTTTTGCATTTCTCAACGAAATCGCACAAAATTGGTACCGTTGGAATCATGGCTCCGAGCCCAACACACAGAATTTCAAGAAATTACAGATTTGATGAGAGATTGATAGAGATTTTTAAGAAAACGTGGCTGGGTTCATAAGAGTGTTCTATTTGTGGTTGGGAGTGCAATTAAGAGGCATGGTCATCATTCTTTCTCGCTACAGCAGACCTGGGACAATATGGGAGCCTTTTGCAAGTAATATATAATCATCTAACTCCATTTAATGCCTCTTACAAGTGGTTGAAGGATAGATTTCGGGATTTCCATTTTCCCTTCTCTTTCTCTTCTCATTTCTTCTATAAATTGGAGTGTTTGGCTCATTGTAAGGGGGGTAGTTTTTTTAGCAAAGCTCTACCAAAAAATTGCTTTGCTTGAAGCCAATGTGTTGTATGCCCTTGTTGTGGACTCCTTGCATGGTGATCCAGGCCCTTACCTTGTAACCGATTGAACTGTGCATGTAAGGAAGCAATAAAATATAAGTTTGTGATGTATCTTCCCCTACTGTGTTTTCTTGCATTCTTCTTGCCCATTCAACCTCTTGTTTACAAGAATATTGTGTCTATTATTATGTTCATGCAGGGATCCATATCATTGTGTATGTTTGAAATATTATTGTAAATGTGTTTTGCTAGATTATGGAGAACTGTCATCACCTCTTCTAGTGTACACTTTTTCTTTCGCATTTTAAGCATTTGGAGACTACTCTCACACCCTCCTTTTCTTGTGTATCACCGCTTTAGTGTAGGATTTCATTTTATGCATTCTCTCCCTGGTCCCTTGGAAATTTAGATTAGAATAGTTAGTTTCCTCGCATTAGAGTAGATTGTGGTGGTAGCTTAGGAGCAAGAACCAGCTTTCTCTGGAGGTCTATCTCAAGTAAAGAAGTCCCACAACTTGGAGATAGTACCCATTTTATCCAATCACACCGTCGGTTCAAGTATATGCACTTATGGAAACATAAGGGTACTATGATTTAGTGATAACAAGAATATAACATGAATTATTTATAGAAGTCTTGGTTAATAAGCATTCGAGCCTATGATATTGTGAGCTTGATGGCCTCAAAATCTCTTTGCCTTCATCTATCCATTTAAATGCAAGACTCTTCTTTAAAATCATTGTTAAAGGCTTCACAAGAGTAGAAAAATTAGGTACAAACTCGTGAACAAATTATATCATCCCCAAGAAGATTTGTAGAGACCTTTTGTGTTCTAGAAATGGAAGTGTCTAGATGGATTCCACCCTTTTAGGATCAATTTCCAATCCCTCTCTTGAGACAATGTGTCCCAACAATTTCCCCTCAATACCTAGGAACACACACTTTTTTGGGTTTAATGACACCCCGAATCTTCTACATCTCTGGAAGAATTGTCTAAGGTTAAAGAGATGGTCTACAACATTCTTTGAAAAGATAGTGATACCATCAAGATACACCGGGAATATGTTATTAATTAATCCTTTGAATGCCATGTCCATAGCTCACTGAAATGTTTCTCTAGCATTTGATAGTCCAAATGGAATTTTCTTGTAAGAATATGTACCCCATTTGGTTATGAAGCATGTCTTTAATTGATCTTCCTCTTTTACCATTATCTAGTTATAGCTTGAATACCCATCTAACAATGAAAACCTCTCAAAACCAGCTACAAATTGTAAGATTTGTTCTATTGATGAAAGTGGGCAAAGTGATCCATAAGTGATGCTCTGCTCAAATCATGAAAGTCCACACACAAATTCTGATTTCTCTATTTTTCTTCCTCACAGGCACCAAGTTAGCAACCCAAATCAAATGCTTGATAGAAAGATGATATTGGCCTCAATTAGCTTGTTCAGCTTCTTTTCTCATGAGAGGCTCGATATGGTGATTTATTGGCCTTTGCTTCATCTCAAAAGGCTTAGCTCTTGGATCCAACTTGATGGTGTGATGTACTAGTTTTTGGGTTGAAACCTCTTAAATCTTTATAAGTCCAAGAAAAAGACATTTGGGAATTCTTGACAAAGTTAAATAAACTCATATTTTTCTTGTTGAGTGCTTACCTTTTCCAATCTACAATTTTTTCCTTATTCTATAAAAATGGGTTCGAATCTTCACCCTTTACTCGAATATTTTGCTTCTCCTTTCGAATTGGTCATTTGGGTTGAGGATTGATTCCCATGTGACAAGACCCTTTGGTAGTTTGTTGGTCTTGAGCTGTGCCACTTGATCACCATACTACTACTCCAATCTATCTTGATTCCTAGAGGATAATTACGCTTCTTCTTGTAGAAAGTTGACAATTTGTTGATCATTTTCAAAGACTTTCCAATTTGGGTTGTTATCTGGGACAATCGGCTTTATGAACAAATTGATATGGGGCTGATTATTATCATTCTTGATACTCTCCACAATGTCAAAGATTGCCCCAATTGCTGCAATATGTCTACATCTTTATTATTCTTCCTTGGGATGGAATTGATGTTGAATGCTTTAAAATCCTCAATGAGGTCACATACCCGGATTCTTGTAGCTCTTTAGCAGATCTTTCTTAGAAATTTTTTTCCTCATACCTGATTAGTAAATAGTTCACTATCACCAAACACTTGCAAGTTCTCGTATACTCCTTTTCCTTACCCAAATCAGTCCATGGACAAAAGCCTCACAATTTACTATATTGTTTAAATAGATAAATTGGAAATGGAAAGATGAGTAATATTTCATACCTTGGGGGGAAACAAGCATAGCTTCTCCTTTGTCTCCTTGCCTACTTCTTGAGCCATCAAATAATAATTACCTTACTTCATTGTCATCTTTGTGTTCCAACTTAATGATGTCAAGAAGAGGGTGATCCTCCTCATTCAGACAATAGACTCCTAGCTTAGATTCCTCCATCTCCTTATAGGGGTCAAAATTATGCCTCTAGTTTCACACTCATCAAGGGTCAAGTCTAGGATACATCCCACCATGGTATCTACTTCACAAGTGCTTGGGAGGTCCTCCTAATCAAAGGTTGAACAATTGACATTGATTGGATTGGGTACATAAGACTCAATATGGTAATCTATAATGGGCTCAAATTTTACCGTGGCCTTAAATCCATACCTTGTTCTAAAGAGAATGTGTGACCAATCAATAGATAGGTAGCCCCCAATCTTAGTAGTGAAGTCTCTTGACAAACACCATGGAATATGTGGTGGCAATTCTATGATCGATACGTTTTGCAATACATCACATTGGGGTCGTGGTTCATTTTAAGAGACCTCTTGGAAATTTAAGGTGGAAAATATACCGTGAATATCCCCATAACTAGTTTCACGGGAAGGAAAATTTTGAGGGTTGTATGAATTTTTTTGGCTAATTTTCAAGTGGTGTAGTAGAAGGTGCAGACGCGTGCGATGGGAGATTTACTGCCGCTTGTCAAAAAAATGCATTGACACACGCCAATAGACCTCACGATGCGCATGTCAAAACCTTGTTGATGCGAGTCAATGAGGTCTGTTGACGGCATCAATGCATTTTTTTGACGAGCAACAACAAATCTCCCCTTGCGCGTCTACAACCCCCGCCTCTACTTTCACATTGAAAAATCTTCGTGTCGCAAGTCAACAAACTCTTTGTCATGCGTCTGCTATGCATCAATATCTATTGTACCTCCTTATCACACGTTAACTATCCGTCAGTGTCACACGTTAACAAATAACCGCATTGTCGCGCGTCAACAAATTATTTTTCGTGTGTCTACTATGCATCAATATCTATAGTACCTCCTTGTCGCGCGTCAACTATCTGTCAGTGTCGCGCGTCAACAAATAACCCCATTGTCGTGCATCAACAAACTCTTTGTCGTGCGTCTACTATGCGTCAATATCTGCAAACCCTCCTTGTCGCGCGTCAATAACTTACCCCCTTGTCGCGCGTCTGCAATACAGGATATATCATATTGTTGACAAAATTTGAAGTAGAAGTGTTCTACCTGGTGAATAATCTAGGATTATATAGGGGATATTTTTCAAGGGTAGGTGAAGCCGACCCTAAAAAAATTAAAGTGTAATTTTAGGTGAACAAAGTCACCGAACCCGCGCATGGAAAATTCACCTTTTCAAAATTTTCAAAAATAGAATATTCGCCACATTACGAATATTCGGCAATAAAATTTTCCTTGATTGGGGCACATGTAGTGTAAGGCTCAAATCTTTGATGACTCCAATGAGTTTTCACTATTTTCCCATCCAATCGCACTACCCTCCGGAGATGACTTTGTATTAAAGACCTAGTTGATTGGCTACATGTTTTGGCATTACGTAACTACTTGCCCCTGAATCAATCTTGCAATTATATACCATTTATGTCCCTAACGATCAATGAAACATATTATGGACGAGGCTTAAGATTCTTACCTTGGTGTCATCCATCATTTCCCCACCCGGGTGATTGGTAAACATATTCTCTTGTTGGTTAGGGGTCTGATTTGAGCTCAACCAATTGGCCATAGAATTCTATAATAGATCTCTCTGTCTTGGAATGGCCAATGAATCACACATTGAAATGTTCACATTTGTCTTCTTCATTTGTTCAATGATGTTAAATGAGCTATAATTTTCTTGTGCCTTACCTCGAACATTTTTCTCTTACACATGGGTTGTTACAACCGGAGCCCGAGTGTGTTTGGGAGGTGCCTTGGATTGACTCTACATATTGGGAGTTACATTCTCAGTGTCAATACCTTATGGAGTAATGGAGGGTTGAGGATTACCTAAGTTTGGTGATTGTCCCTCTCCAATATTCATTTTATTTGACCATGTATTGGCATCTACACTTTGAGAAGAAGCTTGATTCATACCATAGAAATCTTCGGGTTTCCAATTAACAAGCATAGTTTCACTTGGAGGTGCCTCTTCATGAGTTCCTTGTTGCTGATTTTCTTCTTGGCTAGACTCTTGTGACACACCAATGGTCTGTACCATCAAGGCCTAGTTTAGTGCACCTTTAAAGCACATTGATTAGTTATGTGGATGATTGTAAGGGAATCACCAATCATATTCTTGGGCCATGTTATTTTGTGCTAGAACCAATTTTCTTGATTTTGAAGCTGTGGTTGGATCATATGACCTGAAAGGTCTAGCAGCTTGAGGTTGTCCTGGTTTTGATTTTGATTTGCAGCTTTGAGCTAGTGGACTATTTTACTAATATGGGGGTCTATCTTGATATTGAGCTTTGAGGTTGATATGGCGTAGAAATATGAGCTTGTTTCCCCTTGATAGTTACCAAATTTTCAATGAGGGTAGATATATTTAATTAAAAGAAACATATTCGGCTCCAATCAGGTTAATGGTCATTCCGTCAAATGATAAAAACGCCCGCTGCACTCCAGACCGAAATAGCTGCCCGCACTCGAGAAGGCCATAACTTTTGTATTTCTCAATGAAATCACACAAAATTGGTACCATTGGAATTGTGGCTCCAAGCCCTGAATTAAAAAATCAAGAAATTATAGATTTGATGAGAGATTGATTGATAGTTTTAAGAAAACGTGGCCGGGTTCATAAAAAGTTGTTCTATTTGGTGGTTGGGAGTGTAATTAAGAGGCATGGTCATCATTCTTTCTCTGCTGCAGCACCTAGACAGTATGGGGAGCCTTTTGCAAGTAATATATAATCATTTAACTCCATTTAATGCCTCTTACAAGTGGTTGAAGGAAAGATTTCAGGATTTCCATATTCCCTTCTCTTTCTCTTCTCATTTCTTCTATAAATTGGAGTGTTGGGCTCATTGTAAGGGGTGTAGTTTTTGTAGCAAAGCTCTACCAAAAAATTGCTTTTGAAGCCAATGTGTTGTAGGCCCTTATTGTGGACTCCTTGCATGGTGATCCAGTGCCCTTACCTTCTAACCGATTGAACTCACCGTGCATGTAAGGAAGCAATAAAATATAAGTTTGTGGATGTATCTTCCCTTGTTATGTTTTCTTGCATTCTTTTGCCCTTCAACCTATTCTTTACAAGAATATTGTGTCTATTATTATGTTCATGCAGTTGATCCATTATCATTGTGTATGTTTGAAATATTATTGTGAATGCGTTTTTTCTAGATTATGGAGAACCTGTGATCTCCTCTTCTAGTGTACACTTTTGCTTCGCATTTCACGCATTTGAAGACTACTCTCACATCCTCCTTTTATTGTGTATCACCACTTTAGTGTAGGATTTCATTTTATGCATTCTCTCTCCTGGTCCCTTGGAAATTTAGATTAGAATAGTTAGTTTCCCATGCATTAGAGTATATTAGAGTAGATTGTTGGTAGCTTAGGAGCAAGAACCGGCTTTCTCGGAGGTCTATCTCAAGTAGTAGCAAGTCCCACAACTTGGAGATAGTACCCATGTTATCCAATCACACCGTGAGTTCAAGTATATGCACTTATGGAAACATAAGGGTGCTATGATTTGGTGATAACAAGCATATAACATGAATTATTTATAGAAGTCTTGGTTAATGAGGGTGGAACCTCGTGATATTGTGAGCTTGATGGCCTCAAAATCTCTTTTCCTTCTTCTATCCATTTAAATGAAAGACTCTTCTTTAACATCATTGTTAAAGGCTTTAAGAGTAGAAAAAGCTAGGTACAAACTCTGTGAACAAATTATATCATCCCCAAGAAGATTTGTAAAGACCTTTTGTATTCTAGAAATGGAAGTGTCTAGATGGATTCCACCCTTTTAGGATCAATTTCCAATCCCTCTCTTGAGACAATGTGTCCCAAACAATTTCCCCTCAAGACCTAGGAACACACACATTTTTGGGTTTAATGACACCCGAATCTTCTACATCTATGGAAGACTTGTCTAAGGTGAAAGAGATGGTCTACAAAATTTTTGAAAAGACAAAGTGATACCATCAAGATACACCGGGACTATGTTATTAATTAATCCTTTGAATGCCATGTCCATAGCTCACCGAAATGTTTCTCTAGCATTTGATAGTCCAAATGGAATTTTCTTGTAAGCATATGTACCCCATTTCGTAGTGAAGGCTGTCTTTAATTGATCTTCCTCTTTTACCATTATCTAGTTATAGCTTGAATACCCATCTAACAATGAAAACCTCTCAAAACCAGCTACAAATTGTAAGATTTGTTCTATTGATGGAAGTGGGCAGTGATCCTTAAGTGATGCTCTATTCAAATCACGAAAGTCCACACACAACCTGATTTCTCTATTTTTCTTCCTCACAGGCACCAAGTTAGCAACCCAAATCAAATGCTTGATAGGAAAGATGATATTGGCCTCAATTAGCTTGTTCAGTTCTTTTCTCATGAGAGGCTCAATGTGGTGATTTATTGGCCTTTGCTTCTGTCTAAAAGGCTTAGCTCTTGGATCCAACTTGATGGTGTGATGTGCTAGCTTTGGGTTGAAACCTCTTAAATCTTTATAAGTCCAAGAAAAGACATTTGGGAATTCTTGACAAAGTTAAATAAACTCATATTTTTCTTGTTGAGTGCTTACCTTTCCAATCTGCAATGTTTTACCTTATTCTATAAAAATGGGTTCTGAATCTTCACCCTTTACCCTTATATTTTGCTTCTCCTTTCGAATTGGTCATTTGGGTTGAAGATTGATTCCCAAGTGATAAGACCCTTTGGTAGTTTTTTGATCTTGAGCTGCGCCACTTGATCACCATACTACTACTCCAATCTATCTTGATTCTTAGAGGAGAATTCAGCTTCTTCTTGTAGAAAGTTGAAAATTTGTTGATCATTTTCAAAGACTTTCCAATTTGTGTTGTTATCTCGGGACAAGGCGGCTTTATGAACAAATTGATATGGGGCTGATTATTATCATTCTTGATACTCTCCACAATGTCAAGGGTTCCCCCAATTGCGCCAATATGTCTACATCTTTATTATTCTTCCTTGGGATGGAATTGATGTTGAATGCTTTAAAATTCTCAATGAGCTCACATACCCGGTTCTTGTATCTCTTTAGCAGATCTTTCTTAGAATTTTTTTCCTCATACCGATTAGTAACTAGTTCACTATCACCTAACACTTGCACGTTCAGTATACTCCTTTTCCTTACCCAATGCAGTCCATGGACCAAAGCCTCACAATTTGCTATATGTTTGAATAGATAAATTAGAAATGGAAAGATGAGTATTATTTCATACCTTGGGGAAACAAGCATAGCTTATCCTTTGTCTCCTTGCCTACTTCTTGAGCCATCAAATAATACTTACCTTACTTCATTGTCATCTTTGTGTTCCTACTTAATGATGTCACGAAGAGGGTGATCCTCCTCATTCGCATAATAGACTCCTAGCTTAGATTCCTCCATCTCCTTATAGGGGTCAAAAGTATGCCTCTTAGTTTCACACTCCTCAAGGGTCAAGTCTAGGATACATCCCACCATGGTATATCGCTTCACAAGCGTTTGGGAGGTCCTCCTAATCAAAGGTTGAACAATTAGCATTGATTGGATTGGGTACATAAGACTCAAGATGGTAATCTATAATGGGCTCAGATCTAATGTGGCCTTAAATCCATACCTTGTTCTAAAGAGAATGTGTGACCAATCAATAGACAGGTAGCCCCCAATCTTAGTAGTGAAGTCTCTTAACAAACACCATGCAATATGTGGTGGCAATTCTATGACTCGATACGTTTTGCAATACTGATCACATTGGGGTCGGGGTTCATTTTAAGAGACCTCTTGGAAATTTAAGGTGTAAAATACCGGTGAATATCCCCATAACCGGTTTCACGGGAAGGCAAATTTTTGAGGGTTGTATGAAATTTTTTGCCTGATTTTCAAGTGGTGTATGTGAAGGCTACTGAATCGCGAGGAGAGATTTACCGTCGCGTGTCAAAAATGCATTGACGTGCAAAAAGACCTCATCGATGCACATCAACAACCTTGTTGATGTGAGTCAATGAGGTCTGCTGACGTGCGCATCCATGCATTTTTGACTCGCAACAACAAATCTCCTCGCGTGTCTCGCAACCTCCGCCTCTACTTTCACATCGAGAAAATCTCCATGTCGCGAGTCAACAAACTCTTTGTCATGTGTCGCTATGTGTCAATAATATATGATGTACCTCCTTGTCACACGCCAACTATCACGCGTTAACAAATAACCACGCTGTCGTGTCACCAAATTAACAAATAATGTGCATTATCACGCCTTGTCAAAAATTATTTGTCGTGGTGTCTACTATTCGTCAATATCTACGTGATTACCTTCTTATTGCGCATCAACTATCTATCGCTGTCACCGCATCAAAAAATAACCCCATTGTTATGCATCAAAAATCGTTGTGTGCATCTACTATGCGTCAATATTTGCAAACCCTCCTCGTCACAAGTGCGTCAATAACTTCACCCCTTGTTGCACATCTGCGATACATGATATATCATATTGTTGACAAAATTTGAAGTAGAAGTGTTCTACCGGCAAATAATCTAGGATTATATAGGGGATATTTTTCAAGGGTAGGTGAAGCCGACCCCTAAAAAAATTAAAGTGTAATTTTTAGGCGAACAGGTCACGACCCATGCCGAAAAATTTACCTTTCGAAATTTTCAAAATAAAATATTCGCCATATTACAAATATTCGGCACTAAAATTTTCCCCGATTGGGGTAGACATGTAATGTGAGGCTCAAATCTTTGATGACTCCAACAGCTTTTCACTATATTCTCATCCAATCGCAGCACTACCCCTCTGGAGATGACTTTGTATTTAAGACCTAGTTGATTGGCCACATGTTTTGGCATTACGTAACTACTTGCCACATCGAATCAATCATGCAATTATGTACCAATTTTCCCTAACAATCAATGAAACATATTATGGAGGAGGCTTAAGATTCTTACCTTGGTGTCATCCATGGTTTCCCTAGTCCAGGGTTGCATTGGTAAACATATTCTCTTGTTCGTTAGGGGTCTGATTTGAGCTCAACCAATTGGCCATAGAATTCTATAATAGATCTCTCTCTGTCTTGGAATGGCCAATGAATCACACATTGAAATTTTCACATTTCTCTTCTTCATTTTTCAATGATGTTAAATGAGCTATAACTTTCTTGTGCCTTACGGAACATTTTCTCTTACACATGGGTTGTTACAACTGGAGCCTCGAGTGGGTTTGGGAGGTGCCTTGGATTGACTCTACATATTGGGAGTTAGATTCTCAAAGTGCCAATACCTTATGGAGTAATGGAGGGTTGAGGATTAGCTAAGTTTGGTGATTGTCCTCTCCAATATTCATTTTATTTGACCATGTATTGGCATCTACACTTTGAGAAGAAGCTTGATTCATACCATAGAAATCTTCGGGTTTCCAATTAACAAGCATAGTTTCACTTCGAGGTGCCTCTTCATGAGTTCCTTGTTGCTTATTTTCTTCTTGGCTAGACTCTTGTGATACACCAATGGTCCGTACCATCAAGGCCTAGTTTAGTGCACCTTTAAAGCACATTGATTAGTTATGTGGATGATTGTATGGGAATCACCAATCATATTCTTGGGCCATGTTATTTTTTTGCTGGAACCAATTTTCTTGATTTTGAAGCTGTGTTTGGATCATATGACCTGAAAGGTCTAGCAGCTTGAGGTTGTCCTTGGTTTTGATTTTGATTTGCGGCTGAGCTAGTGGACAATTTTACTAATATGGGGGTCTAGCTTGATATTGAGCTTGAGGTTGATATGGCCTAGAAATCTAAGCTTGTTTCCCTTGATAGTTACCAAATTTTCAATGAGGGTAGATATATTTAATTAAAAGAAACATATTCAGCTCCAATCAATTCATGCTCATTCCCGTCAAATGACATAAAACGCCCGCCAGACCGAAATAGCTACCCGCACTCGAAGAAGGCCATAACTTTTGCATTTCCCAACGAAATCACACAAAATTGGTACCATTGGAATCGTGGCTTGAGCCCGACTTACAAATATAAAGAAATTATAGATTTAATGAGATATTGATTGAGAGTTTTAAGAAAACGTGGCTGGGTTCATAATGTGTTCTATTTGGTGGTTGGGAGTGCAATTAAGAGGCATGGTCATCATTTTTTCTTTGCTGCAGCACTGGACAGTATATGGGAGCCTTTTAAAAGTAATATATAATCATTTAACTCCATTTAATGCCTCTTACAAGTGGTTGAAGGATAGATTTCGGGATTTCAATTTTCCCTTCTCTTTCTCTTCTCATTTCTTCTATAAATTGGAGTGTTGGGCTCATTGTAAGGGATGTAGTTTTTTTGTAGTAAAGCTCTACCAAAAAATTGCTTTGTGAAGCCAATGTGTTGCAGGCCCTTGTTGTGGACTCCTTGCATGGTAATTCAGGCCCTTACCTTGTAACCGATTGAATGTGCATGTCAGAAGCAATAAAATATAAGTTTGTGGATGTATCTTCCCGCTTATGTTTTCTTGCATTCTTCTTGCCCATTCAACCTCTTCTTTACAAGAATATTGTGTCTATTATTATGTTCATGCAGGATCCATTATCATTGTGTATGTTTGAAATATTATTGTGAATGCGTTTTGCTAGATTATGGAGAACTCTGTCATCTCCTCTTCTAGTGTACACTTTTGCTTCGCATTTCATGCATTTGGAGACTACTCTCACACCCTCCTTTTCTTGTGTATCACCGCTTTAGTGTAGGATTTCATTTTATGCATTCTCTCCCCGGTCCCTGGAAATTTAGATTAGAATAGTTAGTTTCCCGCATTAGATTAGATTGTGGCCGGTAGCTTAGAGCAAGAACCGGCTTTCTCTCGGAGGTCTATCTCAAGCAAGAAGTCCCACAACTTGGAGATATTACCCATGTTATCCAATCACACCGTGAGTTCAAGTATATGCACTTATGGAAACATAAGGGTCTTTGTGATTTGGTGATAACAAGCATATAACATGAATTATTTATAGAAGTCTTGGTTAATGAGGGTTGGAACTTGTGATATTGTGAGCTTGATGGCTTCAAAAATCTCTTTGCCTTCTTCTATCCTTTTAAATGCAAGACTCTTCTTTAACATCATTGTTAAAGGCTTCAGTAAGAGTAGAAAAATTAGGTACAAACCTCGTGAACAAATTATATCATCCCCAAGAAGATTTGTAGAGACCTTTTTGTTCTAGAAATGGAAGTGTCTAGATGGATTCCACCCTTTTAGGATCAATTTACAATCCCTCTCTTGAGACAATGTGTCCCAACAATTTCCCCTCAAGACCTAGGAACAAACACTTTTTTGGATTTAATGACACCCCGAATCTTCTACATCTCTGGAAGACTTGTCTAAGGTGAAAGAGATGGTCTACAACATTCTTTGAAAAGACAGTGATACCATCAAGATACACCGGGACTATGTTATTAATTAATCCTTTGAATGCCATGTCCATAGCTCATTGAAATGTTTCTCTAGCATTTGATAGTCCAAATGGAATTTTCAGTAAGCATATGTACCCCATTTGGTTGTGAAGCCTATATTTAATTGATCTTCCTCTCTTTACCATTATCTAGTTATAGCTTGAATACCCATCTAACAATGAAAACCTCTCAAAACCAAGTGGGAAGTGATCCTTAAGTGATGCTCTGTTCAAATCATGAAAGTCCACACACGTTTCGATTTCTATTTTTCTTTCTCGTAGGCACCAAGTTAGCAACCCAAATCAAATGCTTGATAGGAAAGATGATACTAGCCTCAATTAGCTTGTTCAGCTTCTTTTCTCATGAGAGGCTCAATGTGGTGATTTCTTGGCCTTTGCTTCGTCTAAAAGGCTTAGCTCTTGGATCCAACATGATGGTCTCGATGTACTAGCTTTTTTGTTGAAACCTCTTAAATCTTTATAAGTCCAAGAAAAGACATTTGGGAATTCTTGACAAAGTTAAAGAAACCCATATTTTTCTTGTTGAGTGCTTACCTTTCCAATCTGCAATGTTTTGCCTTCTTCTATAAAAATGGGTTCTGGAATCTTCACCCTTTACCGAATATTTTCCTTCTCCTTTCAGAATTGGTCATTTGGGTTGAAGATTGATTCCCAGTGACAAGACCCTTTGGTAGTTTTCGGTCTTGAGTCTGCGCCACTTGATCACCATACTACTACTCCAATCTATCTTGATTCCTGGAGGAGAATTCAGCTTCTTCTTGTAGAAAGTTGACAATTTGTTGATCATTTTCAAAGACTTTCCAATTTGTGTTGTTATCTCGGGACAACCGGATTTATGAACAAATTGATATGGGGCTGATTATTATCATTCTTGATACTCTCCACAATGTCAATGGTTCCCCAATTGCTGCCAATATGTCTACATCTTTATTATTCTTCCTTGGGATGGAATTTATGTTGAATGCTTTAAAATCCTTAATGAGGTCACATACCCGGTTGCTTGATCTCTTTAGCAGATCCTTCTTAGAATTTTTTTCCTCATACCCGATTAGTAACTAGTTCACTATCACTAAACACTTGCAAGTTCTGTATACTCCTTTTCCTTACCCAATGCAGTCCATGGACCAAAGCCTCACAATTTACTATATTGTTTGAATAGATAAATTGAAATGGAAAGATGAGTATTATTTCATACTTGGGGGAAACAAGCATAGCTTCTCCTTTGTCTCCTTGCCTACTTCTTGAGCCATAAAATAATACTTACCTTACTTCATTGTCATCTTTGTGTTCCTACTTAATGATGTCACGAAGAGGGTGATCCTCCTCATTCGGCACAATAGACTCTAGCTTAGATTCCTCCATCTCCTTATAGGGGTCAAAATTATGCCTCTTAGTTTCACACTCCTCAAGGGTCAAGTCTAGGATACATCCCACCATGGTATCCGGTTCACAAGTACTTGGGAGGTCCTCCTAATCAAAGGTCGAACAATTGGCATTGATTGGATTAGGTACATAAGACTCAATATGGTAATCTATAATGGGCTCAGATCTCGAAAGTTGACAATTTGTTGATCATTTTCAAAGACTTTCCAATTTGTGTTGTTATCGGGACAACTGGATTTATGAACAAATTGATATGGGGCTGATTATTATCATTCTTGATACTCTCCACAATGTCAACGGTTCCCCCAATTGCTGCCAATATGTCTACATCTTAATTATTCTTCCTTGGGATGGAATTGATGTTCAATGCTTTAAAATCCTCAATGAGGTCACATACCCGGTTCTTGTAGCTCTTTAGAAGATATTTCTTAGAAATTTTTTTTTCCTCATACCCGATTAGTAACTAGTTCGCTATCACCAAACACTTCGCAAGTTCTGTATACTCCTTTTCCTTACCCAATGCAGTCCATGGAATAAAGCCTCACAATTTTCTATATTGTTTGAATAGATAAATTGGAAATGGAAAGATGAGTAATATTTAAAACCATGGGGGAAACAAGAAAAACTTCTCCTTTATCTCCTTGCCTACTTCTTGAGCCATCAAATAATAATTACCTTACTTCATTGTCATCTTTGTGTTCCTACTTAATGATGTCAAGAAGAGGGTGATCCTCCTCATTCGCATAATAGACTCCTAGTTTATATTCCTCCATCTCCTTATAGGGGTCAAAAGTATGCCTCTAAATTTCACACTCCTCAAGGGTCAAGTCTAGGATACATCCCACCATGGTATCTACTTCACAAGTGCTTGGGAGGTCCTCCTAATCAAAGGTCGAACAATTGGCATTGATTGGATTGGGTACATAATACTCAATATGTTAATCTATAATGGGCTCGAGATATGATTGTGGCCTTAAATCCATACGTTGTTCTAAAGAGAATGTGTGACCAATCAATAGACAGTAGCCCCCAATCTTAGTAGTGAAGTCTCTCGACAAACACCATGTAATATGTGGTGGCAATTCTATGATCGATACGTTTTGCAATACAAAGGCTGACATTGGGGTCGTGGTTCATTTTAAGAGACCTCTTGAAATCGAAGGTTTAAAATACCTAGCGAATATCCCCTGTAACCGGTTTCACGAGAAGGAAATTTTTTTGGGGGTTGTATGAAATTTTTTTGCCTCGATTTTCAAGTGGTGTAATAGAAGGTCAGACATGCAAGGGAGATTTAGTATCGCACATCAAAAATGCATTGATGCACGTCAATTGACCTCACGACGCGCCTCGCAACCTCCGCCTCTACTTTCACATCGAAAAATTTCCGTGTCGCGAGTCAACAAACTCTTTGTCATGCGTCATCTATTCGACAATAATCAAGTACCTCCTGTCACATGTCAACTATCCATCAATGTCACGCCTTAACAAATAACCGCATTGTCGCTGCAACAACAAATTATTTGTCATGTGTATACTATGCATCAATATCTACAAGATTTCATTATCGCGGCCAACTATCTATCGATTGTCGCACAACAAATAACCCCATCATTGTCGTGGTGTCAACAAACTCTTTTCACATGCTGCCTACTATGTGTCAATATCTCTGCAAAACCCTCCTTATCGCGTGTCTCGCAATACATGGTGATATATCATATTGTTGACAAAATTTGAAGTAGAAGTGTTCTACCGGCAAATAATCTAGGATTATATAGGGATATTTTTCAAGGGTACGCGAAGTGACCCCTAAAAAATTAAAGTGTAATTTTTAGGCGAATGTGTCACCGAATTGCGCCTGAGAAAATTCACCTTTTCAAAATTTTCAAAATGGAATATTTGCCATATTACAAATATTCAAGACTAAAATTTTCCCGATTGGGGTAGACATGTAGTGTGAGGCTCAAATCTTTGATGAATCATTTAGTTTTCACTATTTTCCCATCCAATCGCACTACCCTCCGGGAGATGACTTCAGACAAGACCTAGTTGATTGGCTACATGATTTGGCATTACAAAACTACTTGCCACCGAATCAATCATGCAATTATGTACCAATTTGTCCCTAATGATCAACGAAACATATTATGGAGGAGGCTTAAGATTCTTACCTTGGTGTCATCCATGGTTTCCCTACTCGGGTCAGATTGGTAAACATATTCTCTTATTGGTTAAGGGTCTGATTTGAGCTCAACCAATTGGCCATAGAATTCTATAATAGATATCTCTGTCTTGGAATGGCCAATGAATCACACATTGAAATCACGAAAGTCCACACACAGCCTTGATTTCTCTATTTTCTTCCTCACAGCACCAAGTTAGCAACCCAAATCAAATGGTTCATGTAAAAGATGATACCGCCTCAATTGGCTTGTTCTCGTTCTTTTCTCATGAGAGGCTCAATGTGGTGATTTATTGGCCTTTGCTTCGTCTAAAAGGCTTAGCTCTTGGATCCAACTTGATGGTGTGATGTGCTAGCTTTGGGTCAAAACCTATTAAATCTTTATAAGTCCAAGAAAAGAAATTTGGGAATTCTTGACAAAGTTAAATAAACTCACATTTTTCTTATTGAGTGCTTACCTTCCAATCTGCACTGTTTTTGCCTTATTCTATAAAAATGGGTTCTCGAATCTTCACCCTTTACCCGAGTATTTTGCTTCTCCTTTCAGAATTGGTCATTTGGGTCAAGATTGATTCCCAAGTGACAAGACCCTTTGGTAGTTTGTTGGTCCCGAGCTATCCCACTTGATCACCATACTACTACTCCAATCTATCTTGATTCCTATAGGAGAATTCAGCTTCTTCTTTTAGAAAGTTGACAATTTGTTGATCATTTTCAAAGACTTTCCAATTTGTGTTGTTATCTCTGGGGACAACGGCTTTATGAACAAATTGATATGGGGCTGATTATTATCATTCTTGATACTCTCCACAATGTCAAGGTTGCCCAATTGCTGCCAATATGTCTACATCTTTATTATTCTTCCTTGGGATGGAATTGATGTTCAATGCTTTAAAATCCTCAATGAGGTCACATACCCGGTTCTTGTAGCTCTTTAGAAGATATTTCTTAGAAAAAAATTTCTGCACTGATTAGTAACTAGTTCGCTATCACCAAACACTTGCAAGTTCTCAGATACTCCTTTTCCTTACCCAATGCAGTCCATGGAATAAAGCCTCACAATTTGCTATATTGTTTGAATAGATAAATTGGAAATGGAAAGATGAGTAATATTTGAAACCCTGGGGGAAACAAGAATAACTTCTCCTTTATCTCCTTGCCTACTTCTTGAGCCATCAAATAATAATTACCTTGCTTCATTGTCATCTTTGTGTTCCTACTTAATGATGTCAAGAAGAGGGTTATCCTCCTCATTCGCATAATAGACTCCTAGTTTATATTCCTCCATCTCCTTATAGGGGTCAAAAGTATGCCTCTAAGTTTCACACTCCTCAAGGGTCAAGTCTAGGATACATCCCACCATGGTATCTACTTCACAAGTGCTTGGGAGGTCCTCCTAATCAAAGGTCGAACAATTGGCATTGATTGGATTGGGTACATAATACTCAATATGGTAATCTATAATGGGCTCAGATATGATTGTGGCCTTAAATCCATACGTTGTTCTAAAGAGAATGTGTGACCAATCAATGCATGTAGCCCCAATCTTAGTAGTGAAGTCTCTTCGACAAACACCATGCAATATGTGGTGGCAATTCTATGACTCGATACGTTTTTCAATACAATGACATTGGGGTCGTGGTTCATTTTAAGAGACCTCTTGGAAATCGAAGGTGGAAAATACTTGGTGAATATCCCTGAACCGCCACGGGAAGGCAAATTTTTTTGGGAGTTGTATGAAATTTTCTTTCCCGATTTTCAAGTGGTGTAATAGAAGGCAGACGACGCGAGGGGAGATTTATCGACGCGCATCAATGAGGTCTGTTGACGCGCATCAATGCATTTTTTTGATGCGCGACGGTAAATCTCCCTCGCACATCTCTGCAACCTCGCCTCTACTTTCACATCAAAAATCTCCGTGTCGCGTGTCAACAAACTCTTTGTCATGCGCCTCGCTTATGCGCCAATATCTCAGCACTCTTTGTCACACATCAACTATCCTTCAATGTCACGCGCTAACAAATAACCACGTTGTCGCATGTCAACAAATTATTTGTCATGTCTCTACTATGCGCGCAATAGCTACAGACATCCTTGTCATGTGTCAACAAATTATTTGTCGTGGTGTCTACTATGTGTCAATATCTACAATACCTCCTTATCACGCGTCAACTATCTATCAGTGTCGCACGTCAACAAATAACCCCATTGTCATGCATCAAAAAACTCTTTGTCGTGCATCTACTATGCGTCAATATCCGCAAACCTCCTTGTCGCACAATAACTTACCCCCTCACGCGTGTCTCATGCACACAGATATATCATATTGTTGACAAAATTTGAAGTAGAAGTGTTCTACCTAGCGAATAATCTAGGATTATATAGGGGATATTTTTCAAGGGTAGGTGAAGCTGACCCTAAAATAATTAAAGTGTAATTTTTACGCGAACGGGTCATTGAACCGCGCTTAGAAAATTCACCTTTTCAAAATTTTCAAAATGGAATATTCGCCATATTACGAATATTCGCACTAAAATTTTCCCGATTGGGGTAGAAATGTAGTGTGAGGCTCAAATCATTAATGACTGCAACAATTTTCACTATTTTCCCATCCAATTGCACTACCCTCTAGAGATGACTTTGTATTCAAGACCTAGTTGATCGCTACATGCTTTGGCATTACAGTAACTACTTGCCATTCAATCAATCATGCAATTATGTACCAATTTGTCCCTAATGATCAATGAAACATATTCGGAGGAGGCATAAGATTCTTACCTTGGTGTCATCCATGGTTTCCCCTAGTCCGGCTTGCATTGGTAAACATATTCTCTTGTTGGTTAGGGTTATGATTTGAGCTCAACGAATCGCCATAGAATTCTATAATAGATCTCTCTGTCTTGGAATGGCCAATGAATCACACATTGAAATGTTCACATATGTCTTCTTCATTTGTTCAATGATGTTAAATGAGCTATAATTTTCTTGTGCCTTACCCGAACATTTTTCTCTTACACATGGGTTGTTACTAACTGGAGCCTCTGAGTGGGTTTGGGAGGTGCCTTGGATTGACTCTACATATTGGGAGTTACATTCTCGGTGCCAATACCTTATG
The DNA here is from genome assembly GCA_018340775.1 of Taxus wallichiana var. yunnanensis. Lineage (NCBI taxonomy): Eukaryota > Viridiplantae > Streptophyta > Pinopsida > Cupressales > Taxaceae > Taxus > Taxus wallichiana. The sequence continues at coordinate 896,428,147 of CM031240.1, read as the reverse complement.
GAGTAATGGATGGTTGAGGATTAGCTAAGTTTGGTGAATTTCCCTCTCCAATATTCATTTTATTTGACCATGTATGGCATCTACACTTTGAGAAGAAGCTTGATTCATACCATAGAAATCTTCGGGTTTCCAATTAACAAGCATAGTTTCACTTGAGGTGCCTCTTCATGAGTTCCTTTTTGATGTTTTTCTTCTTCGGTAGACTCTTGTGACACACCAATGGCCTATACCATCAAGGCCTAGTTTAGTGCACCTTTAAAGCACATTGATTAGTTATGTGGATGATTGATGGGAATCACCAATCATATTTCTTGGGCCATGTTATTTTTTTATGGAAAAAATTTTCTTGATTTTGAATCTATGTTTGGATCATATGACTTGAAAGGTCTAGCAGTTTTTTGTTGTCCTTGGTTTTGATTTTGATTTGCAGCCTAAGCTAGTGGACTATTTTACTAATATCGGGGTCTAGCTTGATATTGAGCTTGAGGTCTGATATGGCCTAGAAATCTCGAGCTTGTTTCCCTTGATAGTTACCAAATTTTCAATGAGGGTAGATATATTTAATTAAAATAAACATATTCGGCTCCAAGCCGCTTAATGCTCATTCCCGTCAAATGACATAAAACACCGCTGACCGAAATAGCTGCCCGCACTCGTGGAAGACCATAACTTTTGCATTTCGCAACGAAATCGCACAAAATGTACCGTTGGAATCATGGATCCGATCCCAAAAATATAAATCAATAAATTCCATATTTGATGAGAGATTGATTGAAGTTTTAAAGAAAACGTGGCTGGGTTCATAACAGTGTTCTATTTGGTGGTTGGGAGTGCAATTAAGAGGCATGGTCATCATTCTTTCTCTCTTTAAAGCACTGGGACAGTATGGGACCCTTTTGCAAGTAATATATAATCATTTAACTCGCATTTAATGCCTCTTACAAGTGGTTGAAGGACAGATTTCGGGATTTCCATTTTCCCTTCTCTTTCTCTTCTCATTTCTTCTATAAATTGGAGTGTTGGGCTCATTGTAAGGGGTGTAGTTTTTGTAGCAAAGCTCGCCAAAAAATTGCTTTGTGAAGCCAATGTGTTGCGAGCCCTGTTGAGACTCCTTGCATGGTGATCCAGTGCCCTTACCTTGTAACCGATTGAACGCAGTGCATGTCAGAAGCAATAAAATATAAGTTTGTGGATGTATCTTCCCGCTATGTTTTCTTGCATTCTTCGCCCCTTCAACCTCTTCTTTACAAGAATGTTGTGTCTATTATTATGTTCATGCAGTGGATCCATTATCATTGTGTATGTTTGAAATATTATTGTGAATGCGTTTTGCTAGATTATGGAGAACTGTCATCACCTCTTCTAGTGTACACTTTTGCTTCTACATTTCACGCATTTGGAGACTACTCTCACACCCTCCTTTTCTTGTGTATCACCGCTTTAGTGTAGGATTTCATTTTATGCATTCTCTCTCCCTGGTCCCTTGGAAATTTAGATTAGAATAGTTAGTTTCCCCTGCATTAGAGTAGATTGTGTGGTTTGGGTAGCTTAGGAGCAAGAACCAGCTTTCTCTGGAGGTCTATCTCAAGTAGCAAGTCCCACAACTTGGAGATAGTACCCATGTTATCCAATCACACCATAAGTTCAAGTATATGCACTTATGGAAACATAAGGGTGCTGTGATTTGGTGATAACAAGCATATAACATGAATTATTTATAGAAGTCTTGGTTAATGAGGGTTGGAACTCGTGATATTGTGAGCTTGATGGCCTCAAAAATCTCTTTTCCTTCTTCTATCCATTTAAATGCAAGACTCTTCTTTAACATCATTGTTAAAGGCTTCGCAAGAGTAGAAAAATTAGGTACAAACTCGTGAACAAATTATATCATCCCCAAGAAGATTTGTAGAGACCTTTTGTGTTCTAGAAATGGAAGTGTCTAGATGGATTCCACCCTTTTAGGATCAATTTCCAATCCTCTCGAGACAATGTGTCCCAACAATTTCCCCTCAAGACCTAGGAACACACACTTTTTGGGTTTAATGACACCCCGAATCTTCTACATCCGTGGAAGACTTGTCTAAGGTGAAAGAGATGGTCTACAACATTCTTTGAAAAGACAGGTTGATACCATCAAGATACACGGGACTATGTTATTAATTAATCCTTTCAATGCCATGTCCATAGCTCACCGAAATGTTTCTCTCGCATTTGATAGTCCAAATGGAATTTTCTTGTAAGCATATGTACCCCATTTGGTTGTGAATCCTGCCTTTAATTGATCTTCTCTTTACCATTATCTCGGTTATAGCTTGAATACCCATCTAACAATGAAAACCTCTCAAAACCAGCTACAAATTGTAAGATTTGTTCTATGATGGAAGTGGGCAAGTGATCCCGAAGTGATGCTCGCTCAAATCACGAAAGTCCACACACACCCGATTCTCTATTTTTCTTCCTCGTAGGCACCAAGTTAGCAACCCAAATCAAATACTTGATAGGAAAGATGATAAAGTGGCCTCAATTAGCTTGTTCGGATTCTGCTTCTCATGAGATGCTCAATGTGGTGATTTATTGGCCTTTTCTTCTATCTAAAAGGCTTAACTCTTGGATCCAACTTGATGGTCTGATGTGCTAGCTTTGGGTTGAAACCTCTTAAATCTTTATAAGTCCAAGAAAAGACACTTGGGAATTCTTGACAAAGTTAAACAAACTCATATTTTTCTTGTTGAGTGCTTACCTTTCCAATCTGCAATGTTTTGCCTTATTCTATAAAAATGGGTTCGAATATTCACCCTTTACTTGAATATTTTGCTTCTCCTTTCAGAATTGGTCATTTGGGTTGAAGATTGATTCCCAAGTGACAAGACCCTTTAATAGTTTGTTGGTCCTGAGCTGCGCCACTTGGTCACCATACTACTACTCAATCTATCTTGATTCCTAGAGGAAAATTCAGCTTCTTATCAGTAGAAATTTGACAATTTGTTGATCATTTTCAAAGACTTTCGAATTTCTATTGTTATCCTGGGAAAACTCGGCTTTATGAACAAATTGATATGGTGCTGATTATTATCATTCTTGATACTCTCCACAATGTCAAATGTTGCCCCAATCGCTGCCAATTTGTCTACATCTTTATTATTCTTCCTTAGGATGGAATTGATGTCAATGCTTTAAAATCCTCAATGAGGTCACATACCCGGTTCTTGTAGCTCTTTAGCAGATCTTTCTTATATTTTTTTCCTCATACTTGATTAGTAACTAGTTCACTATCACCAAACGCTTGCAAGTTCTCGTATACTCCTTTTCCTTACCCAATGCAGTCCAAGGACCAAAGCCTCATAATTTGCTATATTGTTGTAATAGATAAATTGGAAATGGAAAGATGAGTATTATTTCATACCTTCATGGGAAATAAGCATAGCTTCTCCTTTGTCTCCTTGCCTACTTCTTGAGCCATCAAATAATAATTACCTTACTTCATTGTCATCTTTGTGTTCCTACTTAATGATGTCAAGAAGATGGTGATCCTTCTCATTCAGATAATAGACTCCTATCTTAGATTCCTCCATCTCCTTATAGGGGTCAAAATTATGCCTCTTAGTTTCACACTCCTCAAGGGTCAAGTCTAGGATACATCCCACCATGGTATTTGCTTCACAAGTGCTTGGGAGGTCCTCCTAATCAAAGGCTAAAAAATTGGCATTGATTGGATTGGGTACATAAGACTCAATATGGTAATCTATAATGGGCTCGAGATCTCGAGTGTGGCCTTAAATCCATACCTTGTTCTAAAGAGAATGTGTGACCAATCAATCAGACATGTAGCCCCCAATCTTGGTAGTGAAGTCTCTTGACAAACACCATGCAATATATGGTGGCAATTCCTCATGATCGATACGTTTTACAATACAGCCACATTAGGTCGTGGTTCATTTTAAGAGATCTCTTGGAAATCAAAGGTGGAAAATACCCGCTGAATATCCCTTAACCGGTTTCACGGGAAGGAAAATTTTTGGGGTTTGTATGAATTTTTTTCCTAATTTTCAAGTGGTGTATGTGTCATGCGATATACGCGCGAGGGAGATTTATCATCATGCGCCAAAAAAAATGCATTGACACGCGTCAACAGACTCATTGATGTGTGTCAACAACCTTGTCGACACGCCAACGGTAGGTCTCGCTGACGCACATGAATGCATTTTTTTGACGTCATGCGACAAGCAAATCTCTCCTCGCGCATCTGCAACCTCCACCCTCTACTTTCACATCGAAAAAATATCCGTGTCGCGAGTCAACAAACTCTTTGTCATGTGTCTACTATGCGTCAATATCTGTAGTACCTCCTTGTCACACGTTAACTATCTCGTCGTTGTCACGCATTAACAAATAACCACATTGTCGCTGCGTTAACAAATTATTTGTCGTGGTGTCTACTATGCACAATATCTATAGTACCTCCTTGTCACATGTCAACAAATAACCCCATTGTCGCGCATCAACAAACTCTTTGTCATGCGTCTACTATGCGTCAATATCTGTAAACCCTCCTTGTCGCCAATAACTTACCCCCTTTGCGCGCTCCGCAATGCAGTGATATATCATATTGTTGACAAAATTTGAAGTAGAAGTGTTCTACCGGCGAATAATCTAGGATTATATAGGGGATATTTTTCAAGGGTAGGAGGGAGTCGACCCCTAAAAAAAATTAAAGTGTAATTTTTAGGCGAACAGGTCACTGACCCGCACTTTGAGAAAATTCACCTTTTCAAAATTTTCAAAAATGGAATATTCGCCATATTACAAATATTTCGCACTAAAATTTTCCCCGATTGGGGTATACATGTAGTGTGAGGCTCAAATATTTGATGACTCAACAGCTTTCACTATTTTCCCATCCAATTACACTACCCCTCTTAAGATGACTTTGTATTGAAGACCTAGTTGATTGGCTACATGTTTTGGCATTACAGAACTACTTGTTATCCAAAATTCACCCTAAAGGTAATTTTGATAACATACATCAAATTCTTTAGTCCTGTGCAAATAGATTGAGTCAGTGGCAAAGAATTCATGTTTCTAGGGTCCCCTCATATTTTTTTTAACTCCCCTGTCCAAGTAGAAGAGAGCAAGTTCTGAGAAAATGTGAAAAAATTTGCGAAAACAAGCTCGGGCCAGGAAAAATCACGAAAAATGGCTAAGTCCTAGTCCTAGAAGCATTTGGGACAAGTGGGACAAAAAGGCGCGGATCGGCCGAAATGAGCACAGGCGGCCCCGGAAGCAATTGGGACATCGGGAAAAAGGACGCGGGACGCAGTAAATCCAATCGCTTAAAAGAGAAAAAATTGGCTAACTGCCGAGAGTGTCGCTTTGGGACAAGCGGGACAAAAAGACGCGAACCGGCCGAACCGGGCGAAATGAGTCAAGGCAGCCCGAAACAGTCTGGGACGACGTGCAAAATTACGTGAACCGCCGAATCAAGCTGAAATGAGAACTTTGTCCCAGGAACAGCTTGGGACAAAAAGACGCGAACCCGCCGAACCGGCGTAATTTGTCCTGCATTTGTCCGAAACCAAATGGGACATATGGGCCAAAAGTACGCGAACCGGCCGGTTCGGCCGAAATGGGAAATTTCAGCACCGAAACCAAATGGGACAAAGGGATGCGCGGGACACGAAAAGCCGAAATGGCCGAAGGCAGAGGAGAAAAGTCAACATTTGACCCGTGGAACTTCAAACGGCCATAACTTTTGACTCCGAGCTCCGATTTTGATAAAATTGGACTTTCTGGAATGAGCACGACGTCCTCTACGCCAAAAAAACTAGATTTCTTATTTTTAATGAGGGTAGATATGTTTAAATATAAGAAACATATTCAGCTCTAGTCAATCAATGCTCATTCCCGTCAAATGACAGAAAACACCTGGCTGGCCCAAAACAGCTGCCCGCACTCAGAAGGCCATAACTTTTGCATTTCTCAACGAAATCACACAAAATTGGTACCGTTGGAATCGTGGTTCCGAGCCCAATGCACAGAAATCAAGAATTCCAGATTTGATCAGAAATTGATTGAGATTTTTAAGGAAACGTGGCCGGGTTGTAATGCAGTGTTCTATTCGTAGTAATGGGAGTGCAATTAAGAGGCATGGTCACCATTCTTTCTCGCTGCAGCACATGGGACAAGTATGGGGAGCCTTTTTGCAAGTAATGGAAAACCTTTTCACTCAATTTAATGCCTCTTACAGGTGGTTCAAGGACAGATTTCGGGATTTCCATTTTCCCTTCTCTTTTCCTTCTCATTTTTCTATAAATCAAGTGTTGGGCTCATTGTAGAAAAGAGAGTTTTGGGTAGCAAAGCTCACAAAATTGCTTTGTGAAGCTTGTGTGTTGCAGCCCTTGTAGTGGACTCCTTGCATGGTGATCCTGGCCCTTATCTTGTAATAGATTGAACATGCATATCATGAAGAAATAAAATACCAGCCAGTTTGTGGATATATCTCCCCCGCTTTGTGTTTTCTTGCATTCTTCTTGCCCTTTTATCTTTCTACAAGAATATTGTGTCTATTTTTATGTTCTTGCAGGAATTCATTAACATTGTGCACGTTTGGAATATTTTTGTGAATGCATTTTGCTAGATTATGGTGAACTGTCATCACCTCTTCTAGTGTGCATTTTGCCTCTGTATTTCACACATTTGGAGATTACTCTCACACCCTCCTTTTCTGGTGTATCACCGCTTTAGTGTAGGCTTTCATTTTATGTATTCTCTCTCTCTGGTCCCTTGGAATTTTAGGTTAGAATAGCCAGTTTCTCCTGCATTAGAGTAGATTGTGGCGAGTGTAGTTTAGGAGTAAGAACCAGCTTTTCTCGGAGGTCTATCTCAAAGCAAGTCCCACAACTTGGAGATAGTACCCATGTTATCCAACCACACCGGATGCTTAGAGTGATCAAACTATAAACCGATCAACATCCGTGGGTGCTGTGGTTCGGTGATAACACTACTTTCCACCGAATCAATCATGCAATTATGTACCAATTTGTCCCTAATGATCAATGAAACATATTATGGAGGAGGCTTAAGATTCTTACCTGGTGTCATCCATGGTTTCCCCAATCCGGGTTGTATTGGTAAACATATTCTCTGTTGGTTAGGGGTCTAATTTGAGCTCAACCAATTGACCATAGAATTCTATAATAGATCTCTCTATCTTGGAATGGGCAATGAATCACACATTGAAATGTTCACATGTGTCTTCTTCATTTGTTCAATGATGTTAAATGAGCTATAATTTTCTTGTGCCTTACTTGGAAAATTTTTCTCTTACACATGGGTTGTTACAACTCGAGCCCGAGTGGGTTTGGGAGGTGCCTTGGATTGACTCTACATATTGGGAGTTACATTCTCGGTGCGCAATACCTTATGGAGTAATGGAGGGTTGAGGATTAGCTAAGTTTGGTGATTGTTCCCTCCAATATTCATTTTATTTGACCATGTATTAAAGCATCTACACTTTGAGAAGAAGATTGATTCATACCATCAAAATCTTCGGGTTTCCAATTAAAAGCATAGTTTCAATTGGAGGTGCCTCTTCATGAGTTCCTTATTGCTGATTTTCTTCTTGGCTAGACTCTTGTGACACACCAATGGTCCGTACCATCAAGCCTAGTTTAGTGCACCTTTAAAGCACATTGATTAGTTATGTGAATGATTGTATGGGAATCACCAATCATATTCTTAGGCCATGTTATTTTGTGTCTGGAACCAATTTTCTTGATTTTGAAGTCGTGTTTGGATCATATGACCTAAAAGGTCTAGCGACTTGAGGTTTTCCTTGGTTTTGATTTTGATTTGCAGCCTGAAGCTAGTGGACTATTTTACTAATATGGGGTCTAGCTTGATATTGAGCTTGAGGCTTATATGGCCTAGAAATTTGAGCTTGTTTCCCTTGATAGTTACCAACTCATTCCCTAAGTTCTACACATGTTTCATAACTTCTTGAAGCTCTTTTGAGGTGCTAGAGGATGAAGTGGATCCTTCTAATGAAATCTGATTCCTAGGAGTATGTATGAGCTAATGGGGTGTTTGGCTAGTGCTTGGATCTCCTAGTTTTGGATATAAAAGCCTAGGTGGCCTAGGAGAAAGTTTACGAGGCTGACTTAGACAATTTTTCAGCTCTATTGAAATGTTATAAGTTGAGGTAATGTTGTGCCTCCCATTGATCGAATCATTAAAGAAATATCATAATTTAGAACTCTAAGAAAGTATAAGAAAGCACCTTCATCTATGGGCCTTACAGCCAATGGAATCCTATCCCATGTCCTTTGGAATCTGAAGTTGAAATTTGTCAACTTCTCATTAGGGGTCCCTCTTGATGGTTGTCAAATGCTCTAACAAGGAAAGTTATCTCCCTTCTTTCCAAATTGATCATGAAGAGCTCTACAAAGATGGTCCCAAGTTTGAATAAAGCCTATTGAGTAAATAGGCTAGTAACTTGACTACATCTACATCTAGTGATCTCATGAATTACACAGACATTTGTAATGTCTTGAATGTGGTCACTAGGAGAAGTCTATTTTTCTCCCATGAAATATGGGATGCTCTTTAATTCTGCCACTGGGATTGGATTTTATGCATTGAGGGCGAGTGGGCTGCTACCAGTGAAATTGACATAAGGATTGGGTGGTTATACCATTCTTATTGGTCCGACACCCCTTGCTGATTGAATGAATGGCCTACCAAGAGGAGGTGTTGACAAGGTTTTTTTTAGTGGAGATGGATACCTCTGGCTCTTCTCCCTCTTCCCTTTCTATCTATGGATAAGTGTAGATAGAAAAATAGTCCCTCCTCTTTGGTTCTTGACCTTGTTTGTATCCTTATCATGAACTTGGAAAGCTTGGACTGTTGAAACTAGTAGATTCTAATTCTTTTGGAGTCACCGGATGTGTAGTTTCTAATATTCCTAAAAGTTAAAACCATATCAAGTGCACATCACTCTTATAGAAATAAAGATGGAGACTTCTTTCTCCCTTTCGGGTGCCAAAACTATTAGTACAAAATCACATCACCCCTAAATGTCTCGCAACCAAATGGGTTGTGAATTTTAGTATGATTGCACAACATGGAGCATCTCTCAAAGTGTGGGACCTTGTGAGTTGAGAGAGATCTCTAGATTGAGGATGGTTCCTATTCCTTTGTTCAGGTGCATATAAATAAATTGTAGAGGATCTATTCTAAATCTACTCTATTCTACCAAGGAGACATGGTTGAGGAGATGCAAGAAAATAAACTAAGATAACGAGGTGATGCACCAAAGGAATGTTAGACACTCATTTTACAATTTAACATAGACCACGGAAATGCAATACAAATACCATGCATAGATGACCAAACTATAATAAGAGATCAGAAAGAAAACAACAAATACATGAGAGGGTTGAGAATCATCCATAGACATATATATTATTGCTCGGGGAGTTGATAACGCATATTGTAGTGGCCAAGAAGAAAAACTTGCATTACAACTCAAATGAGAGGTTAGGAAATCTCCACAAATCCTTTTGTGAGAAAAAGAAGAAGGGAGGATGCAAAACAGAAATGTCCAACCCTTTACAATGAGCCTCACTCCTTCCTTTATAGATTCAACACAGAGGGAAGAGGAGAGAGAGGCAGGAAAACTAATTCAAAGCCAGCCACTGGTCATCAATGCCCCCTACAAATCCACCCCAAATCTGTCATGTCTTCATTGATTACTTGTTTGGCACCCTAAAGGATGAAGAACGGTGGATCATATCAAATCTGATCTGGTTGTTGGAGAAAAAAAATCTTACATTAATTGAATGAAGACATATTTTTTTATTTTTTCCCCAGCTAAATTCTTCAAAATTAAAGTTTTAGATCTCCATGGTGTAGACAAGATCAAGATCTTTCCACCTGCAAAATTTTTCATATTTCAAGATCGAGTCAAAAGATATGCCCATTTGAAAATTTTAATTGGGCCCGTATAAAATGGCGGGAACCAAATATCAAAATGGGTATTTTGGAAACTAAACACGTGGTGGGTTGGCATATGTTTGGGGACCACTTTTGGATTTTTCTTTTGAAGTTGTGTTGGGATGACATGTGGTATCTTCCTTGAATTTCTCAATTTCCCCATGTTTTGGCTAATTCCTTTTGCTCAGCGGGGCCATACATCTATCAGGGACATGTGGAGGCTTAGCACTCATTTGGAAACCTTCCCCAAATTTTAATCTTGAAATAGCACTCTGCTAACACTTAGTTCCCTCTACTGGCCTGTCTCTGTTTTGACTATTCAACCATGACCATGTCCCTTTTTTTGGATCTGGGACACGTGGAAGGTCCACGCTCATTTGGAAACCCACTCAAGATTTTTACCTTTGAAGGAGTGTCGCATTGACATGTCGAAGCCTCCTGAGGGCTCTTGCACTTTTCAATGGCCGCTCTTACTTTTTCAGTCCCTAAACACGTGGCAAGCTAGTGCTTATTTGGGGATCACCTTTTGGATTTACCTTTGGAGGTGCACTGAGCTGACACGTGGAATCTTCCACTAGCACCTTTTATACTTAGTCTTTTTAGCCTTGCCATGTCCGCTTTTTTGAATTTTAGCTATTGACTTTGCCCCTCTTTAGGCCTAGGACATGTGGAGGCCTAACACTTGTTTAAGTCTTCCATTTTGGATTCAATCTTTAAAGTGCGTTGTTTGAACTTGGTAGCTTCGGATGACTCTCTATACTTAGCCAATTTTGGGGCTTGTTCTAGTTATTTATAGAGCCTGAAGACTTTGAGCCTTTTTCATTTCTTTTCATTTGAACCTCTGATTTCTTCCTTCTCTTGATCATGCTCCTCCAGTTTAGAACCTACTTGTATCCTACTCATTGGATTTAAAGCGTGGGTTCATTTGACAAAACCATTTCTTAAATTTCTTCTTGCATGATCCGTGTTTGATCAATTTTGTCGGGGGATAAAATAGAGATAACACTAAATCCTAGGGATGAGATGAGTTTATTATTAGCTCACACATGTTGTAAATACTCTTATACCAATTATGTGATTCTCCAAGATAGTAACCCCTAACTCTAATGCTTCTTTGGCATCTAAATACCATGGACGAGCTTGATGAGAGACCTAACAAAGTCTCAAACCCTCGTCTTGTACCTTGACTATCTCCTCTTTTTCTGATTTATCATTTATCGAGTCCTTTTTAGATATTTGATTAGCTCCATCCTTCCTTTTGTATGCTTGAGCTTGTGGCTTAGGTCCTTGAATTTCCTTCTTCAGCTGACCTACATCATAGAACCTTGCAATGTTCCCAACCTTGTGACACCTAAAGCATTGAACTTGTCTTAATTTGAAATAAAAAGATTTGTGTCAAAATTAATTACATTAATAGTAATATCCATTGACTTTTATTACATACCTTTTTGTGTTTGATGGCTCATTTTTACAATTAATTTCTAGGTGTCTTCTTTAATGACAATGATAACATTCAACTTTGTATCTTTACTTAAATTTTTTCTCTTCATTGTTATTTATTTTCTTCTTTATAAACATCATTATTTTCCACATTAGGATTACATAGATTAGCCATGTGACCATAAGCACCAAACTTATAACAATTACCATGAAAAACACAATACTTATATGCATTGGGCTTCCTAACTAAATATCTTGTAGGAGATGAATGCTTTGTATTAGTTCCATTGCTTTACTAAAATTTTCTATTTGAACATTCAATTGATTCACCTCCCATACTATATGAGTTTTTATGAATCCTAGTCTTGTTTTATCACCAAATACCCTTTGTTTTCCTAACATTCTATCAAAATTTTCTAAACTCTCTTGAAAATATTATATCTTACTTTTCATGATGCTTAATTCCTTAGGTTATTTTTCCTCGTTGTTCATTTATTCTTGTGTCTCCTCAAATTGCTTTGTTAGGACTTTGACTATTTCTTCTCTTTTAGATTCATGTTTGAGCCATTCTTCTCTCTTGTTTCTTAGCTCAACTTGGGCTCTGTTCAACTTGAACTTTCATGAATTTGATAATTTCATCTTTATTTTTTGATATATTTTTTATCACATCACCTCGTATGCCTACCATGTTCCTCATCATGAAGGTATTGCTCGAATAGTATTCAAATCTGGGACGTGTCATCTTGTTGTTGGTACCCAAATTTGTTCTCCTTTTCGAGTCTAAGCAACATTAGAGATATGGCATGAAGTTTGAAGTCAAATAGATCATGATGTCTATCATTTTGTAGATGAGGAGGTGATCTAACTGGCACTCAAATTTGTGGAGAGACGGATAGCACTTTGAAAGGATTTGATCTGACCCTCACTATTTTAGGTTGTTCCTTTTGAACCAAGGTAAGATAACCTATATTGTAACCCAAAATGGTGAAGGAGATGAAGATATCCCTCAATTTATGCAAATAATATTAAAAGGCCTTGGGAAAATATGATCAACACTCAAATTTTCATTCACAAGTTGTCACTCCCGGATCATGGAGATATTTTCAATGAAGGAAAGGGTTCGAAGACATTATATAATCCTGATTTTCCTTGTGTATTTTTTTAGATGGGTTAGATCCTTTAGTTTACACAAAATGTAATGCAGGGGTAGTATGGGTAGGATTAGTTTGTTTGAATAAATTTTTGGTGGGGTGTTGATAAGACAAACTAGGATATATCAGATCTTTGACAACCTCTACAATAATTGAACAACTATCAAATAAAATGCTTCAAATAATCGAGGATACTCTTTTAACCGAGAAGAGGCATAAATGGAAGCCCAAGTTGCACTCTTCACACACACTTTGAGAATTCACCACAAAATCTTCAAAGTAAAGAACTCAATTAAACAAAAAAATCCTTGATCAAACCACACCTAAGGTACCCCAAAGGCTTACAAGCAATCTCTGCAGTCAAGGAAGGTAAAGTGATTTTAAATTTGTTTATCTATTTATCGATGATGGCTCTTCGAACATGAGATTGCAAATGCCACTACACTATCAACAAGAAATTGAGATTTTGTGTGATTTCTAAAGACTTTGAATACAAGATTGCAACAAGAACAATGAAAACTATTTACGGGCATTTAAAAATGATAATAGACACCATATTGCTCAAAAACATAGATTAACTTGAAAGCTTGTTAATTCATCAGCAGGGGAGAGTTTCATGAACAATCTCACAATTGTGTGATGGCTATACACTTATAACCAACTCACATACATGAATATCCAACATAGAAGAAATTATTCTCGGTTCTTTTGTGGTTTTTCAGAAAAATGAACTTTCTCTCATAATTTTCTCATGATTTTCAACTTCCCCCTTTAAAATTTCTCCAAAATGCATTATATACCTTATGCAACATTGGATCCTTCTTTCCCAAGAAAAGGATATGCCATGGGATCAAGTTTGTTACAAAATAGTTCTCATGATTTAATGAAAATGACATCAACTGAGAAAAACATTCGCAGTTCTAGGCTAGGTGTAAATCACAAAATATTAAATCATTATCTATCCTAAAGGCACATTTTTCATCATTGAGGCATGCAAACACCTTTTACTCATCATTTTCACCCTTTTTACCTTTTCAAATTACCTCTGCAAATTTTGATTTTGTCATTTCATATTTTTGGATGGATTAGGGAAAAATTTATTTCAAAATCACCTCGATCAAAGAATTAAGCCATGAAAGTGATGCCAATGATCCTGGAAGGCCAAGACGACACAAAATCACTATAAATTTGATGAATTTTGATGCAAAATTTGTGATTCCAAGCTTCTGGAGCTCCCATGGCAGTTGAAACAAATGGATGCATAGCAACCATTGATCTTATCCATCTTTTAATCCTGGCCCTCCACGTGTAAGATGCAAACTTAGAAATAAGCTTGAGTTACCTTTTTAATTTTTTGGATATGGCTAGACACGTGGCAAAAATTATTGGATCGGTCCCAGTTTTAAAACATTTACTTTATGACCTATTGATGGTGAATCACAACACCCCGAATGTCTACAACTTGATGGGTTAAGACTCTCGGTGCTATTACATAACATGGAGCTTTTCCCAAGTGTGGGACCTTGTGAATCGGGAAAGCTCTCCGGATGAAGGCCGGTTCCTATTCCTCTATTCGATGCACACATAAAAATGTAGAGGGTTCACTAAAAAACCTAATCTAACTTACAAGGAGACAGGGTTGAGAAGATGCAAGAAAATAAACCTAATCTAACCAAGGTGATGCACCAAAGGAATGATGAACAACTATTTTTCCAATAAACACAAACCATAAAAATGCAATACAATAAACATGCACAGGTAACCAAGGCTGTAATAAGAGATCATTTGAATGCAATGAATACAAGAGAGGGTTGAAATCATCCACAGAATTAGTTTTTATTGCTCCAAATATTGATACAGTCCATTACAATGGCCAAAAGGCACAAACATGCATTATAGTTTGAATGGAAGGTCTGAAACTCCACAAATTCACCTGCCAAAGAGAAGAAGGGAGGGGAAAAACAAGAATGTCCAACCTTTAGAAAGAAGCCCCTCCTTATAATTTATAGGAAGAAAAAGAGAGGGAGAAGAGAGGAATTCAAAATCTACCCCAACCACTTCTAGATTGCATTTAATTCATCTCATTATGGTGGTAGGTGAGAACCCTAGCAAACCCAAAAATGATGAACTATATTTTACATTTTTAAGAACTTGTTCTAACCTTGTGTGAATCGAGCTCCCTATGAAAAGTTATGGCCATTTGAATATTTCTGCATTAGGTCTACTTCTGTAGGGTTCGAGGTTCTCCTTTCATTTCATCGGGTTTGGATGGTGTTGCCATCACCAATCTAGCACTATGATAATTCACCACCGGGAACTCCTCATGCTATGATTATTTACTAATGCACAACCTTTAGTTTGGTGGATGTAATCTGGAAACACAACAACAAACATAACACAAGAATACCATAGACTATGATATGAAAGAATGATAAAAATCTAAAAATATAGGTGTAATTTATAATATCAACATGAAATTATTACAATCTCACCCATGAGGTTCTTCAAGTTTACTAACTTCACTTGGCTTCCAACAATAACTATGGTAGAAACTTCACAATGGATTCTTTAACACCTTTGTCTAAATGATGGCTTCCTTTATACACTTACTCATACAATATTTCTCACTACTTCTCTCGATGCTAAATGAGGGGGGTGGCCTCTTTATTTATAGGAATTCAAGCTTATCCACCCTATCTCTAAGATAGGATAGGAAATATCTTACGGCCAATCATATTCCATGCCTAAACTCTTGGCTTTACATGTAGGCTTATCTTAAAATAAGATAAACCTTATCATCTCACATGGGTTCCACCTTTTTATAATTTTTACAAATAAAATACACAAAATATTTGTGATTTCACTCCTTGTCCTTATTACAAATATAATATTTCTAATTCCTAATCATGTAGACCCTACTTCTCTACTTACCCTAACTTTGACATTTTAACATTATTGGACCACTTACGAAAAATATTTACTTTTTACCACAACATTCCTTTTGTACTTTTTTATTCCGTACTTTGTACTTTATTGGTGGCACCATATTGATGTGCTATTATCTTCTATTAGACACCACTACTAATTATACTTAACATCTTATTCCTAATACATACATTAATAAAATAGAAATTACGGAGGAAAATTTTAATGTCGACATTTTCCCCTTCCTAGCTTCTACTCCATCCTGAGTAGATTTTTATCGACATTACGAAGTAGTGCACGAAAAATCTTCAACTTGTCATGGTTGACCCATTTTGTAATGGGAGTACCATCTAATTCCTCCGATCGATATGTACCATTTTCATGCATTTACTACTATTTTGTAAGGCCCCATCCATTTGGGAAGAAATTTTCTTTCCTTCTTTTTTTGTATCTAGATTCATATACTAGAACCAAGTCATTCACATGAAATGGAGACCAACGGATCTTTTGATCAAAGTATTCCTTCTACTTCATTTTCTTCTTATAGCTTGTATCCTTCACTATTTCCCTCATTTCCTCTAGCAAATGAAGATGTACCAACCTTTGTTTTACTGAATCACTTCCATCCATCCTTTCATTTTTCATAACTCTCACAGTGCGAATATCAAACTCAATAGGAAGAACTGGATCAATGCCATAAGCCAAATGAAATGAGGAGTATCTTGTTGCTGACTTTGATGTTGCCCTATATGCCCACTGCTTCATGAATCCTTTTATCCCACTTTATGTACTGTAAGGCTACATCTTTTGCTAGAATTTGACACAACACAAAATTTGTTCATTCCACCTATCCATATGTGCTTTACTTGTATGTTGTTTCCTTCCTATGCTTAATAGAAAACTTGTTGACTAGGGCTTCTACCACCTCATTAATGAAGTGGCTTCCTTGATCTATTACAATTTCTAATGGGCAACCAAATCTGGTGACAATGTGTTCATATATGAACCTTGCCACTTCATGCATGGAAGTTGTTTTCAATGGCCTAGCTTCAACCCACTTGGTTAAATAAATTATGGCAACTACAATATACTTATTTTGGCGTGGGGTAGTTGGAAGTGGACCTACAATATCTATTCCCCACTTTTCAAAGGGACCAACTAGAAGAATAAGGCATAATGGAGCTGATGAAGTCTTATGGTTACCATGTGTTTGACAAATATCACATGTCTTACAATAATTATAACAATCTCTAAAAAGAGTGTGGCGGTGATAACCTGCATCCAAGATCCTTCTTGCTATAAGTTGTCCAGAGAAGTGTCCTCCACATGTACCATTGTGGAATTCTTCTATCAGCTCCTTCCCTTGATCACATCCAACTGCTCTCTTGTACTTTCCATCAGGTCCTATTCGAAATAATACTCCATGCAGAATAGAATATGGATGACTGGCTTGAGTAATCTTCCTCTTAGTCTTTGCATTGACACCATCAAGAAACTTGAATTCATTCAGATAATTCCAAATATCTATGTATTCACTAGGGATTGTGTCAAGGGATAACAATGCTGCATCTGGGAAATCATCATCATCACAAGATGAACCTAAACTATCATAGGCTCGAGAGAGTGCATATGCATTGACATGCTTCTTTCTTGGCCTATCTATAATATCAAATTCAAATTCTTGTATCAAAATTATACATCTTGCTATCCTCCACGATGGGTTAGACTTATTTACAACATATTTTAGAGCACGATGATCTCATTACAACTATAAATTTCTTCCCTAACAAGTAATTTCTAAACTTCTTTACAGCAAAAATGATAGCTACAACCTCTTTTCATTCTAGTATAATTTACCTCAACACTACTCATTTGTCTACTCCCAAAGTAAATTGGATGATCATTCCCATTTTCATCCTTTTGGCTCAAATTACTTCCTAGTGTTGCATCTAAGGCATTAGTATACACAATGAATGACTTTCTCTAATCTAGATTCTTTAAAGTAGGTGAAGACACCAAGCTTCCTTGATTGTTCAAAAGCTTCACCTTATTTCTTGGTTCATAAATAACATCCTTCTTCAAGAACTAGGTTAGTGGCTGTGTAATCTTTGAGAAATTCTTGATGAACCTTCTATAGTAACCCATATGGCCTAAAAATGATCTCAACTTACTTCTATTCATAGGAAATGGTAACTCTTTGATTTTTGAAACTTTATTAGGATCGATCAATACCATCTCTGGATACAACATGCCCCGAAAAACACCTTTAGAACATCCAAAGACACACTTTGTAGGGTTTAGTGAGGCTTGTGCTTCATCTAACCTTTGAAATTCTGTCTCCATTTGGTGTAGGTGGTCCATCTTACTCCCATAGATGCAAAAATCATCCAGAAATACTCTGATGAAGTTCCCAATGTAGGGTTCGAACACCCTATTCATCAAATGTTGGAACGTTGCCGGAGCATTACACAACCCAAAAGGTATAACTCTATAAGCAAAAATTCCCAAGGAGTGGTGAACATGGTCTTCATCTGATCTTTCTCTGCTATATGAACTTGGTTGTATCCGCTATATCCATTAGCAAAACTATAACACTCCTGGCCAGCTACTTCATCCAAGATCTGATCTGAGAATGGAAGAGGGTAATGATCCTTCTTTGTTGCCTTATTGAGCTTCCTATAATAAACAAATGCGTAGCTTCCCATTTTTTTATTGAGATCACAATGGGAGAAACCCATTCTGAATTCTCCACAGTAAATATGAATCCTACATCAAGCAACTTATCTATTTCTTCTTTTACAGTCTTGGAAAAATTAGGATTCATTCTATATGGCATTTGCTTTATGGGCTTAGCACCATCTACCAGCTCAATAGAATTTTCTACCCAACTTACTTGATGGAGTTCCTTGTAATAAAAAGTGAATATGTGTATGTACCTTCGAAAGAGCTGGAGGTAAGATTCCTTCTCATTCTCCATCAAAGTATCACCAATCTTTATTTGTTGGAGATGATCATCAATTTATTCTTTAGATAATTTTATGGGTTCATGAGTCGGTGTGACTGGAAGGATATCCATGACTGAAACATCAACCTCATTTTCTTCATCTTCTATGTCCACTTCACCAAGTACTAGAGTAATCGAGAGGATGTCCAATCATCGGTTTCATCACCTTAATCCATGGTTCTGTCTTATGATGCCGAGGGATCATGCTTATCTTCACCCTCTCTCTACCACGTCCAAGTTTCATGAAGCCTTCATTCCATTAGTTTCTTGCATGAACTCTCCTTAGCCATGGTCTTTCCAACAACATTGGGTGCAACAGTACCATTTTCATCACTGAAAGTCTACCACACATATAACACCCATAACAGATATTTCCACATTTGAAACAACACCTTCTCGGTTTAGTTGTTCCCTTATTTAATGACCTTAACATAAGTGTTGAGGGGCGATCAAATTTTAACCCCAACATATTCATAAAGACTTGGTCATTACATTAGCCCAACACCTCCATCAACTAAGACATCATGAATTGAAATACCATTACATAATACCTCAGCTTGTGAGCGTAGGGATACACCTCTACACCTCAAAATAGGGACCTCAACCTCCTTCCTTTGTCAAGCATTGAGTCCACTTCGTAGCTCCCGCCTCTTCTCAGAAGACATAGCCAAGAGTTGACCATATGTAATATTTGCAGGCCTTTTGGATAGATCTTCTAAGATGGAGTATGGTCCTTGTCCCTATGAAATCAGAAATTCCTGCACACCCAATTTTCTTCTCTATGTTTTTACTAGTTTCTCCTTTCATCTTCTTAGATCATTTCCATCTTGGTTATCTTTTTCTTTCTTTATTTTTTTACAAACACATATACTTCATTATTTATGCTCTTATCTACTACATCAAAAGAATTCACAAGTGATTTTCCTTTATCATTATCTCTTGTACCGGATGTAGAAGCTCTATCTGGACAATTATACTTATAATGACCCTTTTTATAACAACCATAACATAAGACTTCGAAATATTTATTTTTGGACCTCTATCTCCTCCCTAAGAAATAAATTCTTTTCTTTGAAGAAGATTAATAGTTAATTGGCCCATCTTCCTGATCAGATCTTCATACTTAGTAGATGTACTAGGAGAAAGATTTGTGCTCACCGAGAGTGGTTGTGGATTCTAGACCAAAGGTGTTGGTGTAGGCTCTACTTTAGCAATAATTTCTTTGGGCTCCTCTTCATGATTTCTTCTTGCCTTCTTCAAATCTCTTTTACTTGTTCAATGGTATTTGGGTGGTCATACTTCACTCATTGTCTAATCTCTGGCTTCATCCCAAGAATGAAGTGCTTACAAAGGAGATTATACACACCATTCATCAACCCATCCTCTAATCCTTCCTTCCGGATCCGGGCATCAAGCTTCCTTCTTAGCTCTAGAACATGAGTATGATAATCCCTTATCTTCTCCTTCTCTCCTTGGGATAAATTTGTGATATCAATCATGAGATCTGCGCATATTTCGTTGTTCACCAAAGTCTTCATGAAAACTTTCGTTAATAAATCCCATGAGTTTTTCACATTATCACCTAGTGTTTCAAACCACCTAAGGGTTGAACCATCCACAAAGGTAGGAAAAAAGTTAGTCCATTGTTCCTTCTTATAAGGCCATTACAAATACAAGATCATTTAAACTCTTGAATGAAAGATGAAGCATCTTCACTAGATTGGGCTGAAAAAATAGGAATCTTCCCCATTTTTAAAAGTAACCACAATGATAAACCAACTCACAAGTATAATCAACAAGACTTATGTGCACAAATAATTGGAATCACTATAATAGAAACTAGAAATGACCATGGTAAACTATGGTAAAACTTGACTTACTATGGTAAAAACTAACTTTACTGTGGTAAATACTATTCACGAGTAAAAAGTGAAGTTACTGTGGTAAATACTATTCATGGTAAAAAGTGACTTTACTGTGGTAAATACTATTCATGGCAAAAGTGACTTTACCATGGTAACTACTATGCACAATAAAAACAAGGTTACCCTCTAAATGTTTTCTGACTAAGTGGGAATATCTCTCCAAAAAATCCACCAATGAGGAATGGTCCTGCAATGGAACCAAAATGTCATCACCAATCTAGCACTATGATAATTCACCACCGGGAACTCCTCATGCTATGATTATTTACTAATGCACAACCTTTAGTTTGGTGGATATAATCTGGAAACACAACAACAAACATAACACAAGAATACCATAGACTATGATACGAAGGAATGATGAAAAATCTGAAAATATAGGTGTAAATTATAATATCAACATGAAATTGTTACAATCTCACCCATGAGGTACTTCAAGTGTTACTGAATTCACTTGCCTTCCAACAATAACTATGGTAGAAACTTCACAATGGATTCTTTAACACACCTTCTAAATGATGGCTTCCTTTACACACTTACTCATACAATATTTCTCATTACTTCTCTCTATGCTAAATGAGGGGGTGCCTCTTTATTTATAGGAATTCAGGCTTATCCACCCTATCTCTAAGATAGGATAGGAAATATCTTCCATCCAATCATATTCCATGCCTAAACTCTTGCCTTTACATGTAGGCTTATCTTCTAAGATAAGATAAACCTTATCATCTCACATGGGTTCCACATTTTTAGACTTTTTACAAATAAAATACACAAAATATTTATGACCTCACTCCTTGTCCTTATTACAAATATAATATTTCTAATTCCTAATGATGTGGACTCTACTTCTCTACTTACCCTAACTTTGAAATTTTAACATTACGGACCACTTCGACAAATATTTACTTTTTACCACAACATTCTTTTGTACTTTGATTGTTACCATACTCTACTTTATTAACAACCGTCGATCGACGGCGCCGTTATCTTCTATTGGACACCACTACTAATTATACTTAACAACATCTTATTCCTAATACATACATTAATAAAATAGAAATTACGGAGGAAAATTTTAATGTCGAGATTGCCTCAACATGTGTTTGATGCTTACGTTTTCCCGAAACCCACTTTTGCCGGTGTTGCCAAGATTTCCTTTGTTTCGGGTTTGGAAGTTGGACCTGTATATGCATCGAGTTTTGAAGGTGGCTCAACATGTTTTTACCCCATGCTTTCCCGAATTGTTTCCCCACTCCAAGACCTAATTTTCTTAGGTAATTTTTCAGGTTTTTGGAACTCCCAAGCATCGGGACATGCCCTTGCAATTTGCATGCTTCATGTTTCATGTTTCCCGAAACCTGAAACCTGAAATCCTTTGTGTCAGGTTTTCGGACCTACGCAACATATTTTCGTGTCAGATTTTTGGACATGCAATGCATCCCCCAAAACCGAAATGAAGGATTTCAGGACTAGGAGCCTTTTTAGCAAACTCCAAAACCGAAATGAAGGATTCAGAATTCCAAACTTTTTTGCATGCATGAAAACCCGAAATGACCTTAGCAGGAGTAGAGGCATGCAATGCACCCTCTGAAACCCAAAATGAAGGATTTCAATTTTCCTTGATTTCCATATTCTATTGTTGTCTATATTTACCCTAGTGAGGTAGATATATATAACATGACGTTTTGAAAATTTGGAAAAAAATTCATTTTGTCCCTCCCCTCCACTTTTGAATTTTGGAGCTGACATGTGGCACATGGTGGGTCCCATTGGGATTGTGCTTCAATTCTATGCATTTTGACCTTTTTTGGAAAATTGATTTTTTTCACTTTTTGCCCCATGGGCCCACACCTCTAATTTCTCCTTGCCATGTGTCTCCTTGTGATTCGTCATAGAAAGCACTTAAAATTTTATTTTAAGCCTTCTTTGCAAAAGGGAAAAAATTCTCTCCTACCTACCTCTCGGCCCACCGAGCCCGCCTTATCCACTCATGGACACGTGTCCTTTCCTGATTTGTTGTGGAGCTTTGGCCCAAAATTTTACTTTAAACCATTCGAAGTTAAAAACTTCAAAATCACCAAAACCTCGCCCCACCATTTTGACTTTTCCTGGACATGTGTCCTCCTATGATTCACCATGGGGCCACAGTCCAAAATTTTACTTTAACCCTTTGAGCCAAAAACACAAAATTTCATAAGTTTTTCTTTGCTTCTGCATCCCCTCCGGAAATACTTCCATCGTCCTCCTCTAAGCTGGGTTTTCGGGGTTTCAGAAAATTTTTACTTTAACGTTTTGCAAAATAAGGTCTATAAACCTTAAGGGAATCCAACCACCTGCCATCCCCCTACCAATCAGAACATGCCACATAGGTAATTTTGGAAAAAATGGGTCCTAGGCCCGAAAATGCCCCATTTGTCAAAAAGGAGAAAAATGAAAAGTTACAACACTTACCCTCTTTTCCTCGGCCAATTAGAATCTGCCACGTTACCAATACCTTCTAAGGATGGATTTGACGGGAAAATGACACCCGTATGACCGTCAAAACATAAAAAATTCTAGGGATGCCCTATAATTCAATTTTTCACCAAAGAAGGCATATTTTTCGATTCTGAATCAACTGAAGCATGATTTCCAAACATTTTCGACCTTTGGAAAGGATTTTCAATTGTACACAATTATGATTTGATCAATTTCAATTTTTCCACGATCTGACAAAGGGAAAAAAGACATAGCCCACAAAAATGGAAAAACTAGGGCATAGAAAAGGGCAAACTTGGATTATTCTTTCAAATTAGTGAAAAACAACAAGTTTGTGAGCATTCTTAAAGCATTCGGGCTGGAGGGAATAATTTCAAACCATCAATTCAAAGGGTAAAACATTTTTGAGCAGATATAGATTTGAAAATTTTAGGGAAACATGGTGCAAGCTCAAAAATGGCACCAACATCGGCTCTTGCTTGGGGATGGGCACTCCCAGTGAGTGGCACAAGGAAAAAACATAGACCAAGTGCCAAAAAAAACCATTGGGAAAAGGATTCATGAGCCAAAATCACCAAAAACTAGCTGAGAACCCAACGAAAATGGCTACCAAGAGCAAGGGCAAACCACACACCAACAAAATAGGAAAAAAAGAAGAAGCAAAGACTATACAACTATACAATTGGTGCATACCTCAGATTTGGGGATTAATCTAATAAATGCTTCAAATTTTTGCCATTAACGGGGAGTTCAACAATTCCCCATCTAAGTCCTTGAGAAAGAAGGTATGTTCACCAATTTTGATATTAATGGCATAAGAGCCCATCCATATTGCATCAAATTTGCCATGCTTCCCTTTATCTTCATGCCTACTATCCCACAACAAAACAAAATCTCTAACATTGAAGGCTTTAGGAGTGACCTTCTTGTTAAACAATCTCTTCATTTTTTCCCTAAATCGACATGCCTTCAATGGGATGCTCTTCTCTCCTCATCAAGCTCAATAATTTGATTGATACTTTATTCATATGGGCCAAGCTCTTGATCTTCCAACTGTTGGGCAAACTGAAATGAAGATAATTACAGGTGCAAGGGCAAAGCAAAGCTTTGAGTTTGATACACCAATTCAAATGGGTTTTTACCAGTAGCTCTTTTAGGATTTATCCTATCAGTCCAAATTGGAAATTTCGATTATTCACCCCATTTCTTCTTGTTTTGCTCCAAGATTCTTCTAATGATCTTCAACAAATTCGTATTGCTGGACTCAGCTTGTCCATTCCCTTGGGGGTTATAGTTTGAAGAATAATTCAGATTGATTCCATATTCATTGCACATTGCTATTAAAGGTTTGTATCTAAAGCACATGGCATTATTAGCTATAATCTTGACTAGGACTCCAATCTACATATGATTTGATTCAACAAGAAGTCCATAACTATTTGGTGTGTTTCTTTCTTGGTGGGGATTTTGTCTACGCCCACTTTTTAAAATAATCAGTGGCTATAAGGATCCACTTATGGCCAACACTAGAAGGATTTGAAATCTCACCAATGAAGTCCATCCCCCATTGCTTGAAAGGAGATTCAATTGATACAGGTTGCAAAGGAAGGGAGCTTGAAGCTTTCAATCTTCTAGAGAAACGTTGGCAACTATCACATTTTCTAACCATGGTGGTTACATATTTGAAGAGAGTGGGCCACCAATAACCTGAGATCTCAAAATATTATGTGTTGTTACTCTTCCAGCAAAGTGTCCTCCACAAAATCCCCCATGGAAATCAACAACTATCTTGGGAGCTTCATCTTCAGTTATGAATTTCAAGAGGATACCTTTAGGGTCCACCCAAGGTCTGTAATGATGTATTTTTGAGAAGCCAACTTGAGGGCTCTTTTCTGATTTTTATTTAAGTGATTAGGGAAACATAGGTGTCTCGAGGTAGAAGATCACATCTTTGTACCACTCAGAACTTACCAATTTCCCAAGAACATCTACCCTTTCTTCTTCTACTTCATTCACTTCCATAGTCTACAGGTTGCTCTCAACCATGAGCTTAGCAAGACCCAAACCTCTTACTATCTTTGTGGTTTGGATGTCCATATCATACTCCTAAATTTTTTTCACCCATCTACATATTTTCTTGAGATCTCCATCTCTAATACTGATGTCTTTTACCATGGTGTGGGGAACATAAGCAATAAATTTTGAACTTAAAATATAAGGCCTGAAAACCTTTGTTGCTTTCACCAAGGAAAATGCTTGTTTTTCCATGATTGTATATTTTAACTCAGTAGCTTGTAAAGCCTTACTAAAGAAGGCAATAGGCCTCTCAGCCCCATCTTCATCCTTTTGGAGAAAAACAAATGCAATAGTATTTTTAGAAGCAAAGGAGAAGATTTTGAAAGGCTTCTTGTAATTCAGAGCTACCAAGATAGGTGCATGTTTGAGTGCTTCCTTAATTCCTTCAAAATCCTGAATAACAACCTCTTCCCATTTGATAACTTGATCTTTCTTTAACATGCATGTGATAGGAAGAGTTAACTCAGCAAAATTGGACACAAATCTTCTAATTAAATTGATTTTCCCAAAGAAATATTGGATGCCCTTCCTTGTTCTTAGAATTGGCACCTTTTCGATTACTTTTATTATCTCAAGGTCAATCATGACACTAGACTTTGAAATAATATGACCGAGTAGCTTGGAATTTTGCACCCCAAAGTGACACTTCTTTGGATTGA
The DNA here is from genome assembly GCA_018340775.1 of Taxus wallichiana var. yunnanensis. Lineage (NCBI taxonomy): Eukaryota > Viridiplantae > Streptophyta > Pinopsida > Cupressales > Taxaceae > Taxus > Taxus wallichiana. Next base: position 896,402,496 of record CM031240.1, on the reverse strand, counting down.
GAGAGATCCCAAACTCTCTACATCTGATCAACATCCTTTCCAAATCTGTAAGTGATCTTTTTTGCTCTTTGAAAATATAGTCACATCATCCTAATAAACTGCAATGAAGTCATTTATATAACCAACAAAAGCAACATCCATTACTCTTTGAAAGGTAGCCCCATCATTCATGGGACCAAAAGGCATACTCAGATAAACATATGTTCCCTAAGGAGTGGTAAAGGTAGTTTTAAATCTTTATGACTCCTTGACAACAACTTGATTATAGCTAGAGAAACCATCAAGGTGGACAACCATTCAGATCCGAGGTTCTAACTGCAGCATGTTCTTCATGTTTGGTAAAGGATAATTTTCTTTTAATGAAGTTCTATTTAGGTTTCTAAAGTCTACACAAAGTATGATATCTCCATTCTTCTTTCTGACTGGAACAAGGTTTGTAACCCAACATGAATACCTTGTGGGCTAAATGATCCCTCCCTCCTTTAATTTCTTTAATTCACCTTGCATTTTCATGGAGAGGAGTGGATTAATTGGCCTTTTCTTCTATCTGAATGGCTTGGATTTTGTTTCAAGAGGGATCTCATGCTGAAACAAGTCTTCTCTATATGCTTTCAGCTCTGAATATGACCAGGCAAGGCAGTCTTGATATTGTTTCAACAATTGAAGATAGGATTTTTATTCCCTACTTAAACTGCTGCCCAACCAAACTTTTGTTGGTTTTTCCTTTGTTCCCAAGTCATGCTCTTCCATGTCCCTTGAGGTAGACATGTTTCTATTGATGATGCAATCAACATTGGTAAAATTAGACTCAAGAGAAACAAGGCCTCTAGGAATGGTGTTAGTTTTCGATTAGATAATATTTTTCCAAAAAAGTTTCTCTTCCTTCAATCATACACACCATTGGTTCCCAATCAATATTCTGATTTGTAAACTCACTTTGGTTTTGAAGAAGCTTAGCACTTGAGCATCATCATTAAAAACTCCTGCCAATGTTTAACATTATCGGGGACAACCGGCCTAGTTAACACTTCAATGTTGTATTCACAATAAGGTGAAATGGTGTAATTTCCAAATCTAAAACCCAAGTCATCGCCAACTTGTCAACAATAGCATTTATACCTCTATCATGATACATAATGTTAAATGAATCAAACATTTCAATTAAATCCAAAATTGCATGTTTTTACCGTTTTCATACGTTGATTTTTTTGAGCATACGGTTTTCTTATTTGTTTGACAACTAGCTATGAATCTACTTTTGTAATAATGTCTTTTACTCCATATTTCCATGTAATTCTTAACCCTAACAACAATGCCTCATACTCAGCAATTTTGTTAGTGTTATCCAATTTTAATTTGAAAGGTAAAATTTGATAACATGCATCGAGAATATTCAAGTCCCGAGGCACATTGATCGATTGAGCAAACGTCATGTTTCGAGGTTCCCTCGAGATATTTTCTAACTCCGGCGAAGAAGGAAGGAGTAAGCTCTGAGAAAATGCAAAAATGGTTGCAGAAGGCAAGTAGGTTAATCCAGAAAAAATTGTGAAAATCGGCTAAGTCCTAGTCCTAGGAGCAATTGGGACATTTGGGACAAAAATGCGCGGATCGGCCGAAAAGCCTCCAGGCGGCCCAAATAGCAATTGGGACATCTGGGACAAAAGTACGCGGCGGGCGCGAAAAGCCGATCGGCCAAAAGAGAGAAAATTGGCTAACTGCTGAGAGGGTCGCCTTTGGGACAAGCGGGACAAAAAGGACGTGAACCAATTTTAACCTTGGCGAAATGAGTCAAGGCAGCCCGAAAGCTTGATGCGGGATGCGCGGGCCAAAAGCACGAACCGGCCGGATGGGCGAAATGAGAACTTTGTCCGAGGAACAAAGGGACGCGTGGGGCGCGAGGCGAAGCTATCAGGCCGAATTTGTCCCAGACGGTCCGAAAGCAAATGGGACATATGGGCTGCGAGTACGCGAACCGGCCGGTTCGGCCGAAATGGGAAATTTCAGCACTGTGCCAAATGGGACAAAGGGACGCGTGGGACGCGAAAAGCCGAAGCGGCCAAAGGCAGAGAAGAAAAGTCAACGTTTGACCCGTGGAACTTCAAACGGCCATAACTTTTGACTCCGAGCTCCGATTTTCACAAAATTGGACTTTCTGGATTTCTTATTTTTAATGAGGGTAGATATATTTAAATAAAGGAAACATATTCGGCTCCAGTCAGTTAATGCTCATTCCCGTCAAATGACAGAAAACGCTGCCAGGCCCAAAATAGCTGCCCGCACTCAGAAGGCCATAACTTTTGCATTTCTCAACGAAATTGCACAAAATTGGTACCGTTGGAATCGTGGTTCCAAGCCCAATGCACAAAAATCAAGAAATTCCAGATTTAATTAGAAATTAATTGATTTTTTTAAGAAAACGTGGCCAGGTTCAGAACAGTGTTTTATTTGGTAGCTGGGAGTGCAATTAAGAGGCATGGTCATCATTCTTTCTCTTCTGTAGCACATGGGACAGTATGGGGAGCCTTTTGCAAGTAATGGAAAACCTTTTCACTCAATTTAATGCCTCTTACAGGTGGTTGAAGGACAGATTTTGGGATTTCCATTTTCCCTTCTCTTTTCCTTCTCATTTTTTTTTTATAAATTGGAGTGTTGGGCTCATTGTAAAGGGGAGAGTTTTTGGGTAGCAAAGCTCTGTCAAAATTGCTTTGTGAAGCCAGTGTGTTGTAGGCCCTTGTAGTGGACTCCTTGCATGGTGATCCAGGCCCTTATCTTGTAATAGATTGAACTGTGCATATCATGAAGCAATAAAATACCAGTTTGTGGATATATCTTCCCCTGCTGTGTTTTCTTGCATTCTTCTTGCCCAGTTAATCTTTCGATGAGAATATTGTGTCTATCTATTATGTTTTGCAGGGATTCATTATCATTGTGTATGCTTGGAATATTATTGTGAATGTATTTTGCTAGATTATGGTGAAGCTGTCATCACCTCTTCTAATGTGCACTTTGCCTCTTTATTTCACACATTTGGAGACTACTCTCCCACCCTCCTTTTTCGGTGTATCACGCTTTAGTGTAGGCTTTCATTTTATGCATTCTCTCTCCCTGGTCCCTTGAAAATTTAGATTAGAACAGTTAGCTTATCCTGCATTAGAGTAGATTGTGGCAGGTAGTTTAGGAGCAAGAACCAGCTTTCTCTGGAGGTCTGTCTCAAGTAGCAAGTCCCACAACTTGGAGATAGTACCCATGTTATCCAATCACACTGTGAGTTCAAATACATGCACAGGGGTGCTGTGATTCGGTGATAACAGTTAGTCCATTGAAAATTAAGTTTGAAAGAAAAAGCAAACTCTTCCAAACTAGGTGAAAGAAGAACTATACCAGCACCATTTCTAAATTTGGACGAAGATCCATCAAATAGCAAGGTCTAAGGAGAACTTAACATATCAAGGTACTTTGATTTGTCCATATTGTTTTCTTTTCCATCAAAAAAACAAATGAATTTCTCAAAGCATCTACATCAGCAAACAACACTTCATAGGAAGCATTTTTGGATCTTCAATTAGGTGTAACATCTTCTTTCTTTCCATAGAGCTTGACGAGGCTGCCCTCAATAGGAATGGTGGTAAAATAAATTTCCATTTGGACACTCCCTCCAACACTTATAGCCCACTTTCTTGACAAAAGCATAATCCATTTGGCAGGGTAATCAATAATCACAACATCCAATTTTAAATTCCTCTTGGGATAAGATGCAAGCTGCACAACCAAACCTTTCACACAACCAACAACTAGTACTTCTCTTGAGTCCATAGCAGTAAACTTTCCATAGGCTGCTATCACCTTGATTTCAAACTCATTCATGACTTCTAGAGGTATGACATTACATGATGCACCGGAATCAAACATACAATTGTGAAGTAGCTTATCCTTTATGATCAAATTTGTTAGGAAAGGATCAAAATTCAATTGGGAATCAACCAAAGATGTCCCCAAATATACTCAAGTGTCTCTCTAAGATATCCTACTATTGGTGGTGTTTTATAATCAACAATGATCTCGAGATGGAGTTTCAACAACATTTACATTTCAGACTGGAGTAACCTTCATTTCTTTCAATCCCAAGTACTCAAATGCTCTCTTCTTATGCTCAAGAATTCTAAGCAACTCAATGATTGGAACACTCACTTTAATTTGGATCAATACTTGGGCTATGTCATAGGCGAAAATCTTTGGCAAAACAAAATTAGAAGGGAGACAAGAAGATTCATTAGATTGCAATGGATTCTTGGTAGCTTGGGCATGAGGAGGAATGTAATTTTTGTTTAGGATAGCAGAACTTCTAACATGTGCTTCTTTCCTAGGAGCTTCTTTTTAATGATTGTGAGAAAGGGTGTTTTAGGTTTGGCTTGAGGACCAACTCCTTTAACAACTTTGCTTCTAGTATTATACTCTTTCTCTTGACCAACAACAACATTCATTAACAATTGTCTATCTTCCTCCGAAGGGATACCACCATCATATTTCTTAATCATCAATGCTCTTAGGTATTCAAATTCATTGTTAGGAATTTCAAAAGCTTGCACTACATCAACTTCAAGAGCATGAGGGGGAAGAAATATTTGTACCCATTTAATGCAATCCCAAAAAGTTATATGTTGTCTTAGCACTTATTACTTCAGTAGATGTTGATCCTCCTTGTGAGCTTGAAGAACAGCCCATCATGAAAATATCATCATTAGTATCATCATCATTATTAGCTTCACCTTCTTACTAGTCCACTTCACATAGAGGATGGGGTAGAAGACACCTATCACACCAATCAATATCACAAACCTCTTCAACAACAACAACCCTAGTAGTTAAGGGATCAGGCAACACTCTTCCTTCACATGCTTGAGGATGTCTATTTGTAGATCCAATAGGCCCTTTACCTTTGTCATCAAACCTTTTCTCATTCCTATGGTGATTGCCAAATCTATCTTGTGCTTTGCCTACTTGACCTTGTGAAGTTTTCCCAATTCCTTTCTCAGCTCTTGCCAACTTGTATGAGATTTCTTTGACATCCCCTACCAAAGTTTTCACAACCTCTTCTAAATCAGCACCTTTTCTAGCTTGAGGTTTTTCAGGGTTTATCAATTTTACACCATCTCTCTTGAGAGGTTTCCCAATTTCTTCGATATTGTTCTCAATTTGTAAAAGTGCCATGGTGAAATATTTTCTTAGATTGGTTGGGTTCTTGTCTCTTAGGTAATAGGATGCCTTCTTATCAAATGCATCTGCATATTTTATTAGACAAGATTCATCACAAGGCCTCAAATTAGTGAGAAAGCCTTCTCGAGTTTTGTTTACCCTTGTGTTGAAGTTGTGGATTGATTCATTAGGGTTATTTTTATATTCTCAAACTCAAATAAAAGAAATCTAGGATCAGTCTTGTCACCATATTACAACCTAAATGCATTTTTAATTTCAGTCTATGAATCAATAGAATTATCAGGTAGAGCCTTGTAACAATCCCTAGCATCCTCTTCTAGTGTATGAATAAACAATTTGACATACACATCCTCAAACTCTATCTCAAAATCTTACATCCTATTATCAAAAAGTTTGAGATTTTGATCAACAATAATAAGCTATTACCTTGGAATTTTGACAACATATTTCGACATCTTGTGGGATAGCATTTGGCTAACCATCCATTCCTCTAAAATTTATAGGAACAAAGGTGTTAAAAAAAAATGGAGGTCTAGGTGGAGGATGAGCCATGTGATTTTGTGGTGGTGATCTTGGAGGAGAAACAAAATGATGATGAGTGAGAGGTCTTTGGGAATGGGAATGAAAACTTCAAAACAAATATCTCTTTAGGGCTCTACTTCTTGATGATCTCAAGAAAATTTAGAAAATATAGGAGCAGATTTAGGAGCAAGCCTTTCAAATGCACAAGAAGGTCCCTCACCTGATGAAGAATTCAAATCAGCAATAGGATTGTTTGAATGAGATCCACTTGAATAAGAATTTCAATCCTCAATAACAGGCTGCTCACTTTAGGTAGCAGTTGCACTTATACTTGTGTTAGTGTAGGTTATTATTTATCCTTTTATTTATTAGGATAATTCTTACACTTGTGTTATCCCTACACTTGTTGGGTTAGCTTGCTTAGGTGTACTAGTTGTGTGGAGTTAGCTTACTAGTTGTGTTGAGTTAGCTTCTTAGTTATGTGGAGTTAGCTTACTAGTCTTTTGGAGTTAACTTAACTACTAGTATCAGTTAGTGGGAGTTCTTCACCACTGATTTAGGTAGTAGTTGCACTTCCCTCCTCCTATATGTACATCTTTCTTATTGAATAATTCAAGTCATTCTATTGTAATGTATTGAACATTATGGATTATGATGGATTTCCATATATGGTATTTTAGCTCTTATGTTTTGTAAATCTAATGTGGTGTGCTATTATCATCTAAGATCGTGTCTTGGAACAATCTTCTTATCATTCCTTTCATGGTATCAGAGCTATAGATGATGTAGACATCCATTTGTAAGTTTTTCTTTGCAAGCAAGGGTTTATTATTTTCATGTATTTGGAATTTGTGAGAAATTTTATAGAACATACATTTTTATGCAAAACGAAGTGCGCCATTGGATTTGGAAGGTGAAAAAACCATAGAATAGATTGTAAACTCGACCATGTTTTGAGGCAGTCAAACCGCATGTAGATCTCCATACCACTGGTGCATTCTTTTATCCATTGGATAAAAGCGTGTACCTTCCAGATGTAGTCTTTTACCCTCTAGATATTTCAGTTTTGGATGCAGTATTTTATCCACTGGACATGATCTGTACCCTCTAGGTGCATTCTTTTATCCATTGGATAAAAGCGTGTACCTTCCAGATGCAGTCTTTTACCCTTTGGATATTTCGGTTTTGGATGCAGTCTTTTATCCACTGGACGTAGATTTGTACCCTCTGGGTGCATTCTTTTATCCATTGGATAAAAGTGTGTACCTTCTAGATGCAGTCTTTTACCCTCTGGATATTTCAGTTTTGGATGCAGTCTTTTATCCACTGGACGTAGATCTGTACCCTTTGGGTGCATTCTTTTATCCATTGGATAAAAGCGTGTACCTTCCAGATGCAGTCTTTTACCCTCTGGATATTTCAGTTTTGGGTGCAGGATTTTATCCTTTGGTCGCAAGCCTGTATCGTGTGGATGCACTCTTTTACCCTTTGGACATTTGGGTGTCACATGTACCTTTTGAAAAGAAGATCAACATTAAAATATTATTTTAATAGCAAAACCTTCTAGAGCTCATAACTTTTGATCCGTAGCTCGGATTAAGGTGATTTTTTTTTTGAAATTGTGTATTTTTTCAAGATCTACGCATTGGTGAGACTTTTATACACATATTTCAATTGTAAAAGGTACTTTTACTCATTGTAATATTTACATGCACTCAATTATAAAGTGCCAATTTGGGAGGGTGTTGTGATCACTTGTGGATGCATTTTCGGTTGAGCCCGACATCCTAAAATTTTGGGTATTACATTCTTGTATCTATGGGTGTATACATTTATATCTCTCTTGTTTGTTGAGATATTTTGGATCTGTATTTTCGACACTTTTTTTGGCATGTTGATGTCTCTCTTGTGGGGGAGCTATTCTGGTGGAGCCCAGTGTTAGTTTGTCAGTGTTTGAGTAGTTGATTTTGGAAACTCATACAGATTTGTGGTATCACTCTACTCATTCAAAGCAGTATGGGAGGGTGTGGTGTTGATACTTCTTCTTTAGGTTTCATGTCCTTGCCTTGTTACCTTGGCTTTTCTTGGATCATGGCACTCCTATTTATTTAGATCTCGTGTCCTTGCCTTGTTGCCTTGGTTGTTCTTGGATCGTGGCACACCTATTTGTAGTTTTTGGAGATTGATCAAATTATGTTTGATGTCCATTTTTTTTTCACTTTTCAACATCACTCCATTGGCAGTCTCCTTGCATGGAGCTATCAACAGTGAAGCCCAAAAGTGTCGATTGTTTTTGAGTTATATGATCGATCGGTGGATTTAGACCATAGTGTGCACCACACTTCTTCAAAGATTGTACAATTTTTTGGATCCGAGCTTCTAAGGATGTCTTGCAGTATGTAGGATTTTGCTCTCTACTTTGTTATTACTGGTTTTGGGTACCTTGCGGTGTCCATTTTTCCCAATTATTGTAAACGTGGGTACCTCATCTTAAAGAGCCTTATTGTTGGGACCCACCTTATTTTCAAGTCCTACCGTGAAGACTAAATTTGATGTTTTTTGTAAAATTTGATTTGATGTCCACCACCTAAGCTATACATTATACAGGAGGGTGTTAGTGTAGGTTATTATTTATCCTTTTATTTATTAGGATAATTCTTACACTTGTGTTAGCCCTACACTTGTTGGGTTAGCTTGCTTAGGTGTACTAGTTGTGTGGAGTTAGCTTACTAGTTGTGTTGAGTTAGCTTCTTAGTTATGTGGAGTTAGCTTACTAGTCTTTTGGAGTTAACTTAACTACTAGTATTAGTTAGTGGGAGTTCTTCACCACTAATTTAGGTAGTATTTGCACTTCCCTCCTCCTATATGTACATCTTTCTTATTGAATAATTCAAGTCATTCTATTGTAATGTATTGAGCATTATGGATTATGATGGATTTCCATATATGGTATTTTAGCTCTTCTATTTTGCAAATCTAATGTGGTGTACTATTATCATCTGAGATCGTGGCTTGGAACAATCTTCTTATCATTCCTTTCAAATTTCATTCCTCAATAACAGGCTACTCACTTTCAAACTCAACAATAGGGATCTCCTTTCTTGCAGTCAAGTCTCCAACAACCTTCCACACCTTTCTCCCCTCTAGCTATGAGTTTCTTTAATCTGTAAGAAACTTCTTAGCAGAGTCCTTAATGAAGAGAGCTCTTCTTCCTTCCATTTTTGTAGAGATTAGCAGCACAAAAATAAATGACAGAAAGGTAAGAAAATTGGTATTTTCAAGATCAAATCAGCATGGAGTCACCACTAAGGAATTTCACCTTAGTTTTGCAAGAATGCACTAAAATAATCTATCAAATGTTTTCTAGTACTAAAACCTTTGCAAGGATTTATAAATCATCCTTCTTCTTCTTAAATCAATCAATCACAATGCACCCAAAGTGTATAAACTGCTAGGAAATGGAAAAAGGACATACAAAACTTGAAACTCTTGTTTAAAACTTACAAATCTAAAGCATAGGATGATATTTTAACAATGTACCAGCTCAAATAATTGAATACACAAATGCTCAAACTCTTCAAACACTTTGAAAACAAAAAGAAATTCCAATAACTCCCGAAAATGGGCGAGGAAGGTGTTGGTACAAAAATTTGTTCTCCTTTTTAGTCTCGAGCAACATCGGATATATGACATGAAGCTTGAAGTCGGATAGATCATGATGTGTGTCATTTTGTAGCTGGGAAGGTGATCTAACTCGGCACTCAGTATTTGTGGAGAGATGGATAGGACATTGTGGATTTGATCGACCCTCACTATTTTAGGTTGTGCCTTTTCAAGCAAGGTAAGAGAACCTATATTGTAACCCACAAATGGTGGAGGAGATGAAGATATCCCTCAATTTATGCAAATAATATGAAAATTCCTTATGAAAATATGATCAATACTCCAAATATGACTTTCACAAGTTGTCACTCCTAGATCATGGAGATATTTTCAATGCAAGGCAAGGGTTACTGAAGACATTATATAATCTTGATTTACCTTGTGCATTTTTTTAGATGGGTTAGATCCTTTAGTTGACACACGGTAATGCAATGCAGGTTAGTATGGGTAGGATTAGTTTGTTTGAATAATTTTTTTAGTGGGATGTTGACAAGACAAACGGGATATATCATATCTTTGACAACCTCTATAATAATTGAACAACTATCAAATAAAATGCTTCAAATAATCGGATATTCTATCAACCAAAAGAGGCATAAATGGAATCCCGAGTTGCACTCTTCACACAATCTTTGAGAATTCACCACAAAATCTTGAATTAAAGAACTCAATTAAACACAAAAATCCTTGACCAAACCATGCCTAAGGTACCCCCAAAGGCTTACAAGCAATCTCTCGCAATCAAGGAAGGTAAAGTGATTTTAAATTTCTTTATCTCTTTATCGATGAAGGCTCTTCAGAACATGATATTACAAATGCCACTAAACTATCAACAAGAAATGGAGATTCTGTGTGATTTTAAATACATTCAATGCAAGATTGCAATAAGAACAATGAAAACTATTTGTAGGCATTTAAAAATTATAACAAACACCATATTGCCAAGAAAAAAATAGATTAACTCAAAAGCTTGTTATATTCATCAAAGCAGGGAGAGTTTCACGAACAATCTTAGAGTTGTGTGATGGCTATACACTTGTAACCAACTCACATACATGAAGATCCAACACAAGAAATTATTCTGTCTCTTTTGTGGGGTTTTCAGAAAAATGAGCTTTCTCTTAGAATTTACAATTTTCGAAAATCCGTTATATACGTTATATACCTTATGCCACATTGGAGCCTTCTTTCCCAAGAAAAGAATATGTCATGGGATCAAGTTTGTTACAAAACAATCCTCATGATTCAATGAAAATGACATCAAATAGAAAACATTCGCAGTTGCGGTATGCGACAAAAAATTAAATCATTACAAATATTTGGATCATTATCCATCTTGAAGGCACGTTTTTCATCATTGAGGCATGCAAACACCTTTTACTCATTATTTTCACCCTTTTTACCTTTTCAAATTACCTCTACAACTTTTGATTTTGTCATTTCACGTGTTTGGATGGATTAGGGAAAACTTTATTTCAAAATCACCTCAAATAAAATAATTAAGCCATGAAATGATGCCAATGATCTGGAAGGCCAATATACATAGAATCACTATAAATTTGATGAATTTTGATGTAAAAATCATGATTCCAAGATTCTTGGAGCTCTCGTGGTGGTCAAAACAAATTAATGCATAAAACCGTCGATCTTATCTATCTTTTAATCCTCGCCCTCCACGTGTAATATGCAAACTTAGAAATAAGCTTGAGTTACCTCTTTAATTTTTTGAATAAGGCCGGACACATGGTAAAAATGATTAGATTAGCCCGATTTTCAAACATTTACTTTATGACATTTTGAAAATTTGGAAAAAATTTCATTTTGTCCCCGCCCCTCCACCTTTGAATTTTGGAGTTGACACGTGGCACATGGTGGGTCCCATTGCGATCGTGCTTCACTTGTGCATTTTTATCTTTTTTGGAAAATTGGAAATTTTTCACTTTTTGCCCCACGGGCCCGCACCGCCTCGATTTCTCCCTCACCACGTATCTCCGTGTGATTCATCATAGGCCAACGCTTCAAATTTTGATTTTAAGCCTTCTTTGCAAAAGGAAATTTTCTCTCCGCCTCCGCCAGCCGTCAACGTACCTTGTCCACTCATGGACACGTGTCCTTTCCTGATTTGTTGCGAGCTTCGGCCCAAAATTTTACTTTAAACCATTTGAAGTTAAAAAACTTCAAAATCACCGGAACCTCCACTCGCCATTTTGACTTCTCTTGGACACATGTCCTCCTATGATTTGCCATGGGGCTGTGGTCCAAAATTTTACTTTAACCCTTTGAGCCAAAAACACAAAATTTCATAAGTTTTTCTCTGCCACCCACATCCCCTCCGACCAAAAATACTTCCACGCGTCCTCCTCTGGTTGGCTGTGAGGTTTCGGGAAAAATTTTGACTTTAACATTTTTGTAAAATAAGGTCTAAAAACCTTAAGGGAATCCGAGCACTCGCCATCCCTCTACCAATCGAACATGCGACTTAGGCAATTTTGGAAAAATAGGGTCCCTGGGCCCGAAAATGCCCCATTTGTTAAAAAGGTGAAAAATGAAAAGTTACAACACTTCCCTACTTTTACTCAGCCGATTAGAAGCCGCCACATTACCAATACCTTCTGAGGATGAATTTGGTGTGCAAATGACGCGCTGTCGATTTGCCAAAATGTAAAACATTCCAGGATGCCCTAGAATTCAATTTTTTCACCAAGGATGGCGATGATTTTGATTTTGAATCAACTGAAGCATGATTTCCAAACATTTTCGACCTTGGGATAGGATTTTCAATTGCACACAAGTATGATTTGATCAATTTTGATTTTTCCACAATCTGGTAAAGGGAAAAATGACATACCCCGAAAAAATGGAAAAACTACGGCATAGAAAAGGGAAAACTTGGATTATTCTTTCAAATTAGGAAAAAACTCTTAAAGCATTCAGCTAGAGGGGAAGAATTTCAAACCATAAATTCGAAGGGTATATTGTTTTTGAGTAGATATAGATTTGAAAATTTTAGGGCAACATGGTGCAAGCTCAAAAATGGCACCAACACCTATCACCAAATATATCCCTTTAGCTTGTTAACACCACTTCCAAGGGCCTCGCTCGATACCAATTATTATAATTTACTGAGTCCTTTGAGGAAAAAAAAAAATTTTCACTTCAAACAATGAATATTCATTCATGTACATACACTCTTATAAAAGAAGGTCAATACTATTTAACACCTATAGATATAGTTTTTCATGGAACACATACAAGAAATGAATATAAGATATGATTAAAAATTATTGATTCAAATCACAAGACTTGATTCTTGATAAATATCATCAGATTACAAGATATAATTAGTATTATGATTCAAACATACAAGTATAAATTTGTTCTCTTTCATCAACTACGTATCACAAGCACTCCATTATCTTCATACAACCACAACCATCTACATACTTGAAAAACTTTAGGATATTTTTGCTATACCCAAGAGGTTTTTCTTTTTAAAGCAAAGAGTTATTATATATAAGATAATGGGGGTGATTAGCAACACCTAAAAACTGAGCTTACATGAATAGGTATACCTCTTAGACATGAATTTTGACATTCCACTTATCATGAAATTCCAAATTTGTGTTCACATGGTACATGGTCCCATCAATTCAAATAATTATCTTTTATGCTTACAAACTCAGAGCTTCTAGAGAGCCTAGTGATATAGAAGGATGTATATGGTCAGTTTAAATATGATGATAGATTATGTTTTGTGAGTATATGATGATGTAGATATTTGTTTTGCACATGGATTCCTAGAATCATGGTTTATATTCCCTTGACGATGAGTAGGGTATGTTTGTATTTCCTTTTATTACTATGTTACTCCATGAAAGATATGGTTTCTATAAATGGTTTTCTTAGACATTTAAGTTGTTTATGTAGGGTTAGAATTGTAGAATGTAGTGTTTGGATTCTTTGAGTTAAGTAGGTGTTGTGGATTAATCATGCACTAGTTGTATGTAGAACTCATTTGGGTTGTTTTTACCCAAGATCTTGTTTGCTTATGCATATTCAAGTTTGACTTGTCTTTGGTCGGTTGTGTTGGTGGTTGCATGGATACATGGATAGATGGTTGGAGAACTTGGTTTTTTTATAGGTATGGATATGGTTATGATTGAAGTTTGGTATTTCAGTTTGAGTGAGAAATATTATAGGTGTGCTAGTCATGGTTGCTTGGTTGCATGTGAGGCTTGTTGTTGTGATTCAATGGGAGCTTGATGAAAGGATCTCTCATGTATCAAGGATCAATTCAAGCTTTTGCAAGTATATGGTAAGTCATTGTTTCGTTATCCTCTTGGTTTTAGAAGATATTTTAATCTTCCAAATTTTGAGATAATTTTTGTATTAAAGAATAGTTTGTCTTCATAGTATTTAGAGGATGGAACTATACAAGTACAAGTTCAGCAATTTATATCCAAGTGGGAGATTATTGAGTTGTGGAGATAAATTAATTCACAAGTAGCATGTTTTAAAACTTTCATGTTTGTGAAGAATCGATGTTAGTAGGGTAACCAAAGTGTCGATCACCCAAGAGGAACCGACATCTGTCTAAGAACCGACACCAATCAACAAATAGGGAACTAGAATCAGTTGTGGAACCGACACCGGTACCTCTGCGTGAATGTTTTTATTTAAGTTGTGGGATTAGATCCAACCTTTCATTAAAAGGTGATATAAATCTTATAAATACATAGAAAATATGATTTAAGTTTGTATATGCTTATATAAGCATGAAACCTAGAGTTAGAGGAGGTAATTGAGTAATTCTTGGTTTAGAGGAAGAATAAGAAGAAAACAAAGAAAAATGTTACATGAAGACAAAGCTTTCATGGAGAAAAGCTAGATAGCAGGAAATAATAGGTACATTTGAATGGTGAGAAGAGGGTAATGTCTTCACTTGTATTTCATTTGATTTTCTTGTCTCATTGTAATGGATTGCATAGTATACAAAGAAAATATAGATTCTTCCCCTAGATCCACATGTTGTTGTGGGACCTTGTATTGCTAGATCAAATGCTATTGTGAGATCTTGTATTTCACATCCATGAGGTCATGTTGTATTGTTTATCTATAGGAATCTAGTATTGTAACTCTTGGTAGTATCCACATATTGTAGATAACGCTTTTTCTTCATGTTTTCACGGTTGACGCAGTTGTGATGGAGGAGAGACTTACATTTGTAGATTTATTTGAGAGGTCTTGTTTCTAGATTCATTGAAGATCTTGGTAATAGTTCGGAGATGTAGTAGTTCGTAGTTATTTGAGATGTGTTGGTGGTTTGGAGAAACAATTTTACTACACTAATGTAGATACGTGTACATATATGGAGGAGGAGATAATCTTGGAGAGATGCACTATACTCTTTTATTGAAGATTTTTTTGTACTCTTCTTTATTATATATTGAGATATCTATCTTTGGTAGACATATCCCACCATGTTGTATTGTTTATCTATAGGAATCTAGTATTGTAACTCTTGGTAGTATCCACATATTGTAGATAACGCATTTTTCTTCATGTTTTCACGGTTTGACGCAGTAGTGATGGAGGAGAGACTTACATTTGTAGATTTATTTGAGAGGTCTTGTTTCTAGATTCATTGAAGATCTTGGTAATAGTTCGGAGATGTAGTAGTTCGTAGTTATTTGAGATGTGTTGGTGGTTTGGAGAAACAATTTTACTACACTAATGTAGATACGTGTACATATATGGAGGAGGAGATAATCTTGGAGAGATGCACTATACTCTTTTATTGAAGATTTTTTTGTACTCTTCTTTATTATATATTGAGATATCTATCTTTGGTAGACATATCCCACATTGGGTGAACCACGTTAAATGTATTGTTATGCATGTGTAATTTGTTTTGATATGAATTATTCTAGTTTATAATTCTATTGCTATATATTTTGGGAATTTTCTAATTCCATGTTTGCATGAATTAGTTTGTTATTGAATCATAATACTAGTTTCATAGTCTGAATTACCATCATACGGAGGGAAATGCTCGCATTCCCAAAATACGATGATCTTGTGCCTCCTATTGTTGAATATGACACTTGTCTACCTTATTTTGGTTCAATCACAATGATAAGGTGATCATTAATGCATATATTTCCTCTTTAAGCTTATTTTCAACATTTTCAAGGAAGTTTTATCCCTAAGCAATAGTTTTGTGGAAATTATAACCTCTGTTTTTGCATTGCATGATCGTAAAATGTCTTCATACACATACAAGTTGTGAAATATTGTAATCAAATCAATTTTAAATAAAATTCTATTTTTCTTTCTTTGTTTTATGAACTTTTTCATTGAAATGGTGGATTTAAGTGTTTTTTTCACAAAATATACAAGTCATTGAGCATAACACATCATAATTGTCCATCAAAGGAAAATCTTCAATTCATAACCTGTTTAGGTTGATTGTAAATTAACTTTAACTTTCTTATTTGGTTGATTTAATATTTTATTTTACATGCCCTGGTATTTTTCCTTGTAGGCACATGGACATGACCCTTGTAATTAATACATCAATGGATTCGGTGGACATACCTAGTATTTATTTTAGTTTAGCTAACATTGAATATGAAAAAATGAGCATAATTAAAATATTTTAAATTTTGATGGGCTTTCCAATATATTGGTTCTAACACTATCATGGAAGGTTAGAAGCATGAGCACATTTATATGACAGAGACATTTTGTGTACTATTGATGGTGTGAAAGTTAATTTTTTTATTTTTCTTTTTTTCTTCTTACTTTTGCCTTCGATTAAGAAATTCTGAATTTTTCACAATAATTCTACTTGTGAAAACCTTTGTATCTTCAAGACTTAAATTTATATTGTAATTGAAGGTTTATTATTTTTTTCTAGGAATGGCTCTATAGTCTTCAACACTTTCAATCACTTTTATTTTTGTGAGTATATATATTGTCTTTTAAGACTATACATTTCATTTCATGTTATATATTGAAGTTTTAATAATTAAGGAGTTTATTAGAATAGAAATTCACATGACCATATATGTTTTATTATTATTTAGTTATTTTAAATTAAAATTTAGTAATTACTATAACTATATTAATAGACATTTCCAAATAGGATTGAAACTTTTTGTGAACCATATCAAAGAAAAATAGTTGTAACCTTTTTGTCATTTTTAATTTTCCAATTAGATTACATATTATAATCAGTATCTCATGAAAATTTTTGTTCACTCTAATCTCAAACATCTCCATTTATTTGATTTGTTTATTGTTCTCTACATTCTTTTTTTTCCATAAACATGATTTTTAAAGGAATTTGAAGATTATGGATTTCTTAACTCGTGATGTTACTTTATTTTATCTATATTATCATGTAAAATGTGTGTGATTGAGGGTGATAATTATTTTCATTTTTGATACATACATGCTTATCCAAAGAATGTGAAGATTATGAATGTAGAATTTGTATTGCTACGTCATTTAATTTATATGCTCAAGTCAACAATGTGTAATTGAGGGTGAAACTTATTGTCATTTTTCCATATATATAATTTTCAAAAGAATTTGAAAATTTTGTATGTATAAATCATATTGTTGCTTCATTTTTATCTATATTCGATATCGTGTTTGTGTGGGTGAGGGTAAAAACTATGAATCACAATTATAAAATGCTTTTTCAATAACAATGTTAGTATCGATATCCTTTTGTAAATAAATAACTTAGGCATTGTGAAGCTTTCTAATTAATAATCATATCTTGACTATATGGCTTTTACACTACTAAAAATCTCTTTCGTAGCCTAATATTGCCTTGGAATGCTTGCTTACCTTATTCAATTGTAATAATTATATCCTTGCCAAGAGGAAAACATTTGTTAAAACCATTACACTTTTATAAGAAAAGGGTTTTAATATCCATTTATATTTTATTTTCATATTCGATAAAGCGATTCATTAATGAATCAAGTTTGAAAAATCAAGTGAGCTAAAAAGAAGGTGTTCTTCCCAAATATTTAAATTTGTGAAATTGTGGAATAATTAAGATTCCCAATAACATTAAAAAAACGATAATGATAAAACATAGAGGAATTTATTCTCTCTCTGTGTATATATATATATATATATATATATATATATATATATATGTATGTAACTTGACTAAAGACATACATAGAAATAGTCAATGGAAACTACTTCTATAATTATGTTTCTCCTCTATCTTTGTGATAGAGGCTTCCCACATTTTTAAGTAGTTATAAATATGTGTACAATGACAAACATGACCAAAAGCAATAAATTATGACAAACTAAAATTTCTTGAGTAACCACTCCCCCTTGGATGATGATTTCTTCATTACTAGTTCATGTTTACAGGAGATGAAATTCAAAGCCTTCTTATCGAATTGATGAAATTCAAAAACATACTCCCCCTTTAATGACACACCTCTTCTTTCCTTTCATTAATGTTTCTCAATCTTGTCCGAGCATTGAATTCATGATGTGAAGATAACTACATCATTTAGCCTCTTTCAGTCTATTTTACCTTCTTTGCATCATCACCACCTTGAATGCATGCTATAATTTTGTTAGCAACACAACCTTAAATACTTTGTGAATGCAAATATTAAAACACTTGATCAACCAACTATGAAGCCTTTTAAACCTTATAATAGACCATGACGTTTTTTGATATTCATGCCTTGGATCATCATATCAAACCTTGTTTGCTTGTGGAAGAGGTTAATAAAATACTTTATTGACTTATTTCACCTTTAACCACCTGGTTTGACTTTTATATCACCATATATATCTCATGTTCCACCTCATGGTGCTATATCCATTCTTTTTCTCCATTTTTTAAAGTGTATTTACATGTTTGCTGATTTACACCATGTACTTGTAGAGGCCATGACCTAAAATGACTTGACTTGACCCATTTATTACATGAATAAATCATTTGGACATGTTACAAACTCATTGACACATCTCACTCACCTCATGGACCTTTTTGACCTTCATACCACCTTTGAGAGACTAAAAATCACACATATGAACCTGTGGAGACTCTAGATCACTTAACCAACATGCCTAGATAACCTAGTGAACAAACCTAGATCACCTATCACAATGTGACATCAATGGAATTAACATAATTGAGAACCCAAGAAACACACACTTCTAACAAATTCCTCCTTTGTCATTGATGGAAACCTACCTTGAGACATTGATGGTAACAATGACTATTCACACACTGGATGACCTGTTTACTTGTTTCTTGACACACTTCTCCCCTTTGACATCTATGATAGATAAATAAAATGATTTGACATAATTTATAATGATAAGCATGACCAAAAGTAAAATAGTCTGACAAGTAAACTATCTTGAGTAACCAACTCCCCCTTAGATGATGATTTCTTCATTATTGGTTCACGCTACAGGAGATGAAATTCAAAGCCTTGTTATAGACTTGATGAAAGTCACAAAAATAATCCCCCGAGATGACACACCTCTTCTTTCCTTTCATTAATGTGTCTCAATATTTTCCTAGCCTTGAATTCATGATGTGAAGATAATTAAGTCATTTAGCCTCTTTCATTTTATTTTACCTTCATTGATCAGTCACCTTGATTGCATGCCATACTTTTGTTAGCAACACAACCTCAGAAAATTTGTGAATACACATATTATTGATCCCTTTGATTACTTATTCACAATCTTCAAAAGCATTTTCTATAGATTTCATGAGACCCATATTACTTGAGTATACTTAGAACACTAGACCAATCCCTTTGAAAATTACGTAGAAATATATTCCCTTTGTAGTTTTCATAGTCACTTGAGACATGATTATATATAAGAGATAAACCTAAAAACATTTATGGTTTATCAATCACACTATGCATTTACACTAACTTTATACTTTTACACCATTTATACTGACATCTTTTCTCCATGTAGCTCATTACGGATGCACAAATTCATTCTCCTTTGACACTAATATTATCAAGTCCTTGATCTATAATGTGTAGACTCTAAGAAACTTGAATCTCATTACAAATACAGATCATTAACACTTTAAGAGCATCGAAACCTAGTCAAAACACATGAATACACTATGGAGACAACATTATACTATTAGGAAGCCTTGAAAGTATTTTAGACCTATAGAAATTCATTTTAGGTCCTTATAACTCTTTACAGTACCTTTACTCCTTATACCACCCACAAATTCATTGTAGATGCAATTGATACTTGAATATTCATGAGAAATGTTTTGATGATCACTGATATACCATATGAGCCTTCACAAAATTTATCACGCCTCTTGTAGTTACTAAATAATGTTATCATCATTTTTTAACCCTTGTTCATTCATATGAATTCCATGTGTATGGATTCAATGGTTTTAGAGCACGAAACCTTGATAAATAACACATTTAATTCAAGTACCTATCTTGAAATTTTCACAACACTAAAGATGAATGAATGCTTCTTTAGGTCTTAAATGCCAATAGAGACTTTGAGTATTCTAATCCTTGACACTTGGTTTCCTTGGATCATCAAGTAACAAAATTGACAAACAAGTGTCTAGTCTAAACCATTCGTAACCACTGTAGATTTATTTACACTCATAGTTGATCAATTCAAATTGCACAAGTAGAATAATTACACATTATACTTACTTGTACACTTTTCATAGTTCTTACGAGACCTTAAAAATCTACCTTAAACCCTCTATATTGTGTTTTGAACTTCATTTTAGATTGAGGGCTTAGTGTAATATTTCAATATACTCAAAATATGCATCGGGATCCTTTGAAACACGAAGCTTACCTTGAATGTCACTATCAAGAGCATATTGATACTTTTCCAAGATTGAACCACTCATTATGTCACATAATATTATCAATTTTTCCTTCAGGATCTCAAATCACTCTTCACATCCTTGTCATGACATGTGGGAAGTAATATTCTCTTCTCTCGATGTGATATTGAACTTTTTTAACTTTATCCTCCTATAGATCAACATATTTGTCCTCCTCATGACCTTCATAATCCTTCTAAAAGATCAATTAATACTCAAACATCTTGAAAATTATATGCCATATTTCATTCCACATTCCTACAACATGAGGTTTTTCACCTTATTTCAATTTTTATCTCTTTAAAAAAATAATCCACTTTAATAGTCAATCCACATCATCAAAGAAACATTAAACCTAACCCCTTGACTTTAAACATTTTGTATTTTTTTCTCTTTGTCTTCCGACAAGTAGTTGCCTCCTAAATTTGAAGCCATTTGCTCTTGTAACTATTCTTGAACTTGCAATACAGTCAATAAATATTCAACTACTTCTTATTTACATTCCAAGGGACAAATTCTTACTAAAATACAAGAAGGATAACGTTCATATTCCTCAACATGATTAGGAGAATATATCAGTTCATATTGATAAGAAAATTTGGCTATCGAGAACATCTTGTAAAGAATCCTTCTTTTATACTCCATGAAAAATCTTCTAACCTTTTTCAACCAAGGAATAATTATCTCATTGATATTTATCCAAAAAAATCAAATTTAGGATTGGTGAGTGGGAGAAATAATAAAAAACGTTCTTAAAATCCTAAGGACATGGTTTGTGACGATGTAAACATACGAGGAAATAGAAAACTTGATTTCTTATTTTAAGTTGAATGAAATCAAAAAAGTTAAAAATGAAAGATCTTTGAGAGACAAAATTTTATTGCTCCAAATGATTCTCACCTTGGATTTATCTCCATTTTTGCTTATTCATGAAAATAGTTGTAGTGATGAACAATAATTGCATAAGAAGTAATTTGAACAATAACACTTGAAGAAAAAAATTAGCCACTATTTAAGTTGATTAGGAGCATTGAATCTTAAATCGGAATGATTTTGATACTCTTATTATTTAGAGAAACACTTCACCATTGAGTTCAATGTGGCACTTTGTTAGATATGAATAAAGAACATGAGGTTTGCTATTGAGGACAATTATATCAAAAAAAAAAAAATTACACTTGAACAAATTTTTGAATACTTTAAAGATGAAGTATATGATTTTATGAAGAAATCTCCATGTAAATTTCTTGAAATTCAATTTCTGGACAATATTTGCATTTGATATCTTTACCAAGGACAATTTATAGTACCAACTCCAAATTTCATGAAAGATGTTGTTTAGTCAATGCTATATTCTTCAGGGGTATACCAATTTTTACAATGTTCATTGATTTGATGAAGTGCATTTAAAATTTTCACTCTTGAAGGTTGTCTCGAGACTTGACAAATGTCGGATATAATATTGAACTAGGAATTACTCTCAAGGATGCATGAGACACTCCTTTCTGCAACACTTAGATTGTAAAGATGCATTCATAAGGCTTTAACAACCATTAAGGGAAGATATAGATCATATATCAAGTTCTACCATGATTTATAGATTGGATAAACTTGAATATTTCTTTTGAAGAGAAAACAACTGATAAAAACTATGGAGTATATCATTTGAGAAGAGAAGACATTAGAAGCATTGACTAGAGTTGGTGACTTGGACATAAATATATGACTTAAGAAGCATGCAAAAATGTCTAAACACCTTCAATGAATATTTCCAAGGTTCAAATTATACATTTGAGATCAAGATTTACTTTTTTCTTCTTCGATTCAAATCACGATCTGAAGAAACAAAATCTCCTTCGCCAAATTGCTTATAACATTTAAACCACACCTTCTTTTGAGGAAATAATTTTTGCACATGATTTCTATTAAATTTTAAACCAAAATTCCTTATATTATTTATGCAATAAATAATGTATAATTTTGTTTTGAATGCTAAGAAGCCAAACAACTCAAAATGAGTTTTTCAAAAAGCTTGTTTTACAAAAAATCACATAAATTGAACGAATGACCTAAATTTGACCTGAAATTTTGCATGAGGCATAAAAACACATTCCTATATCATATCCCAATTTTTTTGACAATAATACTTCTACAATTTTCTATCGCATCTAATTTCCATGTTATAACACTGCTTATTCTCAACACTATTTATGAAAAACATACAAAAGCTCGACTCCTAGGGATGAGATGAGTCTAGTATTTACTCACACATGCTGTAGATACTCTTATAATAATTATTTCATGCTCTAAGATACAAAACACTCACTCCAATGCTTCTTTTACATCTAAATACCATGAGCGAGCTTGATAAGAGACCTAACAAGGTCTCAAGCCCAAATCCTTGATCTTGATTGTCTCGTCTTTTCTGATTTATCATTTATGGATTTAATCAAATTCTGGAGTCCTTTTTAGATCTTTGACTAGCTTCATCCTTCATTTTATATGATGGACCTTGTGGATTAGGTCTTTGAATTTCCTTCTTCAACTAACCTACATCGAGAACCTTGCAATGTTCCCAACCTTTTGGCACTTAAAACATTCAACTTGCCTTAATTTTAACAAAAACCTCTATGTCAAAATTCATTACATTAATAGTAATATCCATTGAATAGTAACAATAATAATTTGATGGCTCATTCTTGTAGTTCTTTTCTAGGTGTTCTCTTTTATGACAATGATAACATTCAACTTCGTATCTTTAATTAAATTTTTCTCTTCTTTATGTCCTTGTTCTTTAGTTTCTTCTTTAGGCATCTAATTTCCATGTTATAACACTTTGCTTATTCTCAACACTATTTATGAAAAACATACAAAAGCGACTCCTAGGGATGAGATGAGTCTAGTATTTACTCACACATGCTGTAGATACTCTTATAATAATTATTTCAAGCTCTAAGATACAAAACACTCACTCCAATGCTTCTTTTACATCTAAATACCATGAGCGAGCTTGATAAGAGACCTAACAAGGTCTCAAACCTCAAATCCTTGATCTTGATTGTCTCGTCTTTTTCTGATTTATCATTTATGGATTTAATCAAATTCTTGGAGTCCTTTTTAGATCTTTGACTAGCTTCATCCTTCATTTTATATGATGGACCTTGTGGATTAGGTCTTTGAATTTCCTTCTTCAGCTAACCTACATTAGAGAACCTTGCAATGTTCCCAACCTTTTGGCACTTAAAACATTCAACTTGCCTTAATTTTAACAAAAAACCTCTATGTCAAAATTCATTACATTAATAGTAATATCCATTGAATAGTAACAATAATAATTTGATGGCTCATTCTTGTAGTTCTTTTCTAGGTGTTCTCTTTTATGACAATGATAACATTCAACTTCGTATCTTTAATTAAATTTTTCTCTTCTTTATGTCCTTGTTCTTTAGTTTCTTCTTTAGAACCATCATTATTTTCCACATTAGGATTACATGCATTATCCATGTGACCATGACATGAAAATTGTAGCAATTACCATGAAAAACACCATGCTTATATGTATTTGGCTTCCTAAATAAATATATTTTATAAAATGAATGGCTTTTAGTAATTCCATTTCTTGACTGAAATTTTCTATTTGAACCTTCACTTGATTCACCTCCCATACTACATGAGTTTTTAATGAATCCTAGACTGTTCTATCACCATATACCCTTTTTTTTCCTAACATTCTATCAAATTTTTCTGATCTCTCTTGAAAATATTATATCTTACTTTTCATGATGCTTAACTCCTTAGGTTAATCTTTCTATTTCTTTAGTTCTTCTTGTGTCTCCTTAAATTGTTTCGATAGGAATTTGACTATTTCTTCTCTTTTAGGTTCATGTTTGAGCCATTCTTCTCTATTGATTCTTAGCTCAACATGGGCTTGTTCAGCTTGAACTTTCATGAATTTGATAATTTCATCTTTATTTTTGATATCTTTTTATCACATCACCTTGCATGCGTACCATGTTCCTTATCATGAAGGTATTGATTTGAATTGTATTCAAATTTAGAGATGTCATTCATCACCCAATATCTCCCTTTAGCTTGTTAAGACCACTTCCAAGGGCCTACTATGATACCAATTATTATAATTTATAGGGAGTGAGGGTGGGTGAATCATTCCTTTGAGAAAATGTTTTCTTTTTCACTTAAAATAATGAATATTCATTCATGTAGATACACTTTTATAGAATACATGTAAGAATGTTTAAACATCTATAGATATAGTTTTTCATGGAAAACATACAAGAAATTAGTACAATAGATGATTAAAAATTCTTCAATCAAAACACAAGACTTGATTCTTGATAAATATCATCATATAACAAGATACAATAAGGATTATCATTCAAACATATAGCTATAAATTTATTCTCTTTCATCAACCACCTATCATAAGCACTTCATCATATTCACACAACCACAACCCACTATAGACTTGAAAATTTTAAGGGATTTTGGGCAATGCCCAAGAGGATTTTATTTCCAGCAAGGAGTTATTCAACATAAGATAATGGGGGTTAGTAAAACACTTCAAAACTGAGCTTACATGAATTTTGACCTTCCACTTACCATGACTCTTAAACTCACTCATACTCTTGTGTTTTATCTCTTCAAAATTATTCAAAATTATTACAACTTTGGGTTCACATGGTACATGATCCCATAAATTCAAATAATGGATTTTGTTAAAAAATCGGAGCTTCTAGAGAGCCTAGTGGTATAAATGGATGTATATGGTCAGTTTATATATGATGATAGATTATGTTTTGTGAGTCTATGATGATGTAGATATTTGTTTTGCACATGGATGCCTAGAAGCATGGTTTACATTCCCTTGACCATGACTAGGGATGTTTTTATTTCTGTTATTATTATGTTACTCTATGAAAGATATGGTTTCTACAAATGGTTGTCTTGGACATGTAAGTTTTTATGTAGGGTTAGAATTGTAGAATGTAGTGTTTGGATTCTTTGAGTTAAGTAGGTGTTGTGGATTAGTCATGCAATAGTTGCATGTAGAACTCATTTGGGATATTTTTACCCAAGATCTTGTTTGCTTATGCATATTCACATTTGAATTGTCTTTGGTCAGTTGCATTGGTGGTTGCATGGAGACATGGATAGATGGTTGGAGAACTTGGTTTTTTTAGGTATGCCTATGGTTGTGATTGAAGCTCAGTATTTTAGTTTGAGTGGGAAATATTTCAGGTGTGTTAGCGATGGTGACTTGGTTTCATGAGAGGCTTGGTGTTATAATTCGGTGGGAGCTGGATGAAAGGATAGCTCATGTATCACAAATCGTTGAAGCTTAATGCAAGTATATGGTAAGTCATTTTTTTATCCTCTTGGTTTTAGAAGATCGTTTAATCTTCTAAATTTTTAGATAATTTTTGAAGTAAAGAATAGTTGGTCTTCATAGTATGTAGAGGATGGAACTATACAAGTACAAGTTCAGCAATTTATCTCCAAGTGGGAGATTGTTGAGTTGTGGAGATAAATTGCTTCACAAGTAGCATGTTTTATAACTTGCAGGTTTACACAATAAGCTGACACCAGTTGGGTAGCTAGTTTCAATCACTAGAGATGAACCAAAATTGGTCTAGGAACCAACACCAATCAAAAAATAGGGAGCTGGAATCGTTCAGGGAACCAACAACGGTCACTTGTGCGTGAATGTTTTTATTTAATTCACGGGATTAGATCCAACCTTTGATTAAAAGGTGATATAAAGGTTGTAAATGCATAGCTAAGATTATTTAAGCATGTATATGCTTATATCAGCATGAAAACTAGGGTTAGAAGAGGTTATTGAGTAATCCTTGGTTAAGAGGATGAAGAAGAAGAAAAAGAAGAAAAATGTTACATCAAGACAAAGATTTCATGGAGAAAATCTAGATAGAAGGAAATAACAGGTAAATCTAAATTGTGAGTGTTGGTATCCAAATTGATTCTCCCTTGGAAGCCGAGAAGCATCACAGATTCAACAAGATACTCAGAGACAAATGAATCATAAGTCATTTTGTAGCCGGGGAAGGGATTCAACTAGCTCTTTGTCACTTAGGCGCTGGAGAAATGGATAGCACCATATAAAAGGATTTGATCTATCCTCACTACTTTAAGTCATGCCTTTTAACTAGGGTGAGGGGACCCATTCAGAAACCTCTTTTGGTGAAGGAGGATGAAGATATTCTTCTTTACACAAATTTGAAAGGGAACCTTGAGAAAATATGATCAATGCACCATAATTTAACTCTCACAAGTTGTCACTTCTAAAGAATGGTAATATTTTTTAAAAAGGTTAAGGTTACTAAAGACATTATGGAATCCTATTTGCTTCTACGTATTTGGCGATAGAATTTATTCATTTGTGGACATATAAGGTAAATAGGGGTAGTTCAAATAGAATTTTTTTTTTTGAGTAATATTTTGTGGGAGATTAAGCTTGATAAACTTGATTTTGACATCTCTTTAAGAACCTTGACAACAATTGGAAAACTAAATGATAGAATGCTTCAGAATAGCTAAAATATTCCTTCAACCAGAAGGTGTGCATCAATGGAGGCCCATATTTTCATGGTTTCACACAATCTCCGAGAATTTAACACGAAGGCTTGAGATAAAGACTCAATTAAACATTAAAGACCCCTGGTTCCTCATGCCTAAGATACACTCAAAGGATTACAAACAATATTTATCAACAAAATGATAGTAAAGTGATTTTAAATTATTTATCTCATTACATGATGAAGGCTCTTCTCGTAATGAAATTACAAATGCCACTAAACTATCATAGGGACGAGATCTGTGTGATTCGGAGGGATTTTAACACAAGATTGCAATAGGAAAAAGAAAAACTACTTGTAGACATTCTGAAATAAAGTAGACAAATTTTTTTCCCAAGATTAACATAGATTAATTTGAAGTTGATTAGATTCATGAGTAGGAGAAATTTTCTTTGAACAGTCTAAGAGCTTGTCAATGGCTGTAAACTTGCAACCAAATTTACATGATCAAATATAAAACATACGAGATTAAATTGTTTCTTAGATGGTCTCTCGGGAAGATGGGCTTTCTTAAATTTTCTCATAAGAATTCAACCCCGACATTTGTAAGAATAAAGCATGATTTTAATAGAACTCATTTACATCCAATACTTCCTCCCAAGAAAAGAATATTTGATGAACCTTTGTTTGTTACATATTTGATCATGATTTTCAGAAAATGATGTTTAACAAATTTGTAACAAAAAGTTGTCAGTTTTTCAAAAAGGTGAATCATTGCAAAGATTTCCATCATATTTTAATCTCGGGCACCTAGTCATCTCCTTTGGTAACACGTTTTTATCCTTTGTGTGTGAAACCTCCATCATTTCATCATTTTCCCATTCTTTCCTCTAAAAATCCACTTTGCATCCATCTTCTCTAGTAATTCACATTTTTATAGGTTCCTAGAAATTCCAACTTCAAAATATCAACCTTCGCATCACAAATTAAGCTCTAAATGCATTCAATTACACTTTGCAGAACAAAACGACAAGGAATTTTATCAAAAATGATGAAAAAAATGTGTATTCACATCTCCAAGAGCCTTAGAGAAAAAATGGTGGAAAAATCAGATGCGTGCCTGCACAACAACCGTTGATTCTTCCCTTTCTAAACTTTAGATTAGAGCCATCAAAATGGAAAATTCCACTTGAAAAGAAAGCCTTGGGTTTCCTTTTGTATTTTATAACTTTTGGAGAAAATGTGCAATTTTCACATTTTACTGCCCTTTGAATTTTTAGTGAAGCCTCCACATGTTTCCCTAGAGTAAATGAAAACTAAAGTATAGGGGTAGGTCCCAAACATGCATGGACCCTCCATGTTTTCCATACCTTATAAAGTTGCTTGAAAAGTTTAAGTATAGAGAGGAGCTAGTGGAAGCCTCCACGTGTCTCCTTGGTGCAACTACTAAGGTAGGACTCAGAGGTGGATCCTCAAATGAGTGTCATCCCTACATGTGTCCATGGTCTAACAAAGCTGCACCGATTGCATGAAAAAAATGTCTAAGTCTAGGTAGGGCCAGTGGAAACCTCCACATGTCTCCTGGCACAACTCCAAAGGTCAAACCAAGAGGTGAATTTTCAGATGAGCGCAGGCCCTCCACATGGACAAGACTTGAGTTGAAGCGGGCCTTAGAGTTTCAAAATATCCCATCGAGTTGCATCTAATCGGGAATGAACATGTATCTGCAGATGTTAGAGATAAATTTTGATAGGGAAAACATGCCCGTCAAACAATAAGATGTAAAGGAACTTCACCATTTACACCGGAAAATGAATCTTTCTTTAAGGATAGATAATTGTGAAATAATAGAAGGCCCAAATGTGATTCACGAACATGGAGAAGGATATTCAACATTATACAAATGAAGAAAACCCTTCACGTATCCATTCAGGGAAATAGAAAATAAGACAGAGACTGCAGATTGAAGAATTTTTAGTGTAAATGGGGTGAGATAAAATTGAGCACCAACGGTGAGAAGAGGGTAATGTCTTGTGATTTATATTTCCTTTTGATTTTCTTGTCTCATTGTAATGGATTTCATAGTATGAAAAGAAAATATAGATTCTTCCCTAGATCCTCATGTTGTTGTCATACCTTGTATTGTTATATTAGATGTTGTTGAGAGCTTGTATTATAGATCCATGAGATGATGTTGTATTATTGATCTATAGGAATCTAGTATTGTAAATCTTGGTCGTATCCACATATTGTAGACAAGGTTTTTCTTCATGTTTTCATAGTTTGATGCAGTGATGGAGGAGATACTTACTTCTTGGTGCACAAGTAATGGCGCACATTCGTGGATCCATTTGAGAGGTCTTTTTCTAGATTCACTTTGGAGATCTTGGTTATACTTTAGATATGTAGTAGTTCATAGTTATGTGAGATGTGTTGTTGGATTGGAGACACAGTTATAGTTCACTAGTGTATATCCAGGTGTACAAATATGGAGGATGAGATACTCTTGGAAAGATGCATTGTACTCTTGTATAGAATAGTTTTTATACTCTTGTTTATTATATATTGAGATATCTATCTTTGGAAAGCATATCCCACATTGGGTGAACCACAAGTAAATGTCTTGTTATGCATGTGTAATTTATTTTGATATGAATTATTGTAGTTGATAATTCTATTGCTATATATTTTGGCGAATTTTCTAATTCCATATTTACATGATTTAGTATGTTATTCAATCATAGCACTAGCCTACAATATGAATTACTCGCATGCTAGAGGGAAATGGTCGCATTCCCAAATAACACAATCTTGTGCCTCTTATTGATGAATATGACACTTGTCTAACTTCTTTCGGTTCAGTAAAAATTATAAGGTGATCATGGAAATATATATTTCCTCCTTAATATTATTTTCATCATTTTCAAGGAATTTTTATTCCTGAGAAATAGTTTTGTCTCCCTTATAACCTTTGAGTTTTGCATTGCATCATAAAAATGTCCTCATATAGACACAAGTTGTGAAATATTGTAATCAAAGCAATTTTAAATAAAATTTTGTTTTTCTTTCTTTGTTGTCTGAAATTTTTCATTGAAATGGCAGATTTAAGCATTTTGTTTAACAAAAATATAATTCATTGAGCACAACACATCACAATTTTCCATCACGAAAAATCTACAATTCATAATTTGTGTAGGTTCACGGTAAATTGACTTTAACTTTCTTATTTATTTGATTTAATAGATTTTTTACATGCCACCGGTATTTTTCCTTGTAGGGACATGGACATGACCCTTGTAATTAATATGTAAATGGAGTCGGTGGACATCCATAGTATTAATTTTAGGTTAGCTAACATTGAATATGAAAAAATGAGCATAATTAAAATATTTTAAATTTTGATGGGCATTCCAATATATTGGTTCTAACACTATCGTGGAATGTTAGAAGCCTTAGCACATTTATATGAAAGAGACATTTTGTGTACTAACGATGGTGTGAAAATTAATCTTTTGCTTTTTCTTGTTTTTTCCTTTTTTTTGGCCTCCGATTCAAAAATTACTGAATTTTTCAAAATAATTCTAATTGCGAAAACCTTTGTATTTTTCAAGACTTAAATTTATATTATAATGGAAAGTTTATTATTTATTTTCTAGGAATGGATCTATAGTCTTCAATGCTTTCAAACACTTTTATTTTTGTGAGTTATATATATTGTCTTTTAAGACTATACATTTCATTTCATGTTATATATTGAAGTTTTAATAATTAAGGATTTTATTAGAATAGAAATTCCATATATGTTTTATTATTATTCAGTTATTTTATATTAAAATTTAATAATTATTATAACTATATTAATAAATATTTCCACACTAGATTGAAATTTCTTATGGACCATATCAAAGAAAAATAGCTTTAACCTTTTTTTTTCCTTTTTAAATTTTTCAATTGGATTCCTTATTATAACATGTATCTCATGAAAATTTGTATTCACTCTAATCTCAAATATCTCCATTTATTTGATTTGTTTATGGTTGTCGCGCTTTTTCCATATACATGACCTGCACAAAGGAATTTGAAGATTATGGATTTCTAACTTGTGATGTTACTTTATTTTATCTATATTATCATATAAAATTTGTGTGATTGAGGGTGATAATTATTTTCAATTTTGATACATACATGCTTATCCAAAGAATGTGAAGATTATGAATGTCTAATTCATATTGCTACATCATTTAATTTATATGCTCAAGTCAACATTGTGTAATTGAGGGTGAAAATTATTGTCACTTTTTCCATATACATAATTTTCAAAGGAATTTGGAATTTTTGTATGTATAAATCATATTGTTGCTTCATTTTATCTATATTATGATAGTGTTTGTGTGATTGAGGGTAAAAACTATAAATCAAAATTATAAAATGCTTTTTCAATAACAATGTTAGTGTCGATATCCTTTTGTAAATAAATATATTAAAAAGGCATTGTTAAGCTTTCTAATACATAATCATATCTTGACTAAATGGCTTTTACAGTACTAAAAATTCTCTTTTGTAGCCTAATATTACATTGGAATGCCCGCTTCCCTTATTCAATTGTAATAATTATATCCTTTCCAAGAGGAATTTTTTTTTAAAAGCATTAAAATTTTATATGAGAAGGTTTTTAATATACATTTATATTTTATTTTCATATATGAGAAAGGGATTCATTAACGAATCAAGTTTGAAAAATCGAGTGAGCTAAAATATAAAGTGTTCTTCCCAACTATTTAAATTTGTGAAATTGTGGCATAAGGATGATTCCCAATAGTATTAAAACAATGATAATGATAAAAAATAGAGGTATTTCTTCTCTTGTACACACACACACACACGCACGCACGCACGCACGCACGCACGCACGCACACACGCACGCACACACACACACACACACACACACACACATATGTATATGCATATATATGTATATATATATGTATATGTATATGTATATAATATATACATACATACATACATGCATACATACATATATGTATATAAATACATACATACATACATAAAATATAAATATACATACACACATATATATATATATATATATATATATATATATATATATATATGTATATATGTATGTATGTATGTATGTATGTATGTATGTATGTATGTACACACACACACACATAACTTGACTCAAGACATACATAAAAGTAGTCAATGGAAACTATTTGTATAATTATTTTTGTCCTCTAATTTTTACGTAGGCTTCACACATTGTTAAGCGATTATAAATATGAGTACGTTGTGTGTTTTTATTTTCCTTGTTATGTTTTATCATTTTTATTGTTGTTATTTGTGGCATCTATGTAGATGGAATCTTATTCTCCAATGCATTTTTATACATGGTACTTGTTTAAAGGGAGGATTTGAACCAAACTCCCCAAACTTATGTGTATTTGCACTAATAACTCTAGGATTCTTAAGAAACAAAGCATGCTTTTCACCTTGGTCACATGGACAAGGATTTGGGAGTGTGGTTTATGTTTATTGGCCATGTTTGTAGAAAAATTATTGTCATTATGTTGTGTGTCTACTTCATTTTGTTCCACTTCATAATGGTTCACTAAAACATTGTTTAGCGCAAACCTCAAATTTTTCTCTTTTGTTAGTGTATGACCTTTAATACGTTTATAAAACAATATTTATGTTTTATGTAAGTTCTTTAGGAAGTGAATTTGTATTTAACCTCCTTCCTTCTACTTTTTCATGCATTAGAGCTCTTGTAGTGAGCATTCTAAGTTTGGTGGATTTGTTAATGTTCGTTAAACTTGTTGGTGTCCGCATCTTAATATATTCTCTTCCTGGCTTCTACTATATTCTTCCAAAATGTACAACAAAGTAAAATATCACCTTCACAGACCTCTCCCTTCCTCCTTTTCATATATTTCTATTTCAGGACATGTGTTGGAGTATATATGAATCTCTATAAATCTTTGAAATATGTAAACACTAGGGGAAATGATTTGGGGCCTTCTCCTTATTAAAATTCATCACAACGTAGGGTAGGATTTACTTCGTTAAACACAATTTAATATTTTTCTTTTTAAAATTCACACATGTCCATTGTGGGCATCGTCTACATAGTATCATGTATTTCTACTTGAAAACAATTATCTTGCAAGTGGGTTATAACAAATGACAATGCATCAAAATTGAGGAAGGATAATAATGCAATGCGTTGAAGTTTGAACGTGCTTACGTTGTCCATGTGTTGCAATTATTCTTAATAAATTGTATTCTTATGATATGACATATTTCTTACTTTCTTTGTGTTTACACATTTGTTTACTATATTATTACAATGCTTATATTATTAAAACACAAAAAATGTAATTACACATATTTCATAAGAGTTTTAAAGCTATTAATATTAATATTAGTTTTATTTTTTATTGTTTCAACTCATGTTTTTATGTTTACATGTTAATGTATTCACTTCTGAATTATGTGTTTACACGACCTTCAAGAAATGGAGGAATTAGAGTTGTTAGGAGCTATCACTTGGGTTGACCTTTGACCCTAGATTTTCCTATTTGAACCCCCTTCAAATTCACCCATGTTGTACTTGACTCGTTACACATGTGAATGCCTTTGTTGGAAATATAGTTAAAGTGAGAAAGATGTCTCCTAGAATTTCATGTGTTCTTTCATAACCTAAGATGCCGAAATTTTTTCTTGTTATTGAAATTGTTGATTGCCATTACTTGCTACCAAAATTTTTCTGTGAAATATTTTTTCCCTCATTGGAATGGTTGTGTTTTCCCCTTCAAATGATTGATACAAATCACACGTATTTCATTTGTGCTTCCTCTGAAAGAGAAAAATATTTTGATTGTTCCCCCACAACCCTTCTCCCCTCACTTAACTTCTCCTCCCTCAAACCCCTTCATCATTGACCCTCTTCTTCCCCCTTTTGAAATGTTTCACACCCTTCAATTTTACGTTTTTTACATCCCCATTGGCATTTTCATCGCACATATGATGTGAGATTGATAGTTTTAAACATATTAAATATCTATTTGTAAAATAATCACATCACTAGAGTTTTATAATTTTAAAGAACATGAATCCATTCTAAGATGTTTTTCACAAGTTTATAATAATTAAAAATGCCTAATAAAGATCACAGGAAAAAGGAAACATATTGAAATACTCTAAAGTAGTTTGATAAAGTAAATTTTAATATTATATTATAATAATCCATGTTATTTGAATAACATAGCTAATTCATTTATATATGTTGAACACAACACGAGGATCATGACATCTTAAGTAACATGGACTAAGTCAAAATGGGATCGTAATGGATTGTTGTTAACAATATGCGAAAAATATTGAAAGACTTTTATTTCTCGGATATCATGAAACCTTATTTTAAGGCTTTCTATTTGGCAATTATAGTGTTTTGTGACTTATCATTCTATTGTACTAGCAAAAGCATCTATAGGTGCTTACAAAAGGCTGATAGGCATGATTTGAATAGATTTTATGTCCTTAAAAATGTTTTAAGATGATGTTTTTTAAGAGTTCAATTTAATTTTATTATATTTTATGTAAATAATTGTTTACATAATAATATTAAAGGAGGGTATGTACAATAATTGTAAATTTAACCTTGTATTAAAAAATATTGTTTTAAGAAAATAAAAGAATCTATTATTGTATTAATGGAAAAATTTTACAAGCAATTTAGGTCACCATGATATACTTTACATGTCAAAAATAGTATAGTATTCAAGATTTTTCAATCTAATTTAATATTTTTACACGAGTAGTCATTAATTTCATTATTATTCTTGTGTTCGGATAAAAAATTTAGGATGAAATTTCACATGAATTATTAAAACCATAACTAAATAATTCATCGATTATGAATCATCGGAAATGATTGTAGATCGAAACATGATAGCTTTATGGTGGTGAATTTAGACGATATCAAGGGATGAAGGATTCTATTGAGATGGATCCAAGAGTCTCACTTTGTCTTTGATGACATCACAAAATGATGGACATCTATTTAAGTAACTATAATTCGATAATATCATTTTTCAAGGAGTTGAATATTTTATTTCACATTAAAAATTAATTTACTTTCCATAATTGCATGTAATATTGTTTGGATTTTGTGTGTGCATGACCATTTTTACTATAGGTAACTCAAGTATTGTGTTACATTGTTAAATTAATTTAAGACTTTTGTTGTACAAGATAGAATACTTTGTTATTACACAAATTTCATGTATACATTAGGGGAAAGTTAGGTTTGATAACATCCTCCTAATGCATGGCTATTGGCATTTTAGACCAATTCATTCCTTCGTATCAATCACATTCCCATTTTGCAACAAAATTTTAAAAGCTATGTAGCAACCTCATAAGGTTAATATTGGCCTACACATTGCTAGGGAAGCACCAGGGCATCATCTTCTTCCTACCCCAAAGGAAATCATCTCCAATTCATTCCCTCACCTTTTTATGTTGTTTAAATATCTATATAAATTTCAAATAAATGCTTTAGAATAAATTTTAAAGGATGATTCCACACTATTAGGTCTCTCTAAATTGTCCATGTATTAACCATCCAATGACAGTGTAGTGCACCATAATATAGTAGAGTATTATATTAAAGGGGAAAATATCCATAATTTATCTCGTTGACTCGTGATTAGTAGTGGAGGAGGAGGCTCATTTATTTTTTATCAATATTAATACCAAGGTGTTGTCTATTATTCTCAAGAGGTTGAGAATACGAACGTGAATGAGATCTACCATAAATATTCAACAAATATAATATAAATACTACTTATGTACCTACCACTTATACCTTCATTCTTGATATCTCAAAAACATTTATGTAGATATGAGAAGAGAACTAAGAGTGGAGAACAAAACCAAAAAAATAGACAATAAATTTGATAATTTTATTCCATATTCCCTGTTTATTCATGTTTTTAATCTATTTTTTTCCTTTTCGATCTTCTACTCTCTGACCATTATGACTATAATTGATAATTATTTCACTGTGGTGATCGAAAGCATGGATGATAATAATAATCACAAGTTGTAAAATGATAATAATGATAATAATAATAATAATGACATTATGATTGTATTATCGATCAACGATTGTATTTTATTATTACCTTCTTTATATCGATTGTTATCGATATCATCCTCTGTTATCGTTAAACTATCCTTTTGATTTGTTTGTCGCTCCCGCTGATCGAGCCTCGTTGCGCAAATGAGGAAGAGTAGGTTTTGTGGTGGCGCCACGGTTTGGGAGTGGCGTTCGCGTAAATATTTCTTTTAATCACTCAACCCACCCACTTTTCAGGAGATACAACATGGTCACGAGCCGACGCATGGCTAGTTAGCTTGACTGGGTGTTTTAGGCTTCAAGACTACACAAGCAAGTATTAAGGCTCGTGTAACCATTCGCTTATTGTGGTGCCCCTTTCCTTTTACCGCTGGGGCATACCTGAGATCCAGAAAAATAAAAATAAAATAGAATAACGATATAAATAGAATGAGTTTTAGAATAAAATAAATAAAAATAGAATAACAATAATAATGAAAGTAAAAAAAATTTGAAACAAATAAATTTAAAAAAAAAAAGGAAATGGAGTGGAGGGCGTGGGAAGGCACGTGCTTTCTTGGCAAGGTGCAGAAGTTTGGTGAATGTAATTAAGTGCTTGACCAAATGAAAGAATGGGACAACTTTTCTGAGAGAATTGAAGGCAGGTGGGTGAGAGTTGGGTCAGTTTGGCAGGGGGCGCCCTCAATAGCTGTCACAGTCTCACCAAATGCAATAAACAATGACCAGTACACTCCTAGCCTGTGCCTATACCAGACGTGGAGCGTAGAACTGAAATTCTCCTAGAAAGTGCCGTGAGGAATTAACTGGCTATATGCAGCAGCTACAGGGTGGAGAAGTAAACTTATCTCAGAAAATCAGTGGCCTCCAGAGAGAGATAAGTGCGACAGCTACCGCAGGGCGATCCCAAGGAACCGTTGGTGTTGATCCTGTTGTTATGGTTGCACGCGACCATAGTCGAGATCAGTTGTTGCAAGATCTTGCAGCTGTAGTAGAAGCTTTTTTTAGCGCTCCAACAAGCAGGTTGTCCAACTTGGTTGTTATCTGTTTAGCATCGACCTGCATCCTCAAATTCGAGTTTCTCCTTCAAGGTATTTGTTTTTGAGTATCGACTATGTGATGTGAGTTTTTGCGCTAAGCCATTGGGTTACTTTTTCGAGAGTTATATTGAATGGCCACAGAGTACATTGATCAAACTTTTTTTTCCGAAGTTTTCCATACATTCCTCCGAATGAGTAACTTCGTGGACTCTAATATAATAAGCATGTTCAAGAAATTTTGAGCTTACTAAGAAAAGGCCATGAAAGTATTCTTGAATTGTATGATGAGGCCTTGAAGGCCTAGACTTTGATTAGCCACCCTTTGTCAAATGGAAATTTCATGACCTAGATATTTTAAGTGTCGTTATTTCACGCCTTAAAAAAATTAATGGTGTCCGAATCTTCTTAATGTTATATGCAAATTTTACAATGATATTTTTGCACTGGAGGTGTTCTCCCTATGAGAATACCCCTATCGGAAAACGAGACAGTGATCTCCTTAAACACGTGCCAGAGAGGATGCAAACTCAGGTGAAATTGGCACTTTTCGCAATTGTGGGGTTGTATGGTCGTATTTACAGTTTCTTTTACAGTAAAATAAGGTCAATTTTTTTAAGACAATATCCCAAGCATATGGAAAATTTTAGGACTTCAAAATTGTTAAGAATGTTCAATGGTATTTATTGTTGGATTTTATCATCTGAAAGGGCAATATAGAAAAGGAAAAAAAAATAAAAACCATCAGGAGAATATTACCCGAGGGTAAGATAGACCCTCAAATTTATTCCCTGGAGTGAGCTATAATAGAGCAGAGCAGACAAACCGGTTGGAATAGAAGGCGAGGTTCAACTTTGCAATCTTTAGAGGCCGATCTGTTTCATATCAGAATATTCATGAAACACAATTTTCTCTGCTATTATATGAGCTTCTTCAACGTGTCACCAAGTTGGCAGGCATAAAGTTTGTTGTTGGAATAATCACGCCTTACAAGTGCCGCAATTGGTGAAGCGTTTGCACCGAGTGTTTAATGCTGTCCTCAATCTAATGAAGGAAAAGGTTTATTGATCATCACGGTAGATGCCTACCGAGCCGGGAGCGTGATGTAATCAGTATATCTTGTGTCCGAGCTTCAAATCATGGGGTTGTCCTTGTAGTTTTTTTTTTCCATGCGAACATGGCGCTTTCGAGCTCTTTGCAGAGCACTTTGGGTTAAGGGCAAGGTGCATTGAAACAATCAGATGCATTGAGATGGCGTTTTAAACCAGTGCATGTTAAACCAGCCCTTGCAATCTTCTCGCTACCCTTTTATTATGTCATGAATTGAATGTCCTTCTATTTTCTTTTATACATTATGGCATTTAGAATGGGCTTCGCTTTTCCTTGCTCCTCAATTAATTTCTCTCTATTGAAAATGGTTTTTGTAGCATAAAATCATCTCATAATGGACAAAATGAATGAACTAGGTAAACTTGAGTAAAACTTAACCTTTGTTTATGTTATTAGTTACTAATTGTCTGATCAATAATGGTAATTCATGAAAAGCTATCTCAAACCGATTACAATTCTAATTCCAGTTTTAAAAAAGATTGGCTAGGTTGCTTTATGATTGCTCGATAATGCTTTAATTCTAAATGGATGTAATAGTGAAAGGTAGAAATTAAAATTGTAGAGTTTTCTCTTTCTTGGCAAAGCGTATGATGTTATAGACATTCATGTAAACTATTTCCTTGTGAAACGAACTCGTAGTAGTGAGATGTTTTCTTTGGAGCGACTATGAGGATAGGTCGAGTAGACTGTCGTGAGATAGATGGGTATGCCCAAACTATTCATATGTTGTTTTAGAGACGGAAGAGAAGGCATAGTTCGTAGGAAGAGTATTTTGCCTTGTATTCCTCCTTCGCTGACTGTTAACCTTGTGATTGGTGACTCGAGTTGGGTCACGGTAGAGGATCTTGTGTCGATTCACTTATATTTTCAACAGACTATCCCTTGCTTGTTTAAATTCAAGTATCGAATGAAATGGGTTTCTATTAAATCCATTTTGTAGCTTAGCAAACCTTCAATAATTCAGGTAGGGACTTTCTGAGTAAGTGTTGACTGAGGCATGTATGAAAATAGAATGGTTACCTTTCTTCGAATTGGGTTAGACTTGTATGAAAATGGAAAAGGTAGGAATCGACTCAGTTACATATTTTAGTGAGCTAAGTCCTTAACTCTTACAATGATCATACGAGGGGTGGATTACGGGTTTATTACTGATTATGTGATGTAAGATAATAACAACCTTTGGTGAAAAGACTTCTTCTTGATCCTTTCCTGTGTAATCCAACTATAGTTGTTGTATGTAATTTTAGTTGGATAGAATCTAATTTATTTAACTTCTTGATGAAAAATAATTAGGTTCGGTGAGAATTGCTTGGTATATTGAACCTTCAGATAGTTAGATATAATGTTGTGAGTATTATATGTATGTTAGTTTATTCAGCCGAGTGAAGTTAACTTTAATCTTTGACTGAATTGTGTTCATATATGGTTGGGACCTATATTCTTCCTAAAACATGGATGTGCAGTTAATGCAGTCTTGTTAACAAGTAATTTTGAATATGTGAAGTCTTTTGACTGATCTTTATCTTTTTGGTTAATAATATTAGAATGATGTTTGGGTGTTAGATTTCAATCACGTAATCCATAGGATTACATGACTGAAATCTCAATACTCTCAGCCTGGTTGTCTTCACCAATAAGGTCTCACCTTGTTTGTCTTTGGAATATCTCTCTCGCTTGAATATTGGGATTCCTCCTTGTTGGCTGGTATAAATCTCGTCATCTTGTGAAACATATTGATTAGTGGTTTATGATTTGATCCATTCTTGAGTTTAGAATTTTACTTTCATGATATTATAAAATGTTAGCTTACTGTTGCTATGGGTAGTCTTAACATGCTCAGTTCTTGCGAACTGACTTTAGTTAATATTTGTGTAGATGGATTATGCGAGTAGACTAGAGGAAAAGAGTGTTAAAGGTTCATCTGTACAATTTATGAAGTTCCTTGTAAAATGTCGAATGTATTGTAGAGTATTGTTGTTGTAACTGTTGAAACTTTGGCTTGTTTGGTTATCATGTGAAAGATGAAATTTGATTACCGCTTGGTTATGGGATATTCTAGTGTATTTTTAAATCCTTAGAATAGTAGCGTGGCATGTTCCATGTTATTACGCTCTTGTTCCCTAGTCATGGGTTAATAGAGATAGTATGTTCCTTTGGTTTGTGCATCGTGTTGGAATGAATTGATGTAATCTTGTTTTGTTTTCACAAACGAGTACTGTTAAACTTTGCTCTTGAGTTAAAATGTTGAGTTGTAAATCCTTCTAAGGCATAGTATTAATGAGTTTATAGTACTATGAAGTGAGCTGGATAGTCCTTATAAAAGTTAAACTAAAATTTATATATATGAATATATTAATGTAGATGTGATCTACTTGATAACCTTTGAGACCTGGAACAATCAAGAGGAAACTATCTTTTGTAACGAAATATGATTACTTATTTCTTTCCCGAGCCAAACCAATAAACACTATCCTTTTACAGTGAAACCTTAAATGATCTCATGGTGAAATCAATGGTTAGATTTTAGAAAATGATAGGATTTAATAAGTAGGAGTGAAAGTGATTAATAAAACCTTAAATATCTCTCTATCGTTTGAAATGTTCTCCTTTGTCAAACTTAATAAAGTAAAGTCTAGATGGAACATTTAACCAATCTTGATAAACTCTTAGCCTCAATAAAAGACGGATAGTGGACAATGTGACCTTGAAGCTGAATTCGTTGTGTCTGCTCGTTAACCCTTACCTTGATTCATGGTGATATTTCTTAAGCAAGGTCAAAATTTGATCCTTAATCAAGAAGGTTATTGTTATGAACCCTAAGCGGTACTTTCCCTCAATCGGAACTTATGCTTTCACCTGTGCAATAGAGGTGTGGAACATGTGTTAGTGGCTTGAGTAAGATTAATTAACCTTGTAAGAAATGGAAAATGTTCTAAAATCAAATGAATAAAAAATCCTTGGACATAAAATTGATGATCCTAGTTTAGAAAGCTTGGCCTTAAGCTATTTAGTCAATAGTTGAAAAGAAAGAAGTTCTCCCTTGTGAAAAGAATTGTGTGAATCATTACATGAAATTTTATAAGAACGTAAGTTAAGAATTAAGAGACATTTTAGTAAACAAGAAAATTTAACAAGAATTTCCTCATGGGATGCCCTAAATGTAAGTGTGTCATGTGGTTGGACTTCCATGTTGTCTTGTCAAAAAAGAAAAAAAAAAAAAAAAATGTATGTATTGTCCTTGATAGGTGTGAACGTCTCCGTGCTGCCTTTATGGCCATCCTTGTATCAAGTTGTTCATAGTGTTAGTTGTATCCTTGGTGACGACATGTTGCGTCGTGTTATGTGTCAAGCAAGTCAAAAAAAAAAAAAAGTTATCCTGTATTTCACTGTGTTGTATGTGTTGGTATTTTTGGGTTGTTACATTTTGGTATCAGAGCATAGGTTCATGCTCTCGAACCTATGGGCCAGATTGGTGTTATATGATGATGTTACATGGTGGTGGTGGTGTTACATGATGATACTGCATGATGATGATGATGTTGCATGATGGTGGTAGATATTGGAAGAGTAATGTGCTTTAAACGTGATGTGATTATTGTCGTAATTGTGATATTGTGAACGCACGTGATGTGTATGTCACCTTGTGCGTGTTTGTGATCATGTTGATGTGTTGGGGATGGGAGTATTCTCTCTCCTTCTTGTGGATTCTATGAAGAGTTCACGTGTGAATTACTGTTTGTGATGTGTGAAAAGAATTATAATGTGGATGACATAGTGTTGGAGCATTGTGACATATTGTGATATGTGAGTGTATCAATGTGTTGTATGACTAGATTGATGTTAAAAGAAATGAGTTGTATCATGATGTTTTTACCATGTTTTGGAGAAATGTGTGTACCACCTTGTTATGTAGCAATGGATGTTATGTTGTGATGTACTATGTTCATCGTATGTATGACTGTGCAAATATGTAATGCTTCATGTTGTGATTTTGGGTCATACGGTGAGTGTATGAACCCTATCGTATGGTGATTGCACTTTGGGTGCAGAAAGTGGTAAAGTGATGTGTTACACTCAGTGAATGTATGATCGTGATCTACTTGTATATGTACCACCATGTGACGTTATGGTAGTTTGTGTGTGTGCCACCGTTATGTTAGTGATGTTGTTGTATGTTATGTTGTGAACCTTACGCTAACCGACCCTGAGGGTAATCGGTAGAAGTGTATGTTGAGAGTGAGGAATGGTGTACCATGGGTCAATAACTTGAGCCGAAACTCGGTTTAGTAGATAACATGTGATTCTTTCCTCTCTCCCTATGTGGTTGTATGTATGCAACCTAAGTGTAACTATGACTATGTTTAGCCTTGTCGAAGTGGTGGCGGGATGATTCAGATGGAGGTGATGACAGTTGTATTATTGATATGTATTTTATGAGCTGAGGCTCGATGTTCTGAGTGCTAGCAACTCATTGAGTACCCCTTTGGTGGCTAGATAAGGCCACACAGTTATCGTAATGTGACATTATTATAAGTTGATTTTATTCGTAAATTGAGTTTTTTTACTTTATTTTGTAAGGACCAGCAACTTTTCTTGATTGCCATGCTTTACAATTTTGGGCATTTCCTTGGTTTGTGGCACTAACATGGGGATTTTGATACTAACTATGGCTATTTGGCCATTTATTTTGCTTAATTTTGGGTCTTCTTTTAAATTTGGAATTTTACCGCCTTGCCCAAGGCTTGTACTTTGCCACTTGGCACTTTGATTGGATTGTTGTGCTGGTTCTATTGTCGTGATGTGTGGAATAGGGTCATGGGATGCACCATGGAATGGTTGGACCTATGGACCCGCTTCGTTGTATAGGGGTACGCCCCAAGGAGTACAGATAACTAGCGGGTTGTTGAACCACGCGTTATTATGTCACTTGGGTTAGGAGTGTTCGAACTCTATGTGTCTTGGACCATAGGGTCAACCGGCCTCCTTGAGGGAGGCATAAGAGTTTGAGGGAGGCATAAGAGACTTGAGGGAGGCATAAGAGACTTGAGGGAGGCATAAGAGTTTGAGGGAGGCTTATGATATTTGTGTGTATGGTTGATGTTTCGGGATATATGTTGAGTTATTGTGATGTTTTGGTAGTGGTATTTTGATGTATGTGTTACTCATGTCAGATGGATATGTGTTGTGATGTTGTGGTTATGTCATTGATTCCCTTGTGGACACTATGTACCTGTAGCATGGTTTGGTGTTATGTGAGTTTTTCATTGATGCAAATTGAGGAAATGTCTGGTGGATTGTAGTACTCTTTTGTTTGAGTATTTTGTATGTCAGTCATTGATGTGTGACGAGTACTATGTTATGTGGAGTGTGCCTATTCTATTCCGTATTTGTGTAACCTTTTGTGGTGTAATACAATCTTGAAGTATATACTTGTGTACTTGTGAATCCGTAGGGTCTTGTGAACCTGATAGGGTGTTGTGTTAGCAGCTCATGTTGGGCACCCACAATAAGGAATAAATCAAAACTCTTCAATGATGATATTTTTTTAAAAGAAATAAAACTAGAAATAATGATAATGGAAAGAGACTAATGAAATGATGAACAAGAAAGAACTGCCAATCTTCACAGAACATTGAAAGTTAAAAATTCTACCAAATGTTCCTAAGGCTACCTTGTGACCGTGCTTTAATCAACTAAAATTTTAAACCATAGGGTGTACTTTCTCCTTTACCTATTCTTGGTTGCGAACCATTTACTTTCCTCCGTGTAATGTCGCATCGAGGATGATGCTTTCTTAAGGGGAGGAGAATGTAATGCCCTATTCTACGTTACACCTATTCATCCTGTGGCGATCGAGTGCTAAGCATGGAGTGTCGTTGTGCCTTCGTCGACCTCGATTGCTGACCATTATGACTATAATTGATAATTATTTCACAAGCTGTAAAATGATAATAATGATAATAATAATAATAATGACATTATGATTGTATTATCGATCAACGATTGTATTTTATTATTACCTTCTTTATATCGATTGTTATCGATATCATCCTCTGTTATCGTTAAACTATCCTTTGATTTGTTTGTTGCTCCCGTTGATC
Organism: Taxus wallichiana var. yunnanensis; assembly: GCA_018340775.1. Classification (NCBI taxonomy): domain Eukaryota; kingdom Viridiplantae; phylum Streptophyta; class Pinopsida; order Cupressales; family Taxaceae; genus Taxus; species Taxus wallichiana. The sequence goes on along the minus strand of CM031240.1, from coordinate 896,358,231 downwards.
GAGCCTCGTTGTGCAAATGAGGAAGAGTAGGTTTTGTGGTGGCGCCACGGTTTGGGAGTGGCGTTCGCGTAAATATTTCTTTTAATCACTCAACCCACCCACTTTTCAGGAGATACAACATGGTCACGAGCCGACGCATGGCTAGTTAGCTTGACTGGGCGTTTTAGGCTTCAAGACTACACAAGCAGTATTAAGGCTCGTGTAACCATTCGCTTATTGTGGTGCCCCTTTCCTTTTACCGCTGGGGCATACCTGAGATCCAGAAAAATAAAAATAAAATAGAATAACGATATAAATAGAATGAGTTTTAGAATAAAATAAATAAAAATAGAATAATAATAATAATGAAAGTAAAAAAATTTTTTGAAAATAAATAAAAAAAAAAAAAATGGAAATGGAGTGGAGGGCATGGGAAGGCACGTGATTTCTTGGCAAGGTGCAGAGGTTTGGTGAATGTAATCAAGTGCTTGACCAAATGAAAGAATGGGACAACTTTTCAGAGAGAATTGAAGGCGAGTGGGTGAGAGTTGGGTGAGAGTTGGCAGTCGGGGGGCGGGGGTCCCTCAATCATTTGTCACGGTCTCACCAAATGCAATAAACAATGACTGAGACACTCCTAGCCTGTGCCTATACCAGACGTGGAGCGTAGAACTGAAATTCTCCTAGAAAGTGCCGTGAGGAATTAACTGGCTATATGCGGCAGCTACAGGGTGGAGAAGTAAACTTATCTCAGAAAATCAGTGGCCTCCAGAGAGAGATAAGTGCGGCGGACTCGAGCAGGCGAGCCCAAGGAACCGTTGGTGTTGATCCTGATGTTCTGGTTGCACGCGACCATCAGTCGAGATCAGTTGTTGCAAGATCTTGCATCTGTAGTAGAAGTTTTTTTTTGAGCACTCCAACAAGCAAGTTGTCAACTTGGTTGTTATTGCATTGTTTAACATCGACTGCATCCTCAAACTCGAGTTTCTCCTTCAAGGTATTTGTTTTTCAGTATCGACTATGTGCGGTGAGTTTTTGTGAGGCTAAGGCCACCCATTCGAGAGTTATATTGAATGCTCGTGGCCACGAGGGATCAAACTTCATATTTTCCAACATCCATTCATCGAATGAGCAACTTAAGTGGACTCTCTAAGAGGAAATTCAAGTAAAAATGAGCATGTGCGTTGTTTGAGCTTACTAAGAAAAGGCTGCATGAAAGTATGCTTGGAAGTCAGATGATGATGAGGCCTTGAAGGCCTGGACTTTGATAGCCACCCTTTCGCCAAATGGAAATTTCATGACACTAGATATTTTAAGTGTCATTATTTCACGCCCTTTAAAAAAATTAAAGTGTCCGAATCTTCTTAATGTTATATGCAAAATTTACAATGATATTTTGCACTGGAGGTGTTCTCCCTATGAGAATACCCCTATCGGAAAATGAGACAGTGATCTCCTTAAACACGTGCCAGAGAGGATGCAAACTCAGGTGAAATTTGCACTTTTCGCAATTGTGGGGTTGTATGGTCGTATTTATAGTTTCTTTTACAGTAAAATAAGGTCAATTTTTTTTAAGACAATATCCCAAGCATATGGAAAATTTTAGGACTTCAAAATTGTTAAGAATGTTCAATGGTATTTATTGTTGGATTTTATCATTTGAAAGGGCAATATAGAAAAGGAAAAAAAAAAAAACCATCATGGGAGAATATTACCCGAGGGTAAGATAGACCCTAATTTATTCCACGGAGTGAGCTGTAATAGAGCAGAGCAGACAAACCGTTACCGTAGGCAAGGTTCAACTTTGCAATCTTTAGAGGCCGATCTGTTTCATATCAGAATATTCATGAAACACAATTTGCTCTCGCTATTATATGAGCTTCTTCAACGTGTCACCAAGTTGCGGGCATAAAGTTTGTTATTAGAATAATCACGACTTACATATAGCTGAAACGTTTGCACCGAGTGTTTGATGCTTGTCCTCAATCTAATGAAGGAAAAGGTTTATTGATCATCACGGTAGATGCCTACCAGAGCCGTGGAGCATGATGTAATCAGTATATCTTGTGTCCGAGCTTCAAATCATGGGGTTGTCCTTGTAGCTATTTTTCACCGCGTGTTTGGGCGCTAGCTCAAGCTCGCAGAGCACTTCGGGTTAAGGGCAAGGTTGAAACAATCATATGCATATGAGATGGCATTTTAAACCGGGCATGTTAAACCTGCCCTTGAAATCTTCTCGCTACCCTTTTATTATGTCATGAATTGAATGTCCTTCTATTTTTTTTTTATCGTTATGGCATTTAGAATGGGCTTCGCTTTTTCCTTGCTCCTCAATTAATTTCTCTCTAGCTTGAAAATGGTTTTTTGTAGCATAAAATCATCTCATAATGGACAAAATGAATGAACTAGGTAAACGAAAAACTTAACCTTTGTTTATGTTATTAATTCTATGCAATTGTCTAATCAATAATGGTAATTCATGAAAAGCTATCTCAAACGATTACAATTTAATTGGATTTGTTTTTTTTTTTTTTTGTTTTTTTTAAAAAAGATTGGCTAGGTTGCTTTATGACTGCTTGATAATGCTTTTATTCTAAATGGATGTAATAGTGAAAGGTAGAAATTAAAATTGTAGAGTTTTCTCTTTCTTGGTAAAGTGTATGATGTTATAGACATTCTATGTAAATTATTTTCCTTGGGAATCGAACTCTGTAGTAGCAGATGTTTTCTTTGGAGCGACTATGAGGATAGGTCGAGTAGACTATCGTGAGATAGATGGGTATGCCCAAACTATTCATATGTTGTTTTAGAGATGGAAGAGAAGGCATAGTTCGTAGGAAGAGTATTTTGCCTTGTATTCCTCCTTCGCTGACTATTAACCTTGTGATTGGTGACTCGAGTTGGGTCACGGTAGAGGATCTTGTGTCGATTCACTTATATTTTCAACAGACTATCCCTTGCTTGTTTAAATTCAAGTATCGAATGAAATGGGTTTCTATTAAATCCATTTTGTAGCTTAGCAAACCTTCAATAATTCAGGTAGGGACTTTCTGAGTAAGTGTTTGATGAGGCATGTATGAAAATAGAATGGTTATCTTTCTTGAATTGGGTTAGACTTGTATGAAAATGGAAAAGGTAGGAATCGACTCAGTTACATATTTTAGTGAGCTAAGTCCTTAACTCTTACAATGATCATACGAGGGGTGGATTACGGGTTTATTACTGATTATGTGATGTAAGATAATAACAACCTTTGGTGAAAAGACTTCTTCTTGATCCTTGCCTTTGTAATCCAACTATAGTTGTTGTATGTAATTTTAGTTGGATAGAATCTAATTTATTTAACTTCTTGATGAAAAATAATTAGGTTCGGTGAGAATTGCTTGGTATATTGAACCTTCAGATAGTTAGATATAATGTTGTGAGTATTATATGTATGTTAGTTTATTCAGCCGAGTGAAGTTAACTTTAATCTTTGGTGATTGTGTTCATATATGGTTGGGACCTATATTCTTCCTAAAACATGGATGTGCGTTAATGTAGTCTTGTTAACAAGCAATTTTGAATATGTGAAGTCATTTGACTGATCTTTATCTTTTTGGTTAATAATATTAGAATGATGTTTGGGTGTTAGATTTCAATCACGTAATCCATAGGATTACATGACTGAAATCTCAATACTCTCAGCCTGGTTGTCTTCACCAATAAGGTCTCACCTTGTTTGTCTTTGGAATATCTCTCTCACTTGAATATTGGGATTCCTCCTTGTTGGCTGGTATAAATCTCGTCATCTTGTGAAACATATTGATTAGTGGTTTGTGATTTGATCCATTCTTGAGTTTAGAATTTTACTTTCATGATATTATAAAATGTTAGCTTACTGTTGCTATGGGTAGTCTTAACATGCTCAGTTCTTGCGAACTGACTTTAGTTAATATTTGTGCAGATGGATTATGCGAGTAGACTAGAGGAAAAGAGTGTTAAAGGTTCATCTGTACAATTTATGAAGTTCCTTGTAAAAATGTCGAATGTATTGTAGAGTATTGTTGTTGTAACTGTTGAAACTTTGGCTTGTTTGGTTATCATGTGAAAGATGAAATTTGATTACCGCTTGGTTATGGGATATTCTAGTGTATTTTTAAATCCTTAGAATAGTAGCGTGGCATGTTCCATGTTATTACGCTCTTGTTCCCTAGTCATGGGTTAATAGAGATAGTATGTTCCTTTGGTTTGTGCATCGTGTTGGAATGAATTGATGTAATCTTGTTTTGTTTTCGCAAACGAGTACTGTTAAACTTTGCTCTTGAGTTAAAATGTTGAGTTGTAAATCCTTCTAAGGCATAGTAGCAATGAGTTTGTAAGTACTATGAAGTGAGCTGGATAGTCCTTATAAAAGTTAAACTAAAATTTATATATATGAATATATTAATGTAGATGTGATCTACTTGATAACCTTTGAGACCTGGAACAATCAAGAGGAAACTATCTTTTGTAACGAAATATGATTACTTATTTTTTTCCCGAGCCAAACCAATAAACACTATCCTTTTATGGTGAAACCTTAAATGATCTCATGGTGAAATCAATGGTTAGATTTTAGAAAATGATAGGATTTAATAAGTAGGAGGGAAAGTGATTAATAAAACCTTAAATATCTCTCTATCGTTTGAAATGTTCTCCTTTGTCAAACTTAATAAAGTAAAGTCTAGATGGAACATTTAACCAATCTTGATAAACTCTTAGCCTCAATAAAAGACGGATAGTGGACAATGTGACCTTGAAGCTGAATTCTGTTGTCCTGTTCCGTTAACCCTTACCTTGATTCATGGTGATATTTCTTAAGCAAGGTCAAAATTTGATCCTTAAACAAGAAGGTTATTGTTATGAACCCTAAGCGGTACTTTCCCTCAATCGGAACTTATGCTTTCACCTATGCAATAGAGGTGTGGAACATGTGTTAGTGGCTTGAGTAAGATTAATTAACCTTGTAAGAAATGGAAAATGTTCTAAAATCAAATGAATAAAAAGATCTTTGGACATAAAATTGATGATCCTAGTTTAGAAAGCTTGGCCTTAAGCTATTTAGTCAATAGTTGAAAAGAAAGAAGTTCTCCCTTGTGAAAAGAATTGTGTGAATCATTACATGAAATTTTATAAGAACGTAAGTTAAGAATTAAGAGACATTTTAGTAAACAAGAAAATTTAACAAGAATTTCCTCATGGGATGCCCTAAATGTAAGTGTGTCATGTGGTTGGACTTCCATGTTGTCTTGTCAAAAAGAAAAAAAAAAAAAATGTATGTATTGTCCTTGATAGGTGTGAACGTCTCCGTGCTGCCTTTATGGCCATCCTTGTATCAAGTTGTTCACAGTGTTAGTTGTATCCTTGGTGACGACATGTTGCGTCGTGTTATGCTTGAAAATTTATGCACAACCCTGGCAACAGTTAATGAGAAACGAGAAAATTTATAAACAATACTAGTAATAATTTATGACGCCAAAGAGAGAGGAAACTGTTGTTATCAAGAAAATTACGAATGAATTAATGCACAGTATAATTTGAATATGGACATGAGTGCTTTTATACTGTTATGAAGGGAAATGTCCAATGGAAATGGTTATAATACTTACAAATAAATCAATTCAAACACACATACAAATTAAGTATAAAATATGAACATATACAAAACTATAATATATTTTTACTCAGCCGCATGGATTATTTTCTCCCTAGCGCAGTCGGAGCCCCGCTCGGATGGGATCTTTAAGGCGGTACTTATTTATGATCCAATCCGTTTTGACCTCCTTAGGAGGTCTCCATGGAGAAAACGGCCCTTTCTTCACTCCCAGTTTATGAGAGCCTCCTAATATCACAACGGGCTTGTCAATTCTGATGGAGAAAAACGGCCCTTTCTTCACTCCCAGTAAACGAATACCGCTGTTTGATTTGGACGGACATAGTTGGGGTACTTGCACTCCATGAGGATGAAGAAAAACCACTCATGCTCCCTGAACCTTGCCATTCCTGAAAATGAAACATCTTTTAAGTAATTCTTTCACAAACAACATAGAAATCATCCAAAAGAGGTGCTCACCTTGAAAATCCCATAGGACAAATTTATAGCGATCAACAATAATGGAGAGAGGAAGGCGAGGAGAGGAGAGTTACTTCTTGAGCCGTTATCATATAATATTTGATTAGAATGCATCCGTTACTGAATTAACCATAGGTCTATTAGAGGCTGATGCGCATGCTGGTCCATTGGCTTCTTTTTTAATTTATTTTTTATGTACCAAAACCATTAGAATTTTTAGACAACTATTACAATAAAAATGTGAGTTACATAAGAAATTTGTCTCTAGTAAGGCCTATCAGCCAAATATTTAATTTGACACATCCATTTCTTATAAATTTGTTTTTTCTCAGCTTCACATTGTGGGTTTGATGTTTAAAACTTCTGTATTATTTAAAATTTAATAATAAATAGATGCAAATAATTATGAAATATCTTAAGTAGCTCCACATGGCTATGATTTTGGATTATTTATGTGGGTTAGTGAATATTACGTTGGAGGTGTGGCATCGCGCGGTTTAGGATCCCCTGCTTCCCACCACATGCCCACCTCACCTATCACTTCACCTTCTTCACCATCACGCCTCCTACTTCTGTCACTATTCTTGGATACCACACGTGACACTCTACTCGCAGCGAGATGCGATCGAGTTCTCACCTCCTATCATATTTCATCTATATCCACTTATATGTAGTTACATTGTTTTCCTCACTTCCCTGTTTGTTTGTTTTTTTGGATTGTTTCTCCGCAACTTTTATGTGTTCGGTGCAGATACAACATCTACGGATATATATTTTTTAATATTTCATTTTTTTATTTCCAATGCATGAGTTTTCTTTTCTTTTATCTATCTAATGTACACTCATTTACTTGGACAGTTTTCCCTCTTTGCAGGAAAAGGATATGCTTGCTAATAGTCTGTTCTTAATTCTCCCTCTACTATTGTTCTAGTTGCATGGTTCTTCGGCTATAGATTTTGTCCCACTCACCTACATCATATAATAACTTTAATTATTGAAAAATGAAAGAGGGATGTGATTTTTGGAGGAGCAAAAGACATCAAACAAAGTCGTTCATACTTCATAGACATCCCCATCTTTGTCTCATGTATCCATACCTGAAACGCAAACCCTTTATCAGGAGATGTCTTTCGAGGTTTCTATGATATTAAGGGTGGTTAGATATTTCATAATTAGTGAGCCTACGCCCTAGAAAGAGGACATAAGGTTTTCTTCATGTTTATACTCTGCACTACTAGTCCTTGCTAGTATTGTAAACTTCCATACGTATGCATGTAATTCTTAGTTATTCAGTGGAAATATAGATGGCTTCTCATATATCTAGAAAGGGCTCTTAAGATCTATCTATTCTTACACATGTTGATCCTCATCATGTGTGTATGCAGGCATAGGGAACAAGATACTTAATAAAGGTATCAGACCGCCAATCCTTCTTTAACCAACATACAAAAGTTTTTAAAGTTAAGGATGTTAGAAATTACAAGGACTGAGAGGGATGGTGAATCAGTCCATTGAGAAAACGTTTTCTTTTTCACTTCAAATAATGAATATTCATTCATATACATACACTCTTATAGACTACAGTCAAGAATGTTTAAACATCAATAGATATAGTTTGTCATGGAACGCATACAAGAAATGAATACAAGATATGCTCAAAAATTATTCATTCAAAACACAAGACTTGATGCTTGATCAATATCATCATATTACAAGATACAATCAGGATTAAAATTCAAATATATAATTGCAAATTGGTTCTCTTTCATCAACCAGTTGTTACAAGCACTTCATCATCTTCATACAACCACAACTAGCTACAGACTTGAAAAAAATTTCAGGGATTTTGGGCTATGCCTAAGAGGTTTTTCTTTGCAGGAAAGAGTTATTCATTAGAAAATAATTGGGGTTATCAAAAACACCTCACAAATCAGTTTACATGAATAAATATACCTCTTAGAAATGACTTTTGACCTTCCAGTTACCACCAATATCGAAATTTGAAATTCAATAATTTAGAAAAGCCTTTTTATATAAATTTCATAATTTTTATATATTTTAGAAAATATATAATAAAATAAATTAGAATATTATAGAAATTTGATTGTATAATTTTTTTCATTATATTAACTTTTAATATTAGTAAGAAATTATAAATACGATAATATAATATTATATTTGTGTGTTAAATGTTATACAATATAAAATTTGCACCTTAAGTATAATATAAATTTCAAAAACTAATTTAAAATATAACGTGAAATTAGCATGAAAATATTACATTACCATAACAATTTACAATACACCTAAAATTTTATCTAACTAATACCTCTTGCCCTTTAAGTTATGCAATATTAAAAGTAAATCTAATTTAAAATATTTTCCTAACAAATAAAATAATGATTATAAAAGATCTTGTAATTCCTAGCAATACTACCCTATATAGGTCAAAATGGAAAAAGTGCCATAAAAGTTTCCAAAATGAATGAGATTATTGCTTTTTTTGCTCTCTAAATAGATGCAAATAGTATGAAATGTCTTAAGTAGCTCCGCATGTCGTAATTTTGGACGAGGTATGTGGGTTAGTGAATATTATGTCGGAGGTGTGCCACCGTGCGGTTTAGGATCCTTAACGTCATCGTCGCGCTTTCCTAGTTCCCACCACATGGCCACTAATAGTGCAAAATCACAAAGCACCCCCAAATGAGTCAAATCGGATATGCTTTTCTAAGGCAGATTCATTTAGTGCGATTCACATAATATTGAGATTTCCTCAAAGTATGGTACCTTACAAAGGGGAAAACTCTCCAGATCAAAGGTTGGTTTCTATTCGTCTATTCAAGTGCATACATGGAAATTTGTAGAAGACATGTTCCTAAACTTAATCTAAGTTTTACCAAGGAGATAGGGATAAAAGGAATACAAGAAATAAAATCTAAACTACAAGGTGATGCACCAAAGGAATGATGAACATTAGTTTTTCTGATAGACACAAACCAACAAAATACATACAATAATCAAGCACAGATAACTAGATTTATAATGAAAGACCAGATGAGAGCAAAGGAGACAAGAAAGGATCTAAAATCGATCAAAAACATGTTTTATTACTCTGTAGATTGATACAATGCATTACAAACTGACTAGAAGGTAGGAAACGTATTGCAATTTAAATGGAAGGTCTAAACTCCACGAATTCCGTTACTAGAAGGAAACAGATCCTACAAAAATAAAACAATATCCAACCCCTTACAAGGTGAGTCTCACCATGTATTTATAGATTCAATAAGAGGGAAGAAAGAGAGAGAAGCGGGAAAACCACTTTAGAGCTCAACCACTGCCATCAATTTCTCTTGTAAAATCCACCCACAAATCTATCTTAACTACACCAATTACTAGTTCGGCACCTCGAAGGAGGAGGAAATGAGTGGGAGCAGATCGAATCCGATCTCGTTGTTGGGAAAATAGATCCGCTTTAAATTCCCAAATACGTTTCTCCATTTTTCTCCCACCTAACCTCTCCAAGCATAAATTTTCATGTCTCCATGGTATGGGGAGGACGATATCTTTCCAACGGTATCAAATTTGCTATTTTTTTAGCCCCGAGTAGAAAGATATGCCCCTTTGAAGTTTGTATTGGTCCGCATGTATGGGCGGGAAAACTAGTTTGAAAAACGGGCCCCTCTTTTAATATGGGACACATGGAGGGTTAGCACTTACTTAGGGGTTGCCTCTCTATTTCACTCTTGGAATGGCATGGGGTTGACACGTGGCTTCCTCCACCGGCCTACTCAATTTCTATGTTTCATAGCTAAGTCCTTTTCTTGGCAGGGTCATATTTCTTGACCGGGGACATGCGGCGGTTTGGCAATCATCTGGGAATCCTCTCTTTGTTCAAACCTTGAGTTAGTGTCATTTGGACACTTAGCACTCTCTTCCGGCCTGTCACCATGTATTGACTATTCAACCCGACTCTTTGTCCCCTTTTTGAGACTCTGGACACATGGAGGCTCCACGCTTGCTTGAAAGCCTAATCGATATTTTCCTTTAGCAAAGATTGAGTTGACACTTGGCAACCTCTGAGGGTCTTTAGAATTTTCAACGATCCGTCCCTTCCTTTTTGGGCCTTAGGCTATGATGAGGCTAGAATATGTCCGATTAATGTATAATATATGATCTCATCTTACTCTCTTTTTATTAAGTTGGATTGCATTGTGTGACTTTTAGTTAATCGATATGAGTTAGGATGTAGTTGTTTATCTTTTGATTGATTGTGATTCTAATGTTAAAAGCTCTAAAATTACGATGTGGTGTGTGTTGAATTCTATTTTGTAATAAAGAAGGTCTAATCATTTGAGGAAATGAACCACATGGCATTTAGTATATTTTTGATAAGCATCTGTTCCTACACAACTTAGTTCTGGAACTTTCAAACTAGTTCTGGAACTCCATCACACAGTCATCACTTAGTTCCAAACTTTCGTGACTTAGTTCGGAACTCCAAGTATTTAATTCCATAATTTTGGACTTTGTTAAGGAACTCTTAGGGATGGTTATGGAACTCTCAAATGTTTTTGTATTTAATAATTTCATATGGTTCTGGAACTTCTCCAAAGTTCCGGAACTAATGGGAGTTATCTATTTTAAAACCACATCCAAAGATTTTGCATCTATGACCCTTTCAATCAAGAAGGACGAGAAGATTTCTGAACGCAGATCCAGGAGAGTTATCCTACAGCTATTTGATCAACCATAATTTGACTCAACATCTATTATGGCATGATTCAGTTTCATCGAATCATTGAGACAACTATGATTGTAAAATTTATATAAAGGCATACCTGTAATAGATAAAAAAACTAGAAGATATAAAATGAGATAGAAATAGAACATAGAAAAGAAATAAACTAAGTACTTAGATCCAATACGTTTTGTAATATCGAATATTTTACTAATAAAATATCCATTGTAATTTGAGAGAATTCAGATTTGTTAAACCTTGATTCGAGGAGGAGCAAGGGCCCACTCCCCCAAGGACTAGGATATTTATTTATCTGGTATTTATATTTCTTTAGTAAATAGCTTAGATCTGTTAATTCTTTTGTTGTGTATTTGTTCTGTAGGTGTTTAGATAGATTATTATATTTCTTGCAATTATTTCCAAGCATTCTAAATTAAGTGTGTTTATTTGCGAGAAGCAAGTGTGTTTCCATTCTGCACAGTGTGTTTCCTTTCAACAAATCTTTTAGTTTGTTTACTTTCAACAAGTTTTCATAGTTTGATTTAAATAATGTTTTACCAAGAATTCCTTAAGAAATTAAAGAGATCCCCCAGAAAATACAATAATAACTATAGTTAACTACTAGATTGATTAAATTACTCTTGTTGCATATAGCTTTAGACACACCCCTAGTTTGATATGGCATCAACAAGAAGTCGATTAAATGAAGGAATAACAACACCCATCATTTTTAGTGCCATTTCCAAGGATCACTAATTGGAACTTTCTAATTAAGTGTTACCAAGAGCAACAAATCATACATCTAGTAGTTAAAGAATCTTCCCTACTATATCACAAAATATATGAGTAGATCAAGAGACTCACAAGGTAGATTCCTTCCGAAAACATCTTCACAAGAATTCATAACATCCTTTAGTAAAAGTAAGGAAATTGATCAAGAATTGGAGGCACCACCATCCCCTGTCGGAAAAGAAATAGAATTTCCACCTTTTGAATTCTTAGATTAGTCACCGAAGGAAGTGGAACTTATAGAGAAGGCTTATTACTCAAGATCCATTCATGGCATGTTTTGATTCTCAATTGAGTAGTCAACCTCCTAATCTTGATTTTCACGTTCCCTAAGGCATACCGCTTACCACATTGATTGCGAGGAAAATTCAGAAAATATCTTTAAAATGGCACGAGAAGTGAGGGAGTACCTGATAGGACATTTACTTATCCAATCCAATTGGGAGATGATGATACACCAATGAAAAATATCTCACCTACACATTTACCCACATTTAGAGGGATGTCATCTGAAGATCCTGACCAATTTTTGTTTGAATTCAAGGTACTATGTCGACCTATGATTATAAAATAGATAATAAAAACTAAAGTTGTTTCCATCCAGTTTGAAAGATCCAATAATGAGGTGGTTCATGGGATTACCATCCAACTCTATTAGCACTTGGGCACACATGGAAACTGCCTTCCTAGATAAATACCAGGATTATTATAGAGGGAGAAATAGGAAGGAAGAATTCTTCAAAATCAAGCAGGAGGAAGATGAAAACATAGAAGACTATTTAGACAGATTCCTCTTTGTTAGCAAGAGATGTGGATTTGTTCTTTCTAGAAGAGTTAAGTAAAACCATTTTTCTTAAAGGTTTGGATGATGAATCTAGGGAAGCCCTTAACTTGATAGGAGGTGGAGACATTGATCAAATAAGAATGAATGGAATTAAGGAGATTTATAGAAGCTATTCTAGAACAAGAGGTGGACTTAGAAAAGGAAAATCAGTGAAAAGTCTGAATCCAGATATGAACAAACTAATGGATGAATTAGAAAACTTAAAAAAAAACATTCTAGTGCACTTAACCTCTACTATGGATGGATTACAAGATAAAGCAAATTCCAAAATCGAACCATTGGCTATGTATTGTCCTAGATGCGGGAAGAAGCATGCACTAAGATACCGTCCTTTGGATTAAAAAAATGTGACTTATCGTGAATCTAAAGAACATGATACGATGTTTGTTCCTTACTTCATGTTATTATAAATCAGATTAAACAAACCAGTGCCTCCTCTACAATAGAAGAATTGAATTTTGTTTAGAGACAACCTAACCAAGGGAAGTTTATGCCAAGATCAATTCCTAATCCATGATGATGCCATGGGCTGCTCGGCCCAAGATACCAAAAATTGGGGACAACAACCTTGGGTATCTCAACCAACTTGGAACCCTCAAGATTGGACAAATCAAGCTTGGTATGCTTAGGGACATCAACAATCATAGGCTGGTCAAGGAAATCCTTATGCTTGGTCACAACATTGATGTAACCTTGATAATTATGCTCAAGGAAGAACATATCCAAATCGAATCAATGAGCCATCATTAGATCCCCTACACAAAATTCACAAACTGAGAATGTAGTCCAAACGCAAATACTAGTACATCCAGTAGCAAATCCAAGAAACAAACAAACAACTCTTGTTTATAGAACAGAACTAGAAAAATTAGTTGATTTACATGCTATGGATTGTAAGGATATTCAAACTAGATCTGGGAAAATCATTAAGTGCCCACCCCTTGTAATGACTGAAATGACGAAGAAAATGAAATTCTTAGTACTTATTATTCCAAAAGAGGATATAGAAAGAAAAGAAAAGGAGCCGATAAGCAACACTATTGAGACTCCATTTCCGAGAGAGATTAAAAGAAGCTATAGAAATTGAAGAATCTGAATTGGTACATGAATTAAGGAAATTGAATATTGAAATACCACTTTGTTATAAACAATCAAAGACATTCGAGAATTAAACAAATTAATCAAAATATTATGTCCGAAAAATCCGGTAGGAAGAAACAGTTTCCCAAGACTATGAAAGTAGATGGGAAACTTGTTGATTTATTAGCAGGAAAACTTTTACTTCCCAAATACAGAGATCCTAGAAGTCATGTTATTTTTGTCTCTATAGGAAATAAGGATGTACATAATGTTTTGATATATTTGGGAGCTGCTATCAATGTAATGACAGTGGATACTCTGAAAACATTACCATTAACGGGTATACAACCTACTAATACCATATTGCAGATGGAAGATCAGTCTGTAGCAAAACCAGAAGGAATTATTGAAGAGGTGGAAGTTATGGTGGAGTCAAGGGAATATCCAGTTGACTTCCTTATATTGCAGCCAAAAGGTAAAACATTTTGTTATCCCATTATTTTGGGTAGACCATTGTTAGCTACTGATTCTTTGCTTTGATAGATTGCAGGTAAGGTGATATGACAATCTTGAATGGTAAGAACTCTAAACAAATTTCCTTATATCCTACTACACAAACTTTTACTAATAATAATGATCAATTATGGGTTGATTCTCATGAAACTGATAAACAAAATTTGTCTTCTTTGGCTATGATCACATTGAAGGATCATGTAAGAGAAGTAGAAGAAATGATTAATTCACCATTGGATGAGAACCTACTATCCTCGGAACAATCATAAATAGTTCGGAACCTACGAACTTAGTTTTGGAACCCGTGTACTTAGTTCTCGGAACTGTGGCTATAGTTCCAGAACCACCACATTTATTTCAGGAACCACAACAAAAAACAATTCTCTTTGATTGAAAATGATTTCGCTCCGGAGGAACGAAAATTCTTGCGGTGAGAGGATGAATTAGTAGCTTCAATTTCAAGTATATCGGAAGTGATGAAGAATTTTTGGAAAGTAGCAGTGATGAGGAATTTGGCCTGCAAAGAGATAAGTATCATAATTCTCATTACTGTCCTTTTTCTGGTATTCTGTCTCAAGGAAATTTTGGAGATGTTGCTACATACCATATGTTGTTACCACATACATGTCCATTAAATAATTTAATAAAACCCTTCACACAAATTAGTTCATCACCTATTGGAACCAAGCATGTTGAAATTCAACTAGGTAAAACTTTAAACATTAACAGTTGGTTTAAGGATGATGAAGAAGCTAAATTGTTTAATGCTCTAAAAAATCATACTAAAGCTTTTTCTTTGGATTAAAAATACATGAAGGGGATTCACCCAAGTATCTACACTCATCACATTTATACTGAAAACATTAAACCAGTTAGGCAGCCTCAAAGAAGGATTAACCCAGCTTTAAGGGATATAGTCAAACAAGAAATTGAAAAACTATTACAAGTACGTTTCATCTACCCTATCTCAGATAGCCGGTGGGTATCTCCTCTTGTGATTATTCCAAAAAAGAATGGAAAATGGAGAGTATGTGTTGACGAAAGGGAACCGAACAAAGCCACAATGAGAGATTATTTTCCCTTACCATTCATAGATCAAGTCGAGATAACCTTTCGGGTAAATAGTACTTTTCTTTCTTGGATGGATTTAGTGGCTATAATCAGATTAGAGTTCTTTGTTGAAGATCGTGACAAAACTACATTTACATGTCCATGTGTAACCTTTTCCTGTAGAGTGTTACCATTTGGTTTATGTAATGCTCTTGCAACTTTCCAGAGAGCTACACTTGCAATCTTTGCTATTCTAACAAATGACTATGTTGAGGTATATATGGATGACTTCACTATACATAGAGTTACATTTGAAGATGCTTTGAGAAATTTTGACAGAGTGTTAAATAGATGTGAACAACACAACTTGTCTCTTAGTGATGAATTTTTTTATAATGATGGATGAGGGGATTGTATGTGGACACTATATTTCAAAGAGAGGAATTCAGGTGGATCAAAACAAAATTAGGATCATTTTAGATTTACCTATTCCTCATACCCCCATAGATATCAAATCATTTCTAGGGTATATTGGGTACTATAGGTTCTTTATAAAAGATTTCAGTAAAATTGTTGCCCCTATTTTTACTTTTCTAACCAAGGATTGTGAATTTATTTGGGATGAAAAGTGTTAGAGTGCTTTTGAAGAAATTAAAGAAAAATTAATCAGTGCCCCAATATTGAGAGGACCTAATTGGGAAAAGCCATTTCATATCCAAACAGATGCCTCAAATTATTCCATTGGTGTAGTATTGGGACAAAAAGATGAGGAAGGAAAGATGTATGCCATTTATTATCTTAGCAAGAATCTTACTCCCACTGAAAAGAATTACACCACCACTGAAAAAGAATTTCTTGTTGTGATTTATGCAATCAATAAATTCAAACATTACATTACATGGTACAAGATATTTGTACACATAGATCATTCAACAATTAAGTATTTAATGAACAAACCATTGGTTCGAGGATGAATAATTAGATGGTTATTACTTTTGCAAGAATTTTATATTACCATTATGGACAATCTAGGTAAATCTAATGTGGTAGCTGATTTTTTGTCAAGACTAACCACCATAGGGGAAAAATTTCTAGATGAACAACTGTTTGCAATCTCAACAAGTACACCATGGTTTTCTAATATGGAAAATTATCTTACAATAAGGAAGTTTCCTCCTTCTTTCACTAAGAAACAAATAAAGAAGTTAATTAAAACTAGTGCACAATTCAAATGGTTAAATGGAATGCTATTTAAATGTGGTCCTAATTTTGTCTTACGTAGGTGTGTAAGAGAAGATGAAATATTTGACATCCTCAAAGCATGTCATGATGAACCAAGTGGAGGACACTATTTAGTGAAAAGAACAACTCATAAGATACTTGGCACTAGTTATTATTGGTCATCTCTGTACAAGGATGTGAAGAGATATATCAAGAGGTGTGATCCTTGTCAAAGGATGGGACAACCAACTTTCACCAATGAAATGCCTCTTCAACCTCAAGTTATGGTTGAACCATTTGAGAGATGGGGATTGTATTTTGTTGGTCCCTTTAATCCTCCTTCACAAGGAAAGGAATATATTCTTGTGTGTACTGACTATGTGAAAAAGTGGGTAGAAGTGTATGCATTGACAAATGCCCTTTGAAGAAGTATTGTTGATTTCCTTTGGAACAAAATTATGATAAAGCTTGGATCACCAAGGAGTATAGTTTCAAATCGAGAGGCCACAATCATGTCTAATATGATCCAAGCTTTCACAAGGTATTACCAAATCAATCATAGGAAGTCATCTCCTTACCACCCATAGTCAAATGGACAAGATGAAGTAACAAACAGAGAATTTGAGAACATCCTTACCAAAACAGATTAAAGTGGGAGAAAAGATTGGGTAAATAGAGTATTTGAAGCTATCCGGGCTTATAATACAACTTGGAAAACTACAAAGCAAGGATTTCACCATATGAATTAGTCTATGAGAAAAATCCCTTGTTACCTATAGAGTTTGAAATTCATACATTGAGGACAGCGGTAGTAGCGGTGGGAATTGAGTTGAATATAACTCGAAAGAAAGAATCCTTCAACTTAATGAGTTAGATGAATTAATGTTGGAAGCACTTCAATGAGATAGAGATAATTCAAGAGTAAAGAAAGCAATGGCATGACACACACATCAAGAAAAGACAATTCAAAGTAATAGACTGGGAATTTCCATTCAATTCTAAGTACCAACAGATTCAAGGGAAAATTGAGAACCAGATGGTTGGGACCCTATCAGATTGAGAAAATATTTGAAAATGGTTCTATTCAGTTACTTCCCATTGATGGCAGCAGCATAACACTCTTGGTCAATGGACATAGGTTGAAAATCTATAGGAAGCCTCCCACTAAGGATGAATTCTTGAGGAAGATTGAAGCAGACAAAGAATTTGATCATATGGAAGAACCCAGTTCTTCCAAAATGATCAAATAATCAGATGATAGATCCAGAATAAAGGGAAGAAGATGAAAACCAACAAATGATGTTTTCTTCCCCCAAAAAAATATTATATATATATATATATATATATTCTCTCAAAGGTCAATTGAAAACCAGAAAATGGTGGTTGACCTCTTTTTGGCTAGTTCAAATAAAGGAATTCTTTTGAATTCCAGCTGTCTTATCTAATCATGTTTTGTTCCACTTGTAGGAATGACGAGTCATCATAGCAAAAGGATTACATCATCAAGGATGGTAATTATGTCTTTTAACTTATTTAGGGTTAATTAAATGTTTTCTTTTGGATTTGACTTAATTTAAAAGTAGGTATGATGAGTCATGTATTTATACATTATGATTACAAGTGTGTAATCATGAATTTGATTTGGATGGAATAAGTGGCGGCATGGTTATCAGTAGTAATAATTATTGAAAAATCAAGTGAAATAAGATTAGAGAAATATTTTGAAGAAAGAACAGTGAATTGAGTTTGTATCCCACAACAAAGAACAGAGAATTTAGATGTTCATGAGCTAAGAATTGAGGTTCGAGCTAAGAACAAAGGTTCTATAGCCAAAGTCATCGTTTCATAGCTAACAAAAAGGGCCTACAACTAATTCACACAAAATCAAAAGACATAGAACTCAAGCTGATTTGGGGATTAAGAAGAAATCAGAACCAGAGGATGATTCTTAGCTATTCATAGATGAAGAAGTGGCATCCATATTTGAGCGTGCAAGATGGCTTGAAGACCTCAATAAATATTCAAGGCATAATGATGAATTGGTAAGATAATTTTTCATAAACCTAGAACAATCCAGAACAAAGGTGAGAAATGTCTTTATTCGTTTTTTTGTGAATATTATAATAAATTTGTCTTGAGTGCGCATTGTGCGGGTTCCACAACCTGCCAAGGGGACTTTGAAAGAACTGGTTGAAGTCTTACTGCAATAAGAAGAAACTGAACCCCAATACATCTATAATACAAAGAAAATCATAAAAGGGGTCAGAAGGGCTAATTTTCCCAAACCCTTTGATAGGGTAGCATTTTGGATAGTAAAATATCTAACATGTGATGGTCAATTTGGGTCTGTGGGAAAAGAAGTCTTAAAAATGCTCATATATCTGAAGTATGGAGCCACCAAACCTGAGTACATAATAAAAATTCTAGGGTTTCTTTTTTATTCTATCCAGACCATGGCTTAGAGGTATTCCTAGGGTGTTGAGATAATTAGACATCATGGTCTAATTCATTTAATATGCCGATACCATTTCGTATCAAAGAAGAATGGAGAAGAAATTTGGGACAAGTTTCTTGGAAAGTTCAAGAAAAACCTAATATTATCAAAAGGAAAATTCCAACCCCATTCTATCCTTCAACTAATCTGGAAATTGATGCCCCAGAGGACATATGGAAATAGAAAGAGAAAATATACCAAAAATAAGAAGGTCGGTGAAAAAGATAAAAATAGCAGCGCCATCTATCTTCGATGAAGGAAATTCCTTCTCTTACGTAGCAGCTTGTGGGAGCCAATATCTGTCTCTAATGATGATAGCTCACCCATGCAAGAGAAAGAAAGAATAGTAATAAGAATATCTAGGAAGAAGTCCATTGTTGGGCATGATGAACTTCCCTAGAGAAGAAAAATCCATAAAAGGTCAAGGGGAACCCTAGAGGAAAGGAGTGAGCAGGAAAAGATGGAAGAAGAAGTTCTTTAACATTTTAGGCAGCATGACTATGACTCCACGTGAGCCAAGTCAAGTTGAAATGGACAGAGGAGAGGAGAGATTTAAAGAGAAATATTTTCAGAATTGGTTGAACCATCAGTAGTGCCACATGAAGAAGAAGAGTTGGCATCCAGGATAAGAAAAGGAAAATTTCCTTTGATAGAGGAAGAATTCCCAACTCAAATAATTTTAGAGGAAGAAGAAAGACAACAAGTTAAACAAGCTTTGTTCTTGTCTAGAGAAGAGATCATTATCAGAGAAAAAGATGAGGAATTGGACTTCCTCAAACTTAAATTGGAACAAAGGGAAATTCTCATTGATGAGCTAATAACTCACTTGCAGTAAAGAAGGACCGAGGAGCTATCAAAGCTGACCAAGAAGTAGCTAATAGAAAAAGAGGAAGAATTCCATAATTCCAAAAATAGAGTATTGTGTCCGTAGCCTCTGCATGAAACACTCGAGTTAACCTATTTTCCACTCAAACAGCTATGGGATGACATTTGCAGAGAGAGCTCGAGAGAAGCCAAAACATCAAATGAAGAATTAAAGACCAACATGGAGGAAGAGATGAATGAAAAAAAGAATGGGAAGAAAAATTTTATAAGGAGGAAGGAAATAAATATAAATGTCTTGCAAAAATTCATATGGTCTATATTATGAGTGAGAAATTGCTTTCTTGCAGGAGGCCTTCTCCTGCATATAGTGTGTTTTTGGAAGAGTAGTTCATTCACTGGAAGCTGTCAAGAATTGCATGTGGACTTCCACATGAACTACAAGATGAATCTAAATTCATGACAGCTTACTCTCTATCCATCCCTGAGTAGAAAAATCTCCTGTGTGAATTTTATCTTTGTAATTTTATGCTAGAGAAAAACATAGGATTTATGATCAACTTGTATGTAGGGGAGAGCCAGCTCAATGCATTTGTCTCTGTTTTGCAAAACCAGATTGCATGGAAGGAAAGGGAATCTGAATTTTTATTGAAAGCTAGCTCAATAGGTCTCTATATGAGAGCTCATTATGGTAAACCCTCTACCTTTCTCACACATTTCAGAACTCATTCCTTTGATAGGAGATTCAAGACACATTACCCTGCCATTCTGCAAAAGAGTATTGATGTCTTCACCTCCTATGAGGATTGAAAATTTGAAGATATTTATGAAGGATGCTCAAAGAGGTGGGAACTCCTTACTGTTTCTTTGAAAAGAAGGGAAGTAATTTCCCCTACAAATATGATATGGAGTTTAGAAAGGCCCAAATCATTATGCACAATAATTCCCTAAATCAATGAAACCTATGGGCAGATATGGATGGGAATGAAAAAAAGGCCCCCTCTACTTCTCACCCCCATGTATCCTTGGCAAAAAAGATAACCTCAAGACCCTCTACCGAATTTGAAAAGTGGGAGACGAAATTAGAAGAAGGAGATGGGTACAAAGTACATCCGAGCTTAAGCATTGGGAAATCTAGTTTCAGCCATTTGATTTGAGCAATCAAATGGAATACGTAACATATGATCCCACTTTTGAAGAATGAATTTGTAAAGGGACTTAAAAACAAGTAAGTTTTGGGGAAATGATGAGGCTGGAATATGTCCGATTAATGTATAATATATGATATCATCCTACTCTCCTTTTATTAAGTTTGATTGCATTGTGTGACTTTTAGTTAATCTGATATGAGTTAGGATGTAACTCGTGTTTCTTTTGATTGATAGTGATTCTAATGTTAAAAGATTTGAAATTCTTGATGTAGTGTGTGTTGAATTTAGTTTTCTAATAAAATAGGTCTAATCATTTGAGGAAATGAAGTAGGTGGCATTTAGTATGTTTTTGATAAGAATTTGTCCCTAGACAACTTACTTTGGAACTTCTAAACTACTTCAGAACTCCATCGCACGATCATTACTTAGTTCCAAAACTTTGATTTAGTTCTAGAACTTTCTGGAATTATTTCCGAACTCTAGTATTTAGTTCCGAGAATTTTCATACGTAGTTCTGGAACTCCCGGGATAGTTCTGGAAATCTCACAGGTTTTGGTCTTTAACAATTTCGTATGGTTCTGGAACTTCTCCAAAGTTCTAGAACAAATGGGAGTTATCTATTTTAAAACCACATCAGGATATTTTTCATCTACGACCCTTTCATACAGGAAGAATGAGAAGATTTCTGAACGTAGATCCAGGGAGAGTTATCCTACATCTATCTAATCAACCACAATCCGACTCAACATATATTATAATCATGATTTAGTTTCATCAAAATCATTGAGACAACTGTGATTGTAAAATTTATATAAAGGCGAGACTTGCAATAGATAAAAATATAGAATATATAGAATGAGATAGAAATAGAATAGAGAAAAGAAATAGACTAAGTACTCAGATCCAATACGTTTTGTAATACTGAATGTTTTATTAATAAAATAGCCATTCTGATTTGAGAGAATTCTGAGTTGTTAAATCCTTATTCGAGGAGGAGCAAGGGCCCACTCCCCCAAGGACAAGGATATTCATTTATTTGGTATTTATATTTCTTCTAGTAAATAGCTTAGATCTGTTAATTCTATGTTATTTTAATTATTTTAAGTTAAAATATGTTGTGTATTTGTTCTTGTAGGTGTTTAGATCGATTCTTATATTTCTTGCAATTATTTCCAAGCATTCTAAACTAAGTGTGTTTGTTTCCAGAAGCAAGTGTGTTTCCATTCTCGCACAAAGTGTATTTCCTTTCAGCAAATATTTCAGTGTGTTTACTTTCAACAAGTTTTCATAGTTTTATTTAAATAAGGTTTTACCAAGAAGTCCTTAAGACATTAAAGAGATCCCCCAGAAAATACAAAAAAAACTATAGTTAACTACTAGATTGATGAAATTTCTCTTGTTTCATATAGCTTTAGACACACCCCTAGTTTGATATGACATCAATAAGAAGCTGATTAAATGAATGGAATAATGACACCCATCGGGCTACGTGGCGAACTAGCACTTGTTATAGCCTCCGCTTTGACAAGTGGAAGTCTCTACCAATACTTCTATACTTACCCTTTTTTGAGGCCCTCCATATCTACCTTTTGACATCTATTAACCATTTTCTACATGGAGGGATGGTGCAAGTTTGAGTCTCCTCCTTAGACTCTCATTTTTGATTTGCGCCGAGCCGACACTTGGAACCTCCTTGCCTAGTTGAAGACTTTTCAACAGCCCTATAACTTTTGGGGCTCGGACGCGTGGAATCCTTGCACTCATTTGATCTTCCTTTTCTAGATTCAAATTTGGAGAAGTTTTGTGCCGACACATGGCTCTCTCCACTAGTTCCTCCATACTTAGTCAATTTTTGGACTCATTCTAAACCGTTTTGAGCCACAAGACTCTATATCTTAACCATTTCTTTTTTTTTCTTATAGCTAGCCTCTTTGACACTCTTTCCTCATTTTTTCGACCCCGATATTCTATTTCCAAGCCCATCTCAGTAGCTTTGTTAAATGGATTTAATACATAGAAATCACTGACAGAGCCATTTCTTCTTGCATAGGGTCATTTAGTCTTTCTCAGCCCCCACCACTCCATTTTTGAGTCCTTCGTGACCTGTTTGCAAGATCTCGAACATGATTTCTCAGGTTCTTTCTATGCAGGGTCGTGGTTGATCCAATATTTTTCCCGGGGGTGAAATATGGATAACAATTTGGTGACTCATAGGGGTATCTACCTGCTAGATGAAAAGACTAATTGCCTTGTCATATCTGTTGTGCATGGAGTCGTGAATGTCATTATAATACCGATCCTTCCTCGATTCATGAGCCTAAGCTGTTTGTACTCTCAATATTCATAAGAAATATCAAAACGATGGTTTATGAGAGTAAAAATTACTTTGACCTGTGGCTTCATCTGTCTCTCTGAATGGACTCCAAAAGTGCAACAAAACAACACCAAAACTATATAAAAAAATTAAAATCATACATGTTCCAAGAAGAACATGCAGAGTGTGAAAATCACTAAGGAGAAAAGCAACCTAAACCACAACAAGACAATGTGTACAAGAACTTATAGGAAAAGAAATTAAACTAATATGTACAAGGTGAGAGCCTTTCTTCTAGTAATAAAGATGTTTAAGATAGATTCCATTCACTTGAATTTGTAACTCCTCACCATTGAACGTAGAAAATTAGAAAGAATTGCTACTTTTACATCTTGTGACCATGTAGGGGCCACTCCATATGGCATAAAACTTTGAATGCCTTCCTAGTTTTTCCCGATCTGCATCCCATTTCAAAACTAGGTCTCCTTCCTGGAAGGTCCTTGTTCTTGCCTTCTTGTCAAAGCATCTCTTGATTGAGGCCTAATCCTTCTCTATTTATTGGAGTGCATGCTCTCGGTTTCTTACAATTCCATCAACTCGCATACATGTCCTCCATTAGTTCAAATTAAGACATATCCAACTTCTTCATGAGTTCCAATGTTGGCAAATCAAGTGACATCGAAACACCTTGTCTCTTTCCCATAGATAAGTTTTAATGGAGAGCTTCATGTAGATATCTTAGGTGTTTTCCTATCGGAAAATAAGGCCGATTTGAGCTTTGTGTGCAGGTTCTCTCGATTTCAACAAGAGTTCTTCCGACAATCTCTAGCATGTTCTTGTTTGTGGACTTAGCTTGGCCATTACCTTAAGGGTAAAAATTTGATGAAGTGCTCAAGTAAATCCTTTTCCTAACATCCCATCCTGTGATCTTAAAACCTATGAATTCGAATGCATTATCTCGATAAAATGGTGGTTGGCACTCACGAATCTAGTTACTATCCCTTCATATAAATCTAGTATACTAGAATCATTAGATTCTTTGAGTGCCACTGCCTCGGTCCACTTGGTAAAATAGTCCGTTGTTGTTAGAATTCATTTGTGGCCTTGGCTTGAATTTGGCTTGATGACTCCAATGAATTCCAATCCCCATTGCATGAATGGATGGTCGATGAAATTGGGTACAATGGAAGTACTACTTGCTTTTCTTTGCCTTTAAAGAATGCACAATTTTGCACCTTTTAATCCATGTATAGTAGTCACTAAATACCCTAGGCCAATAATAACCTACCTTCATGATTTTGATTGTTCTCACCCATGGAGAAAAATGTCCCTCACTGCTCCAACATGGAAATCTGTAACACTCTCTCAATCTGATATGTACCAATGCATCTTACCAAAATTCCATTGATGTACCTTTTGAACAAGACACCATCAATAAGAACATATGGGATGGCCTATAGTCTTAAATGTCTCATTTTTTCTTTACTCATCCCATGAGGACATAGGCCTATTTGAAGGAAGTGCACAATGTTTTGAGTCCAAGGAGTGGATACATCATCATTTTCTTCCTCTTGATTATTTTACAGAACAAAAACAACTTCCTTTTCACTATTTGCCTCATCTTGTTGACTTGAGGCTAGTTTTTCACACAATCCCTTCCCACAGACCAGCTTAGTGACCTTGATCTCAATGTCATACTCCATAACACGAGTTATCCATCCCTGCACATTTTTAATTGAGATACTTTGCTTTGAGAAGGAAATCTTTAACTCCTGCATGGGAGACTAACAATTGGATTTTAATGTTTGAAACCAGATGCTTAAACTTCTTTAATCCTCTTATCGGTACAGGACATGGTTTTCGATGAAAGAGTATTTCACTTCATAGTCTTCTAGATTGTAGTGAAGAAAGTAATTGGCTTCTCTGTACCTTGTTTGTTCCTTTGTATTAAGATTGTAAAAATTGTGTCACTGCCAACAAAGGCATATAGTATGAAGTCTTTAGAGAAATATGGGTCCACAAGAGTTAGGGCTTGTGATATAGCTTCTTTTATGGTCTCATAGTTTGCCTTCCTTTCACACAATATGGCCCAAAAGCATGCCCTCATGGGACAATAATATGGATTTGTTAGGGTTCAATGATACCCCAAATCTCCTACACCTTTCAAACACCTACCTTAGGTGAAAAAGGTGGTCTATTGCATTTTGGAAAACAAATTAATGTCATCCAGATAGATCGAACTATTTTATTGATCAGCCCCTTGAATGCTATATCCATTTCCCTCTACAAAGCGGCTCATTAGACAATCCAAATGGCATTTTTATGTAGGCATAGGTGCCCCATTTAGTGTTGAAAGCTATTTTTAACCTATCATATTCTTTCACCATGATCTAGTTGTACCCTTACTAGCCATCTAGGAGAGAGAATCTCTCTGATCTAGAAACCACTTGCAAGATCTGCTCCATTGAATGGAGTGGGTAGTGATCTTTGAGGGAATCTCTGTTCAAGTCTCCAAAGTCTACACACAACCTAATCTCTCCATTCTTTTTCCTGATTGGGACCAAGTTTGTAACCCAACTTGAGTGTTTGATTGGAAATATGATATTCACCTCTATCAGCTTTTTCAACTCATTTTTCATCGACGTTAAATTTGTGGATTGGTGGTCTCTACTTTTTCCGGTGGGCTTAGCGGCTAGATCTAGTTTGATTGTGTGTTTTGCTAGCTTCGGATTGAACCCTCTCACGCCTTCATAGCTATAAGAAAATACATCTAGAAACTTTTGGCAAAGTTTCTTGAATTCATACCTTTCTTGCTTGGTGGCCACTTTGCCAATTTGAAGTGCTTTTCCTTCTCCAACTAGAATTGACTCTGAATCTTCTCCTTTGATATGTATATTAGCCTTCTCTTTTCAAAACTGATCATTAGGATTGAAGATAGAATCCAATGCCACTAAGACTTTGGGAAGCTTGTTTTTATACAACTGCACTATTTGATCTCCATATTACTGCTATAATATGCTTTTATTTGTAGTTGAGAATTCAGCTTCTTGGAAAAAATTGATAATTTGGTAATCATTCTCGAACACCTACCACCATGTGTTGTTATCTAACACTACTAGCCACACAACCACATGGATATGTGGTTGTCTTTTGTCCCTCTTGATGCTATCAACCACGTCAAATGTTGATCCAATTGTTGTAAGCCTATCAGTAGCTTCATTCTCCTTCTTGGGTATGGACACAATGTTGAAGGCTTATAAATCCTCAATGAGATCCCATACCCTACTCTTATAGCTCTTGATTAGGTCATTCTTAACAGCATTATGTCCTCCGATATGATTGACAACAAGTTCACTATCACCAAATTTTTTTCATATTCTTGATTCCTCATCTTCTATCCCAATGAATATCATGGACCAAAGCCTCATATTCTACAGTGTTATTTGAGTGCAAACTAAAATTTGAAGGCTGAATAATATTTCATACCTTGGGGGGACACAATCATAGCTCCTCCTCTGGCTCCTTGTCTACTTCTCAAGCCATCAAAGAATGATTTCCATACTTCATTTTCATCTTTGTATTCTTGCTTAGTGATGTCAGGAAGAGGATGATTCTCTTCATGTAGATGGTAGACTCCTAGCTCATATTCTTCCATCTCCTTATAGGGTCAAAACCATGCCTTTTGTTAGCCCATTCGTTGAGAGTCAAGTCTGGGATACACCCTACCTTAGTATCTCGCTTCATAAGTGTTTAAGAGGTCCTCCGATCAAAAGTTGGACAATTTTCATTGATTAGGCTCGACACATAAGACTTAAAGTAATAATCCGCTATGGGCTCAGATCTAATTGTGGACTTCACCCCATACCTTGTTCTAAAGAGCATATGTGACCAGTCAGCAGACAAATAGCCTCCAATTTTGGAAGTGAAGTCCCTGGAAAAACACAATGCAAAATGTGGTGGTAAGTCTATGACTGATATGTTCTGCAATACAGTCACATTGGGGTAGGCATGCAGAGTGAGGCTCAAATCCTTGATGATTCCAACAGTTTTCACTATTGTCCCATCCAATTGTACTACCCCTCTAGAGATGACTTCATACTAGAGACCCATTTGATCAGCTATTTGTTTGGGAATTATAGAACTACTTGCCTCAGAGTCAATCATGCAATTATGCACCAATATATCCCCGATGATTAACGAAATATAGAATGGAGGAGGTCTCAGGTTCTTACCTTGTTGCTCTTGATGGTTTCCCCTAGATTTATCTCGATCGTAAGCACTCTCTCTTGCTAGTTAGGGGTTTTATTTGAGCTTGACCAATTTTACATGGCAGTCTCCAATAGATCCCTCTACCTTGGAATGGCCAGTGAATCCCATAGTGAAATATTCACACTTGTCCTCTTCATTTGCTCAATGATGTTAAATGAGCTATCCTTCTGCTGCCCCTTCCCTAACACATTTTTTTCTTGTACATGGGTTGTTACAACCAGTTCTGAGTGGATTTGGAAGGTGGCTTGGATTGGCTCTGCATATTAGGAGTTGTATTTTGGATTCCAATACCTCGTGGACCAATGGAGAATTGAGGATCACCTGAGTTTGGCAAATGTCCTTCTCCAATATTTCTCTTCTTGGACCATGTATTGGTAGCTATACTTTGAGAAGGAGTCTAATTTATTCCATAGAAGTCTTCAACTTACCAATTGACAAGCATAGTTTCACTTAGAGGTCCCTCTTATTAGTCTCCTTACTACTGATTTTCTTCTTGGCTAGGTTATTGTGACATACCAATAGTTTACACCATCAAATCTTGATTTAGTGCACCATTGAAGCACATCGATTGATTATGTGGTTGATTGCATGGGAAACACCAATCATATTCTTGTGCCATTTTATTCTGTGATGGAACAAATTCCCTTGATGTTGAAGTTATGTTTAGATCATATGACCTAAAAGTTCTAACAACTTGAGGTTGTTCTTGGTGTTGACTCGATTTACATCCCGGGCTTGTGGTCTATTTTTGTAATACAGGGGTCTATCCTCATACGAGCTTGAGGATGATATGGCCTAGAACTCGAGCCTACTATTTGTTGATGGTTACTAATTCACTCACTAGGTTTTGAAGTTGTTTCATAATTTCTGAACCTCCGTGGGGAGATAGATGATGAGGTGGTGGCTTCAGATGAACTTTGACTCCTAGGAGTAGGTATAAGAGCTATTGTGGGTGTTTGGCTGGTACTTGGGTTTCCTAATTCAGGATATAGAGGCATGGATGGCCTAGGAGCAAGTTTTCTAGCCTGAATTAAATGATTTTCAGCTCCTATGGAAAGGTTATAGGTTGTAGGTAAGGTTGTGCCCCCATTGATTTGAATCATTAAAGAAATATCGGAACTTAAAGCTATAAGAAAGTATAAGAAGGCATCTTCATTAGTTGGTTTTACTGTTATTGGAATCCTATCCCAGGTTCGTCAAAATCTATCAATTGCTCATTCGGAGCTCTCTTGATTGTTTTTCAGTTGCTTCAACAAGGATAATTTATCTCCTTTTTCTCCAAACTGGTCATAAAGAACTATGAACAGATGATCCTAAGATCAAATAGATCTTGCTTCTAGGCTCTTGAACCATTGTGAAGATTTACCATTCGGTGAAGAGGCTAACAAATTGACTGCAATGTCCATCTCGGTGGCCTCATGGATTGTTTAGACATTTACAATATCTTGATCGTGGTCACCAGGAGAAGTTTGGTTTTCCAAAATGAAATATGGGATGTGTTAATGGCAAATCACAACACCCCCGAAAGTCTCCGCAACTCGACGGGTTGAGACTCTCAGTGTGATTGCATAACATGGAGCTTTTCCCAAGTGTGGGACCTTGCGAATCAAGAAAGCTCTCCGGATGAAGGCCGGTTCCTATTCCTCTGTTCAGATGCACACGTAAAAATGTAGAGGGTTTACTCAAAAACCTAATCTAACTTTCCAAGGAGACATGGTAAGAAGATGCATAAAAATAAACCTAAACTAACAAAGGTGATGCACTAAGGAATGAAGAACACCTATCTTGCCAATAAACACAAACCATTAAAATGCAATGCAAGATCATGCACAGATAACCAAATTTGTAGTGAAAGATCAGGAGGATGCAAATGAACACAGAGAGGGTTGAGAATCATCCAGACATGCATTATTTTCTCCAAAGATTGATACAATACACTATAAAATGCCAAGAGGAAAAGTTGCATTACTATTTTAGATGGGAGGTTTGAACTCACAAATTTTCTGTCAAAGAGAAGAAGGGAGGGGAAAAACAAGAATGTCCCACCTTTAGGAAGAAGTCCCTCCTTAAAAATTTTAGGAAGTATGAGAGAGGGAAGAGAGAGGAATTCCAAATCTACCCCAACCACCTCTAGGTTGTATTTAATTCATCTCATTATGGTGGTAGGTGAGAACCCCTAGAGACCCAAAAATGGTGAACTATATTTTGCATTTTTGAAGAATGTGTTCTCACTTAATTAAAGATATAGCTTACAAGGTCCTCGTAGTTGGATAGAGGACCTTATAAGCTTTTCGAAAAGTCCAACCTTGCATGAATCTGAGCTCTCTGTAAAAATTTATGGCCATTTGAATATCTGGGTCAGGGTTTGCTTCCTCTCGGGTTCGGGGTGTCAACGCTCAAAATGTTACACCTCCTGAAGGTACGCCTTAGCACATCCATCCTCATGTCAACATACTTTTAAGTGCACCATAGGCACTAAAAATGTGATGTCGGTGCCTTCTAATCTATGCCAAGGGTGCAACTTTTTCCATGTCGGTGCCTTCTAATTTGTGCCAGGGGCGCAACTTTTCAATGTCGACATCTTATAATCTGCACCAGGGCGCAACTTTTTCCATGTCAAAGTGCCTTCTAATCTGTGCTACGGGTGTAAATTTTTCCATGTCGGCACCTTCGATCTGTTTCAAGGGCGGATCTGTTGGCACAGAGATAAATGTCGGGTTTTGAGTTTCTTTGATTTTCGTATCCTTCTATTTGTCTATATTTACCCAGGGGAGATATATATAATAGGATGCTCTTTAATGCTACTCTTAGGGACTAGATTTTACGCATTGAGTGAGTAGGATACTTCTAGTGAAATTGACATATGGATTTTCCTATACCATTATGATCGCCTGAGCACCCTTCTTGATTGAAAGAACAACCTACTAGGAGGAGGTGTTGATAAGGCTTTGTTTGGTTGAGATAGAGACCTCTAGGCTCTTCTTCATCTTCTCCTTACGTATGGAGACAAATGTATGTGTACAAATTTTGCTTCTCTTGTCCTTGACCTTTTTTGTATCCTTCTCATGAACTTGGGAAACTTAGGACTCATTGAAACTAGTGGGTTCGTCCCTTTTGGAGTCGCACGATGTGTGGTTCTTAAAATCTTCTTAAAATCTAGAATCATAGCAACTACACATCGATCTTACTCTAATAAAGATGGAGCCTTCTTAGTCCCACCGGGCATGCCTAAAATCAAGCTGTTAGTGCAAAATCACAACAACCCCAAATAACTCATCATATCTACTTTTCTAAGGCATATTCATTTGGTGTGATTCGCATAACATTGATTTTTCCCAAAGTGTGGGACCTTGCAAATGGGAAAAATCTCCAGATTAAAGGTGGTTCCTTTACCTCTGTTCGGAGTGCATACGTGGAAATTTGTAGAATACTATTCCTAAACCTAACCTAAGTTTTACCAAGGAGACAAGGATAAAAGGAATACAAGAAATCAAAGCTAAGCTACAAGGTGATGCACCGAAGGAATGGTGAACATTAATTTTGATGATAGACACAAACCAAGAAAATACATACAATAATCAAACACTGAGATAACCAAATTTATAATGAAAAACTAGATGAGAGCAAAAGAGACAACAAATGATCTAAAATCAATCACAAATGTGTTTTACTACTCTGATTGATATAATCCATTACAAAACGGTAGAAAGTCATAAACATATTGTAATTTAAATGGAAGGTCCGAACTCCATGAAAGGGAGCCTACAAAAACAAAAGAATGTCCAACCCCTTACAATGAGTCCCGACCCTGTATTTATAGATTCAATCAGAGGGAAGAAAGAGAGAGAAGTGAGAGAACCAGTTTAGAGCTCAACCACTACCATCAATGTCTCTTGTAAAATTTCCCCAAATCTGTCTTAACTACACCAATTCTTGGTTTGGCGCCTCAATGGAGGAGGAAATAGTGGAGAAAATGGAATCGATCTAGTTTTTGGGGTAAATAGATCCTGCAAAGTAAAGGCCTGAAGATGTTTCTCCATTTTTCTCCCACCTAACCTCTTCAAAATTAAAGTTTCATGTCTCCATGGCATGGGCCAGTGAGAACGGTGTAAGATTTTCTATTTTTGAGCTCTAAGTCGAAAGATATGCCCCTTCGAAGTTTGTATCGAGTCTATACAAAAGGGCAAGAAAACTAGTTTGAAAATGGGCCCCTCTTTTAATATGGGACATGTGGAGGGTTGGCACTTTCTCGAGGGCATCCTCTTTACTTCACTCTTGGAATGGCATGGGGCGACATGTGGCTTCATTGTAAATATCTCCCCAGGGTAGATATAGACAAGGAAGAATATTGAAATCAAAGAAATGAGCCCTATTTTTATTGCAGCACCAACAGCCCAAGGCACAGGTAAAGGGCGCATGAAAATGGATGTCGACATGAATATAGATGCGCCAAGGTGTAGGTAAAGGGTGCATGAAAATGGGTGTCAACATGAAGATAGATGCGCCAAGGCGTAGGTAAAGGGCACATGAAAATGGATGTCGACATGAAGATAGATGTGCCAAGGTGTAGGTAAAGGGCTGTTGACGCACATGAATGTGCCTATGGCCCACCTTCAGAGGCGCATGCAACATTTTGAGCGCCGACAGAGCTGCACTCTCAAGCGCAGATATTCGATGGCCATAACTTTTTTGACTGGGAGCTCGGATTCATGCAAGGTTGGACTTTTTGGAAAGCTTACGAGGTCCTCTATCCAACTATGACTCTGGATATATTTAATTAGGTGAGAAAAATTCTTAAAATGCAAAATACAGTTCGCCACTTTTTGGGTTTACTAGGGTTCTCACCTACCACCATAATGAGATGAATTAAATGCAACCTGGAGGTGGTTGGGGTAGATTTGGAATTTCCTCTCTTCCCTCTCTCATTCTTCCTATAAATTTTAAGGAGGGGCTTCTTTCTAAAGGTTGGACATTTTGTTTTGCCCCTCCCTTCTTCTCTTTGGCAGTGAATTTGTGGAGTTCAAACCTCCCATTTAAAACTCAGTAATGCAACTTTGCCTCTGGCATTTTGTAGTGTGTCAGATCAATCTTTGGAGAAAATAATGCATGTCTGTGGATGATTCTCAACCCTCTCTCGTGTTCATTTTGCATCCTCTTGATCTTTCACTTTGAATCAAGTTATCTCGTGCATGATCTTGCATTGCATTTTAATGGTTTGTGTTTATTGGCAAGACAGTGTTCTTCATTCCTGCATCACCTTTGTAGTTTAGGTTTTATTTTATGCATTTTCTTACCCTCGTCTCCTTGGCAAGTTAGATTAGGTTTTTGAGTAAACCCTCTACATTTTTAATTGTGCATTGAATAGAGGAATAGGAACCGGCCTTCATCCGGAGAGCTTTTCGATTTCGCAAGGTCCCACACTTGGGAAAAGCTCCATGTTATGCAATCGCACTGAGAGTCTCAACCCATCGAGTTGCAGACATTCAGGGGTGCTGTGATTCACCATCAATAGTTTTGGCACACCCGGTGGGACCAAGAGGTCATTCCACAAGATTTGAAGGAATTTTCAAGAAATTTGACTTAAAAATTACAGGTTTTACAATTTCATATTTTTCACCTTCCAGGATGAACTTTGAAATCAATTTTCAAGGACTTAACTTGCTCGAAACAAGTCAAAATTTCACCAGTTGATAGATCGGGGGATAATCTTCAAAAGGGTATTCTTAGTTTTTTGAGATTTTGACTTTCAAAATTTCATGGTTTTTGGTATTTCGGATTTCGTGGATTTTAGAAGTCTGGCATTTTTGGGTTTTCGGGACTGTCATTCCAAATCAAATTCCAAACCCTAAAATCTCAAAAATTCTAGGTCTTTCAAAATTTTGAGTTTAAATATTGTCAGGTTTGGTGTGTAACTTGGCATAATCTAGCCTTTTGAGGCTCATTATCTAACACATCTGGCGACTCCGAAGGGATAGAATTCAAAGTGGTATAGAAAAAAAAGTTGCCTGTGCATATGAGAAGAATTCAACCAGGTCCGATACTCGAGAAGAGGGGCTATTTGTCCACTTGCAACTATCACTGTGAGAGGAAGGAGAGGAAGAAGACCACAAAGATCACCATCTCCACCTAACTGGACTTTGTCTACACCTCCACCTGGTAGACCTTTTCTCGCATCAACAAGGGTTCTCGTGCCAATCGTAATGGTGCAACCACCGAATCCCTTTTCAATTTCACCGGCAAAGAGCCCACTTTGCCCTCAATGCATAGTAATCCAGTTCCAATTGCAGCATTCAAGAACATTCCATTTTTCATCGAGAAAATCATACCACTCCTGGTGATCATGTCAAAGACATTGCTAACGTTTGTGCAATCCATGAGATAAATGAAATGGATGTTGCTGTCAAATTGTTGGCATCTTCATTCAAAGGGAAGGCATTGCAATGGTTTAGGAGCCTTGCAGCTGGTTCTATCCAAAATTGGAATCAGTTATGCATAGTCCTCCATGAGCAATTTGGAGAAAAGGGAGACAATTTGTCTCTACTAGAACAATTGAAAACTATCAAGAGAGCTCCCAATGAGCAGCTGACTGACTTCAACTTCAGATTTCAAAGGTCTTGGGATAGATTCCAGTGGCCGTTAGGCCAATAGCTGAAGGTGCTTTTCTATACTATCTTAAGGCTTTGAATTTTGATATTTCTATGTTAATTCAATCTATGGGAGGCACAACCTTACCTGCTGCTTATAGCATTGCCATTAGGGCTGAAAACTGTCTTATTCAAGCTGGTAAGCTGGCTCCTAGGCCTCCCATGCCCTTGTATCCAAACTTAGAAAATCCAAGCACTAGTCAAGCACCCACTTTGGCTCCTATTCCCACTCCTAGAAATCAAAGTTCAAATGAAACTTCTACTTCATCCTCTAGTGCTTCAAATGAACTCCAAGAGGTTATGAAACAATTGCAAAACCTTGGAAATGAGCTGGTGACTATCAAAAGACAACAAGCTCAAAGTGCTAGACCGTATCAGCCTCAAGCGCATACTAGGCTAGGCCACCATACCAACAAAATAGGCCACCCAATCTAGCTACAAATCAAAGCCAAGTAAGGCCTCCCGCTAATAGACCATTTCAGCCCTATAACCCCAATGTTGCATCTGCTTCTAAAGCATTAGTGCAATCCAAAACAACATAGCTCAAGAGTATGATTGGTGTTTCCCATGCAATGAACCTCACAACCAATCTATGTGCTTTAATGGTGCTTTGAACCAAGCCTTGATGGTGACAACTACTGGCGTAGAGGGTGAAGTGAGTCAAGAAACAAATCAGCAACAAGGGACATCTCAGCAAAACACAGCTCCAAATGATACCGCACTTGTGAATTGGCAAGCTGAGGATTTTTGTGGCATGAATCAAACAATTTCTCAGAGTGTAGCAGCTAACACAAGATCAAAGAAGAGGAATATTGGTGAAGGGCGAAGTCATTGGCTCCAAGTGATCTACAACCTTCCATCACTCCACAAGGTGTTGGTAAGCAAAATACAGCTCCAAACATGCAAGGACAGCCCAAACCACCTTCTAAACCAACTCAAATGCCAGCTGTTGCTGCCCATGCACAAGAAAGGAATGCAGCCTAAAGGACAACAAAGAGATCTTTCATCCCCATTTAGCATCATCGATCAAATGAAGAAGACAAATGTGAATATATCAATGTGGGAATCTTTATCCATCCTAGGCCAAAGAGATCTTCTACAAGCTGCCATGAAGAATTGGTCAACTTCAAACCAACAGGTCCATATGCAAGAGAATGTCCTCACAAATGTTGCTCATCCTGAAGGGAATCATGGAGGACAACAAGGTAAAGTTTTGAAGCCCCCTCCATTCTATGTTTCATTAATCATTGGGGATAAACTAGTACACAATTGCATGATTGATTCGGGGCAAGTAGTTTTGTCATGCCCAAGCAAATAGCCGATCACCGGGTCTCCAATATGAAGTCATATCTAAAGGGGTAGTGTAATTGGATGGGACACAAAGAAAGCAATGGTGGGAGTGATTAAAGGTTTGAATCTTACCTGCATACATGCCCCAACGTTACCATTTTTGCAAGATGTGTCAGTTGATAGATTTGCCACCACTCTTTGCCCTATGCTTATCAAGGGATTTCACAAACCAAAATCGAGGCTACTTATCTGCTGATTGGTCACACATGTTGTTCAGAACAAGATATGGTACTAAGGTCACAATCAGATCTGAACCAATTGCAAACTTTCATATTGAGCCTCATACTCCAAGCCAAATCAATGCCAACTGTTCAGCATTTGATCAAGAAGATTATCCAAGCACAGATGAAGCTGACACCAAAGTTGGAAGCATCCTAGATTTGACTCTTGATGAATGGGCAAGCAAGGTACATGCTTTTGATCCCTACCAAGAAGTAGAAGAATCTGAGCTAGGAGTCTATTGCATACATGAAGAAAACCAGCCTATTCCTAGCATCACCAAACCAAGACCATAAGGATGACAATGAGGTATGGAAATTATTTTTCGATGGATCAAGGAGTAGGCAAGGTGCAGGAGGAGGAGCTATGCTTGTTTCACCTCAAGGCATCAAATATTATTCAAATTTTTCCATTTCCAGTTTTCTTGTTCAAACAACACAGCTGAATATGAGGCCTTGATTCATGGACTTCATTGGGCCAGGAAAAAGGGCATAAAGAACTTGCAGGTGTTCGGGATAGCGAGCTGATCGTCAATCAAGTCAGGGGACAACATGCTACAAAGAATGACCTGCTGAAGAACTACAAGAATAGGGTATGGGACCTCGTTGAGGATTTCGAAGCTTTCAACATCGTGTCCATACCTAGAAGAAAATGAAGCCGCTGGATAGGCTCTCGCAGCAATTGTTGGAGCAATGTTTGATGTGGTTGACAACATCAAAAGGGAAAAACACAACCACATATCCATGTGATTGTGAGGCCAATAGTTCCAGATAATAACACAAGCTGGCAGGTGTTTGAGAACGATCAACAGATCGTCAATTTCTTACAAGAAGAGGCTGAATTCTCAGCTAGAATCAAGACAGATTAGAGCAACAATATGGGATCAAGTAGTGCAGCATGGACAAACAAGCTTCCTAAGGGTTTAGTAACATTGGAGTCTATCTTCAACCCTAACGACCAGTTCCGTAAGGAAAAGGCTAACATACAGGTCAAGAGAGAAGATTCAGAGCCAATTCCTATTTGGGAAGGCAAAACACTTCAAATTGGCAAAGTGGCCACTGAAAGCAGAGAAATCAGATTTCATACAACTTTGCCAAGAATTTCCAGATGTCTTCACTTGGAGCTATGAAGACTTAAGAGGATTTGATCCAAAGTTGGCACAACATACCATAGAATTGGATCCAGATGCTAAGCCCATAGCAGTAAGTAGAGACCAAATCAACCCTCACATTGAGCCTCTAATGAAGAAAGAGCTAAACAAGCTAATAGAGGCAAGCATTATATTCCCGATCAAGCACTCAAGCTGGGTTGCAAACTTGGT
This sequence comes from Taxus wallichiana var. yunnanensis, assembly GCA_018340775.1. NCBI lineage: Eukaryota > Viridiplantae > Streptophyta > Pinopsida > Cupressales > Taxaceae > Taxus > Taxus wallichiana. Next base: position 896,321,336 of record CM031240.1, on the reverse strand, counting down.
TCCGGTCAAGAAGAAGAGTGGAGAAATCAGGTTGTGTGTGGACTTTCGAGACCTCAATAGGGCATCTCTCAAAGACCATTACCCACTTCCTTCAATGGAACAAATATTGCAAGTAGTATCCGGTTCAGAGAGATTCTCTCTCCTAGATGGCTACTCAGGGTATAATCAGTAATGGTGAAAGAAGATGACCAGTTCAAGATGGCTTTCACCACCAAATGGGGCACCTATGCCTACAAGAAGATGCCATTTGGGCTATCAAATGCTGGAGCCACTTTCCAAAGGGCAATGGATATGGCATTCAAGGGGTTGATCAATAAAATAGTTTTGATATATCTTGATGACATCACTGTATTCTCCAAAAATGTAGCGGATCACCTCTTTCATCTGAGGCAGGTATTTCAGAGGTGTAGAAGATTTGGGGTATCATTGAATCCCAAAAAATGCATATTCTTGGCTCACGAGGGAAAACTTCTAGGCCATATTGTTTCAAAGGAGGGATTGACGATTGACCCAGAAAGAGTTGAAGCAATTCGAGCATTGCCATTGCCAAGTCATAAGAAGGCTCTTCAAAGCTTCTTGGGAAGGATCAATTTTGTCCGCAGGTTTGTTCCAAACTTTGCAGCTCTCGTAAAGCCAATAACGCTGATGTTGAAGAAGAGCATGGCATTTAAGTGGACATCTGAAGGCAAGGCAAGTTTTGAGGCAATAAAAGAGGCTATATCTCAAGCTCCAACTCTCGTCAATCCAGACTTCTCCAAGGATTTCATGCTATATGCCTTTGGTGGTGGAGACACAATTTCTGCAATCCTGGTACAACAAAACAAAGAAGGATTAGAACAACCAGTTGCTTTCTTCAGTCAAGGCTTGGAGGAATACGAAACTAGGTACTCTTTCATTGAAAAGCATGTCCTTGCAGTGATCAGGAGCTTAAAGAAATTCAAGCACCTAGTCTCAAACAACAAGATCCAATTATTGGTCTCTCATGTGGGAGTCAAGGACTTCCTTCTAAACAAGGATCTGAATGAGAAACGTGCAGGATGGATAACTCGTGTCATGGAATATGACATCGAGATCAAGGTCACAAAACTAGTACGTGGAAAAGGACTATGTGAACAACTAGCTTGAGTCAACAAGTTAAAGCAGTGATGAAAAAGAGACTCTTGGTACTACAGATGGTCAAGAATAGAAAATGATGATGTGCCCACTCCTTGTTGGACTCGTGAATATGATACACTTCCCTCTGCATGTAGGCCTATGCCCTCCGTAAATGAGCAAAGCAAAGAGGAGATATTTTAGATTACAAGCCATTCCATATGTGTTGTTGATGGTGTTTTGTTTAAAAAGACATCAATGGAGTTCTATTGAGGTGCATTGGGACAGGTCAAATTGAGAGGGTGTTACGAGATTTTCATGATGGAGATTTCGGAGGACATTTCACCCCACGAGTAAGAGCTCTCAAGATAATGAAGGCAGGTATTATTGGCCGAAAGTGTTCAAAGGATCGCTATACATGGATAAGAAAGTGCAAGAAATGTGCACTCTTCATGGGAAAAGAAAGACTAAAAATGCTTCCATGCACCCAATTTTGGTTGACCAACCATTTATGCAATGGGGATTGACTTCATCTGGGGTCATCAACCCAAACTCAAGCCAAGGCCACAAGTGGATTCTCACGGCAATGACTATTTCACCAAGTGGACCAAGCAAGAGAGCGCTCAAAGAAGCAAATGAGTCTAACATACTAGACTTTTATGAAGGAATAGTGACTAGGTTCGGTGTGCCGGCCACTATCATATCAGATAATGCATTGGCATTCATAGGTTCCAAGATTACATAATGGGCTGTCAAGAATGGAATCTATTTGAGCACCTCTTCAAATTATTACCCACAGGGTAATGGACAGGCAGAGTCCACGAACAAGAATTTGCTAAGGATCATCAGAAGGACTCTGGATGAAAACCAAAGGACATGGCATACCAAGCTAAAATCAGCATTATGGGCTGACAGATAACGCCAAAGAGGTCTACAGGTAATTCTCCCTACAAGTTGGTCTATGGGAAAGAGGCAGTATTGCCTATATCATTAGAATTGCCAGCATTGGAGCTCATGAAGTAGTTGGAGTTGTCTGAGTTCAAACCAATGGAGGCCAGGTATGCAGAGTTGATGGAATTGGAAGAAATAAGAGAACATGCAAGTTTAGATGATTGAGAAGGATCAGCCTTAGTAAAAAGATGGTTTGATAAGAAGGCAAGAGCAAGGACCTTCCAGGAAGGGGACCTAGTTCTGAAATGGGATGCAGATCGGGAAAACCAGGAAGGCATTCCAAGTTTGATGCCATTTGGAGTGGCCCCTACATGGTCACGGATGTAAAAGTAGTAATGCCTTCCAATTGTCTACATTGGATGGAGAAGAACTCCCGATTCTAAGTTAACGAATCTATCTTAAACATTGCTACTAAAAGGAAAAGGTTTACCCTTGTAAATATTAGCCTAGATTTCAATTCCTCTAAGTGCGTATGCACATTGTCTTGTTGTAGTTAGGTTTCAATTTCCCTAAGTGCTTCGGCATAGGTTTTGTTGCTCTCAAGTTGAATTTCTACAGTTCAGCATGCTCTCGAGAAGGAGTTGTGATACCAGGCTTGGGATCAGAGATCAAGTTGGTTTCAGGTTATTACTTATGACTCCATGCCCAATGGATTGCTAAAAGGCCACTGATCTTCTACCTAGCAGGCAGGTGATCCCGTTGAGTCACCAAATTGTTGTAAATATCTTCCCCCGGGTAGATATAGACAAGCAAAGAAGAATATGGAAATCAAAGAAACTCAAAGCCCGATATTTATCGTGCAAAACCATGATTTATTCGACACCAATAGCCCAGTAAAGGCGCAGTAAAGGGTGCATGAAAATGGATGTCAACATGAAAGGATGCGCCAAGGCGTAAAGGGCAAAGGGCACATGAAAATGGATGTCGACATGAAAATGGATGTCGACAAAAAGGATGCGCCAAGGTGCAGTAAAGGGCACAAAATGGATGTCGACATGAAAAAAGGATGTGCATGAAAATGGATGTCGACATGAAGATAGATGCACTAAGGTGCAGGTAAAGGGATGTTGACACACACACGGATGCGCCAAGGTGCACCTTCAGGAGGCGCAACATTTTGAGCGCTGACAGAAGCGTGACTCAAGCGCGAGATATTCAGATGGCCATAACTTTTGACAGGGAGCTCGGATTCATGCAAGGTTGGAATTTTTGGAAAGCTTACGAGGTCCTCTATCCAACTACGACTAGATATCTTTAATTGGGTGAGAAAAATTCTTAAAAATGCAAAATACAGTTCGCCACTTTTTGGGTTTGCTAGGGTTCTCACCTACCACCATAATGAGATGAATTAAATGCAACTGGAGGTGGTTGGGGTAGATTTGGAATTCTCTCTCTTCCCTCTCTCATTCTTCCTATAAATTGTAAGGAGGGGCTTCTTTCTAAAGGTTGGAAATTTTTGTTTTGCCCCTCCCTTCTTTCTCTTCTGGTAGGTGAATTTGTGGAGTTTAAACCTCCCATTTAAAACCTGTAATGCAACTTTGCCTCTTGGCATTTTGCGAGTGTGTTGTATCAATCTTTGGAGAAAATAAATGCATGTCTCGTGGATGATTCTCAACCCTCTCTATGTTCATTTGCATCCTCCCGATCTTTCACCGTTAATCTAGTTATCTCAGTGCATGATCTTGCATTGCATTTTTATGGTTTGTGTTTATTGGAAAGACAGTGTTTTCTTCATTCCTCGGTGCATCACCTTTGTAATTTTGGTTTTATTTTATGCATTTTATTACCCCGTCTCCTTGGCAAGTTAGATTAGGTTTTTAGTAAACCCTCTGCATTTTATTTGTGCATCTCGAACAGAGGAATAGGAACCGGCCTTCATCCAGGAGACTTTTTCGATTTCGCAAGGTCCCGTGCAAGGAAAATCTCCATGTTATGCAACATCTTGAGAGTCTTAACCCATCGTGTTGCAGACATTCGGGTGCTGCGCAATTCACCATCAATAGCTTCCTCCACCAGTCTACTCAATTTCTATAATTTTTGGCTAAGTCCTTTACTTGGCGCGGTCATATTGCTTGACCGAGGGGACACATGGTAGTCCCACGCTCATCTCGAAATCCTCTCTTTGTTTAACCCTTTAGTTATCACCATTTGGACACTTGGCACTCTCTCTCGACCGATCACCATGCATTGACTATTCAACCCGACTTTGTCCCCTTTTTGAGACTGGATGCATGGAGGCTCTGCGCTTACTTGAAATCCCGATCAATATTTTCCTTTGAAGGAGCATCGAGTTGACACTTGGAAGCCTCTGCAAGTCTTTGGAATTTTCAACGATATCTTCCTTCCTTTTCGGGCCTTGGGGCATGTGTGGCGAACCGGCACTTGTTTCAGCCTCCACTTTTGGATCTACCCTTGGAGATGCGGCTGCTTGGACAAGTGGCAGTCTCCACCAATACTTCTATACTTAGCCTTTTTGAGGCCCACAATGTCTCCTTTAGACATCTATTGACCGCTTGTTACATGGAGGGTCGGGCGCAAGTTTGAGTCTCCACCTTAGACTCTCATTTCAGATTCCGTCGAGCCCACACCTAGAACCTCCTTACCTAGTTGAAGAATTTTCAACGGACATGCAACTTTGGGGCTCTAGATGCGTGGAAGCCTGGTGCTCATTTGAGCTCCCTTTTTTGGATTCAACTTTGCATAAGTATCGTACCAACACGTGGCTCTCTTCGTTGGATCCTCCATAATTAGTCTATTTTGGACTCGATCACGAACCATTTTGAGATGGAAGATTATGAATCTTCATGCCTCTTTAACACTTGTTTCCTCATTTTATGACCTTGCTATTCTATTTCAAAGCCCACATGTAGCATGTTAAATGGATTTAAGACATAAAAAGGCTCGATAGAGACATTTCTTCTTACATAGGATAATTTAGTCTTTCTCATCCCCCACCACTCCATTTTGAGTCATACGTGACCTATTAGCAAGATCGAACATGATTTCGCAGAGTTCTTTCTATGCGGGGTGATGGTTGATCAATATTTTACTCGGGGTTGAAATATGGATAATTGCCACCTCACCTATCACTTCACACTGCTTCACCATCACCCCTCTGATTTTGTCACTTGTCATGGCTACCAAACATGGCATTGTAGTCAAAGGATCTGCCACCGAGTTCTCACCTCCTGTCATATTTCATTTATATCCACTTATGTGCGAGTTACATTTATTTCCTTGCTTACTGTTAATTTGTTTGGATTGTTTCTCTAGGAATCAAGTGTTCGGTGCGAGATACAACCTCTACGGATATAAGTTTTTAATATTACCTCATTTATTTTGTCACCCATGCATGACTTTTATCTTCTTTTACCTATCTAATGTCCACACATTTCTTTGGGACAATTTTTCCATCTTAGCAAGAAAATGGTAAGCTTCCTTATAGTTTATACTCAATTCTCCCTATACTATTGTTTTGGTTACATGGTGCTTTTTCTATTTCTTTTATCCCACTAACTTGCATCATTTAATACATTTACTTATTGAAAAATGAAAGAGGGAGACATGAGTTTTGGAGGAGGTGCGGGAGACATCAAACAAACTCTCTAAGACTTTAGAGAGATCCTCATATTTGACTTCGAGGTATTCGAGAATTTTAGAGAGAAGGTGGACAAAAAAGTGAATGGAAAATTCTAAAACCTGAATTGTGAATTTTGGAATTTGGGGTTTCGGAGGTTGAGATTTTGGGGTCTTCGGTGAAAAAAAAAAAAAAACAAAAAACACGATCAAAGCCCAAAATCACAGAAATTCCAAAGTCTTAAAGGGTTCGAACTTTTGAGGTGAACACAAAGTTCAAGGTCAATGTAAGAATAATTTAAGGGTATTTTTCGGGGTTTAAGTGGTGAGAATCCTAAAATTAAAAATCTCAAAATCCCATAAGTCCGAAATTCAAACTTTCGGAGTTTGAGAGATTGGAAGACAAAAGCACGAGACAAATCTGAAACCCCGAAAGTTTGAAGTCCAAAATGGTTCGGGATTACGAGGTCAAAATTTATTTTGGAGTCAACACACTTGGCATTTTGGGATTGTAGAGGCTCGATTTTGGAATTTCAGAGGTCATTTTCAGGATGTCAAATCCACGAAACCAGAATTATGAATTTTGGACTTCACGGTTTTGGGGTTCGGGGTTTGGAGGTTTTAGTGGGTCAAATGGATGAAAAGTGGTGAGAATTCTGAGAAAGTGGAAAGTGCGAAACCGAAAGTCCAAATTTCAGACTTTCGAGTTTGAACCTTGGAGCCCCAAAATGCAAAAATCATAAACCGAAGTCCAAAATCTGAAGTTTGAATTTTAGATTTCGGGTTTTCAGTTTCGAAGGTTTCATGCCCCCAAGAAATTGAACAAGTAACATCAACCTCGAATCCAAAATGTCTAAAAGTCTAAATTTTAGGATTTCAGAGGTTGCATGTATTCGAGAATCTGAAAAAGGAAGATCAACAACTCACATTTTTGTACAATGAAACCTCAATCTTCATATGACCATAACTTTTGGTAGGAGCTCAGTTTGCGCAAGAAAGGACTTTTGGAAATATCTCATTGTTTTCTACACAACTAGTAATGGATATATTAATTTACATGCTAATAATTTCTTGAAAATGAAGAAATACAGTCCTCCATTGAATAAAGTAGTTGAAGGTAAAATCTCAGTCAAAATCTAAGGAAAAACATGATGACATCTTCCAATTTACTCATCCATTTATTGCAAATCTATAATCATTGGAAAGGTAATTTTGGGATGCATAGTGCGGGATCATTAGATTTCAGCTTTAGGGGTTCTAAACCTCTGAAAAGGTAGGGATGGAGTGGTAGGTGAAGTCATTAATTAATGTTGGTTAGAGGTAAGGTCATCATGAGTCTACAGGGTCTAGACTAGACATGAGGTGCAATCACAATCAATTTCTTCAAGAACAAGGAAACCATTAATGAAGAGGGAGATTTTGAAGATCACAAGGCACTCATTACAGGATTAAACAATGATTTTTTGGAGGATTTTGGAGCATTTTAGGTTTCTATTTTCTCTCTCCTCTCCTTCAAATCTTCTTCTATAAATTGTAATGAGGGGCATTGTTCTAATGTTGGATAATTTTTCTTTGCACCCTCCCTTATTCTCTTGTCTATAATTGATCTTTTGGATTTCAAACCTCCCATCTAAATTGTAATGCAATTTTTTCCTATTAGCCATTATAATGTCTTGTATCAAACATGTGGAGCAATAATATAAGTCTCGTGGATTATTTCAACCGTCTCTTGTGTTCATTATATCTTCTGTTTTCTCATTACAATCCTCGGTTATCTATGCATGGTGGTTGTATTACATTTTTGATGTTTTGTGTTTAATGGTTAATGAATTTGTGATAAGAAATTGATTTGTGTTGATGTTCATCCCTTTTAATGTTGTTCACTTTCATTTCCATGCAAGGCAAATTATTTAGCATTCCTTTGGTGTATCACCTCCGTAGTTTAGGTTTAATTTCTTGTAATCTTTTGAACTTTGTCTCCTTAACAAGTTAGAGTATATTTTAGGATAGATTCTCCATAATTTGAGTGTGTGTATCCGGAGAGCTTTCCCGATCGCAAAGTCCCACACTTTGGGAAAAGCTCCATGTTATGCAATCAAAGCTGATGACTTCAATTTTTGAATTGAAAATAGTTATGGGTGTTGTGATTATGCATCAACACCACTTTTGCAATATTACCTACTTGTAAACATATTGATCACACGATAACAACAATTTTTTCCTATGTATTAATGATTTAATTTATTTATTTTTTTATTTCACTTCTTTGAAGAGATTTAATTTGTGTCTTAAATATAAATGACAAAATACACACCCCTAAAAAAATTGGCATTAAAGTTCTAATTAAAAGATTATTCATATACTCTCGAACTAATTATATGTCACAAATATCTAAATGATTGTATGTCAAAAACATGTAAATTTTGGCTATGCTTTCTTTTACCTCAAAAAATATAAAAACAAAATATATCAAAATATCTTGATACACATGAGTATATAATATTTAATAATAACCCGTACCATATATCTGAAAAGAAAAAAAAAGATATATAATTCTCTATGTAAAAATGAGGAGAAATTATCGTGGTCTCAAAGACTACTGATGAAGCTTGCTAACATCATCATTCCCATCCCTTTTTCCAAAATCAATGTCATTTTCACTCATCCACAAAATTTTTAATTCTAAAAAGGTTCTAAATAAGCTAAAATTTTTAGCTATCTTCTATTAGTATCATGATAATTTTAGAATGTAGGAGCTTAACCCCTTATGCACTGTGAGATGGCACATGTAGCACAAATAGGTACGTTTTAAATGGTTTATTCCATACTCATTTTAAATAATTTCAATCAGCTAGCTTTTATCAAGTATCGTGATAATTACGAGAATATAGATGGTTGAAAACCTTTGCAAATGTCCAAGATCAGCCCAACTATGCTTACTGCAGATAGTGAGGCCACGTGTCTCTTTTTAGGGGCATTGTGGGACTTGAGGAAGGTGATTGTTGGGATTTGTGTTGCATTCATACATATTGAAAGGAATATGATATGTGTAATTTATCATATTTTAAGCAAATGTATAAGTTTGGTCGAGTATTTTCATGTCTTTCATGAGTAGTATACAATTTCGGTTAATCTTAGTTTTTTTCCAATGCGAAAAAAAAAAAGATACTTGTTATGAAAAATCATTAGAGGATTTTGTGGTTCAAATCAAGGTCTAGTGTTAACTTTATACGAGACGTCTATTTTCTATCTGGGTTCCCCAATAAAAGTTTTCTTGAGTATATACATGTAATGAGGAATGAGTATATTAAGTAATGTAAGCTGTCATCATCTCTACTTGAATCATCCCTCCATACTCCCACAAGGCTCAACATAGTCAAAATCACATAGGATTGTTCAATGGAAAACCCAATAGGAAAGAGTAGGGGATGCTAGTTTACATAAGTTGAGCCTAAGGTGGTGCGCATCCATAATATACTAAGTAAGCTTGAAGTATACTAAATAGATAGAAGTGGGTTTTCAATCTATATAAGACTCCACTTCCTCACTCATACTCGACTCAAGATTATGAAAACCTGGTCCACACCTCATCTCTCCATACATACACTCTTGATAGTTATTTCCCTTAGGGTCATCTAGTGTAAGGTTCACAACATAACACATAACTACATCACTAACACAATGGTGATTCATGCACATTAACCATGGCATGTTACATATGGTTTATATACATGGTATAAAAAAATCCTTACTTTATGAGGTTATGATATATCACTTTTCCACATAATGCACCTAAGGTGAAAGTACTACACAATAGGGGTCATATGATCACATTATTCCCTAATTCATGACATGAACCATCAGATATTACACAAATTTTAGGTATGATGAAAAAAATAATTAACATTACAACATACGAGTCAATTGTAATACACATGGTGAAACACACAATTCATCACAACATGGTGGCGACATCACAATAAAATCCAATTCACTACACACCAATTATTTTTGTACAACCCATCAACACACCCACATATCACGAATAACAAGACACTCCAACACTCTACAATCCACAATAACATTATTTTCACATAAAACAAGGCGGTACATCACTCGTGAACTCCTCATTGAATCCATGAAAAGGAGAGTGAATACTCTGATAAAAACACATCAACATGATAACAAATACGTACTAAGTGACATGCACAACACGTGCGTTCATAATATCACAATTAAAACATTGTTCACATCACAACATATATCACATTACTCTTCCCATCTCCACCACCACCATGCAAGATCACCACAACTCCAATCTATCCCAGAGGTTTGAGAGCATGAACCTCTGCTTTGATACCATATGTAATGCCCAAAATATACAACACATATAATAACATGATTTTTTTTTGGCTAACATTGCTTGATACATAACATCACATAAGATCACATAGGATAAAGTATAACACATGAGACATTTGTTTAACCATGGACCCACATATATAACATGAAACACATGAAGCACATGAAAGCCACATTTCCAAAACCCACTCATACAATAGGATGACATAGGGTACACATCAATGTCTTACTCAAACATTGTAAACCAGGACAATGACCCAATTAGAGTAAGAAACACATGATAGACATACTCCACAAAATCGCCTTTTCATGGTTTACATATTCATTGCATTTAGGTTTCGATTGTAAGACCTTATAGCTATAAATAGATTTAAACACAACATTTAAAATTTCCTACTTTTTAAACTTCAATTACTTTATTTTAAAGAGTATTAGTCTTTAATGAAGAATGCACTGATTGGTTCCTTCTCCAATCCCATTATTTTTCCTTAGCTCATTTGTTAAATAAATTGGCTTTAAACAACTATGAGTCTCCTAATATTCAATTCCTTAGTTAAAGGTTTGTTTCTCAAAAATTATTTAATTCACTATAATTGTCTCGAAAAAAACTTAACATGGGACCCTTTGTTCCTTTAGAATTTACTCATTTCTCTTATGGAAATAACTTTATATAGATTGAAAATGATTAGGAATGTATATACACACATGCACCATCTAATATTTGACTAAAGGATTTGTTTGAAAGAGTCGATTTTACTTGGTTTTGTAATATCAACTCCTCTTTAACTCGATTGAACCATGTTGTAACACACATTAATTCGGACACACAAGATAACATAGAAAAGTACAGGATAATAATTTTTTTACTCGCATGGAGTTTACACGTCAACACAGGTGACTAGAAGGGGCTACGACCAACTCTCAAAATCTTGACGCAACATTGACCCCATAGGCAAACAAGGAAACATACAACACCCAACATGAACAATCCAATTTTCACTTTGACAAGACACAATGTAAAGGTCCAAACACATTACATAGATTACAGTTAAGGACATCCCACAAAGTGTAACATATTTTAAGGTTAAGTATTTACAAAAAAATCTTTCAAACTTGACTTTACGATCTAGAAGATTCATGTTTTGATTCACACCATTATTTTACAAAGGTGAACTTCTTTCTTCTATACTACGACTACATAGCTTTAGACCAAGTTTTCTGAAGGAGAATCATTCTATAATATGTCAATAACTTTCTTAATTCGTTGATTTAAGAACATTTTCCATTTCTCTCAAGGTTAATTAATCTTACTCGAGCCACCTAAACTCGTTCCACACCTCTATTGCATAGGTGGCAAGCACAAGCTCCGATTGGGGAGAATACCATTTTAGGTTCAGAACAAAAATCTTCTTTGTTTAAGGATCAATTTTTTTACATTACTTAAGAAAGATCACAATGAATCAAGGAAAGGGTTAACGGAAATAGGTCAAAAAGAATTCATCTTCAGTGGTCTCATTACTTATCAACCCGCATTTTATTGAGGCTAAGAATTTATCAAGATTGGTTAAAAGTTTCATTTAGACTTTGCTTGATTAAGATTGACAAAGGAAAACAATTTACATTTCAAACGATTGAGAGAGATAGATTGCATGGTTTCTAAACTATTCCCTCCTACTTATTAAATCTTATTATCTTCTAAAATCTAACCATTGATTTCACCTTAAGATCGTTTAAGAATTCACCATAAAAGGGATAATGTTGATTAGTTTAGCTTGGGAAAAACAAGGTAAATATATTTCATTACAAAATATAGTTTCCTCTTTGATCTTTCAAGGGCTCAAATGTTATCAAGTAGATCACATCTACATTAATTTATTCGTATATATATATTAGTTTAACTTCTATAAGGATTATCCAACCCATTTTATTATGCTTATAAATACATTGTTACTATGTCCTAGAAGGGTTTACAACTCAACATTTTATCTCAAGAGAAAATTTTACCATTACTCACTTGTGAAAACTAAACATGGTTACATCAATCCTTTCCAACACGAAACAATAGGTGGAAAAAGATTCTATTGAACTTGAATTGGGAGCAAGAAGGTAAGCACAATCGGTCAAACAATGCTATACTAAGGTTGTTATAATACAATAAAAATACTCATAACAATACGGTGATCAATTTTATATTTTCCACGATAGACAAAACAAGTCAAGGTTTCAGTAATTATGACAACATTACTCCACAAGACATGATACTAAGGTACTGCCTCTTCTAAATTTTCCACTGAATCCCATCCCAAAGTTTTACAACAAATAAGAGTTCATACAAAGGAACTTCATAACCAAGACTGATGCAATTATTTACAAGACTCTCCCTCATCTACCCACATAAGCCATCTGCAACCATTAATAACTTGAGTCAGTTCATGAGAACTGAGCAAGATAAGACTACACAAAGCAACAATAAGCTACTATCTAACAATATCAAGAAAGGAAAACATTCTATTCCAAGGATTGGATCAAATCTCTAAATACTAACAACTCCTTAAGTTAATAATAAAATTTCCACCATGCCAATCTAAGAAGAACAACCTTATACTTCAATTATGAACATTATCTCAAAGCAACAAAAATTAAACAATCATTTGAGAAGGGGCCAATGGCCTGATAAGTTAGAAACAACAGTCTAGTGTAATGGGATTTCCATCGAATAAACAATTTAGGTTAAAATATTGAGAACTGATATTCAAACCAAACAATCTACATTCATAAATAAATAAATAAATACCAAAAGCACAAGCTATGATACTCATTTTTAGAAACGACCAAAAAGAACAATAAATCCAGGAGGAAGCATGGATTTCAAGGTTAACACGAAAGGTCGAGTGTATTAAAATTTTAATCATGTAATCATATAGGTTATATGATGGAAAACTAATACATGACCACCACTCAACATTGTTTAACAAGGGAAAGTAGATAATACTAGTTTCAGCCATTGACTCCAAGGAATTTCACAATCATTCAAGAAGAGACCACTGTCCTTTTAGGCAAGTAATGACAAGCGAGAGTAAAGAGGGTTCCATCATACCAAGTTAACATTTTAAAAACTAACCCAAGTCTTAATGTTATCCCCATTTTACCCCACAGGAAAAAATTGTCAAACTCAATCCTACACAAGAGATAATCAAGGGATGGTTCAATCATGGGAACCCACATTTCAAATCCAAAAATGAAGGAGCGGGGTTGACAAAGGAGGCTAATGGCATCAAAACGTGGTGAGATCTCAAAAGGAAGAAGATAGGGAAAGACTCAAAGTTTTGTGACTTCATCAGTGTTCACTCGAGGCCTTGAATTGGTTAAGTATGGAAGAGCCAGTGGAAAACCACATGTGTCTCTTCGGTGCTCCCTCAAGGAAAATCCAAAGGTGGTCCCTAAATGAGTGCCATCTTGCCACGTGGTCAAAGTCAAATAAAGCAGATCTGTAGAAGGTGCCACATGCCTTGTCGACACAACAAAGGCATGGCCCAAAGAGAGACCTTGAACTAGCGTCGACCTTGCACGTGTCAAGGTCCAAGATAGGGATAGGCCAAAGTGGAATCCTCCACACATCATCTTAGTGCATCTTCAAATTTAAAATCTGGAGGTAGTCTCCAAACAAGTGCGGGATCACCATGTGGCGGAAGTTAAAAGGGGCGAGTTGGCTAGGTATAACATGGTTAGTAGAAGCCTCCACATGCCTCGTCCATGCAACTTAAAAGGGGAACTATGGAGGCAAGTCCCAAACGTGCGCTGAGCCTCCACATGTCTCGGAGTCAAAGATAGTGTCTCCACTAGTAGGAGGGGCTTAAGTAGAATACAAAAGAAATAGAGGCGAGGGCTTGGAAGCCACCACATGTCGGTTTGGTATAACTACAAGAACAAGAAGAGGGGTTGAATCTTTAAAATGCGTCAGCTACCACATGGACCCTGTATGGGAATAATCATTCAAATATTGTAATCCCGCATTAAATACTTGACCCTCAACCTTCATAAAGCCATGAATTTCAACCAGGAGCTTGAAATTGAGTGGGAAAGGAATATTTGAAGACCTCTTGATGCTTGCTACTCACCTTACGCCATTAATGATTCGGTCCACCATTTTCAAGGTTGTCATGCTTCTCACATACCACCATGATGAAGAATGGGCCTCCTTTATTTCCCAAAGTAAGGAATAACATGTGAAGGCATGGGTCTTAATGTGAAGCCCATCATTGTTGCGGGCAGAATTCAATGCATTACGGGCGTGGTTAAAGTAGAGTTCAAATTTTCCCTCTCTGCTTCTCTCTTTCTTCTATATATTGTGAAGGAGGGGCATATTTCAAAAAGGGGTTGTCATCTTTTCCCTCCAGCCCCACTTTCTCCTTCTTCCTTAGGGTGGAATGTTAAGTCTAAGCCTCCTCTCTCGGCTCTTTAATGGAATTTTATTTCCTTGCCCACTAATGGTGTATTGTGTGAACTCTTGGAGCAATAAAATTTGTTTCATGATGCATTTTTTCCATCATTGATTATTTTATTGTCTCTACTCACCTCTCACCATTTTAGGGTATCTTGTGCATATCTCTAATGTCTATTGCAGATTTTGGGAGCTATGCTTAATAGGTTGACGTGGTATTTTGTGTGAATCCTATCCTTGGTGTGTGATGCGGCTTTCCATCCTCTCCATTTCTCACCCCTCTACATTTCAAGTAGTTATAATTTTGACCAACAACCTCCTTCTCGGTGTATCATTGTTTTGTGTAGGCTTTGTTTATCATGCACTCTCTCTCCCTAGTCCCTTGGAAGGTTAGATTAGGATTAAATAGTTTTCCTACATTAGAATAGCTTAGGGCGGGTAGTTTAGGAGAAGGAACCTACCTTCTTTGGAGGTCCATCTCAAGTTCGCAAGGCCCACCTTTGCTTGAGATATGGTCCAATGTTATGTAGATTACATTGAATGCCCCACTAAAAAATGAGGCCATTCGAGGTGTAGTGATTCTTCACTAACACTTACCACACTAGGGATTTCCAAACCCTCCCTATAAGCCTATAGTTTCGGTTTAAACAACAAGTGGATCACTCCTTCCCATCACAAGTTCCTTTTAAAACAACCCTCATTACCATAATCATACCACTCTTTTAATAAAAGAAAACATGTTTTCATGAATCACCAAATACATTATCTCAACAATAGTTTCCATCATAACATCAACAATGCATCTATAAATATAATTACCCCCAAATGTCTCTAATAATCTTAATAGTTCTATCATAAGTCAACCAGATTTCACTATACATGAATCATCCAATTGTCAATAAAATATATAATCATTGTCAACAAAAACAGCGAGATGAACAATTATGTACACCACCAATAGTCATCACGTAATAAAACTAGGCCAAGGTATTTTAATAATAAAAGGAGTACCATCTATAATTTCTCATATGTAACTTCAAATCTCGGTGCCAAGAATTAAGTTGTGGTACAAACTTCATAAGGGATGGTCAAAGTGCCCCTTAAGGAAAGGAATAAACATCTGGACCTACACCGATGATCATCAAGCAGTTGGGTAAATGTCTAGTATTCTAATCAATTCTAAAGGAATAACCAAGGTGTAAAAAGACTAAGAAATCGGGTACCTTAGCCACGATACCCCCTTCATACATAATTGTAACCACTACAGTCAACCACACGTAGAGTTTTATAAACCTGTGGGATTGATTAGATAACAAAGGGCCACCTACCTAGTCAAGAAAGGAGAACATGGAGTTCAACAGACCTCAACAACCACACCTCACCGTGGTTGGGAAACACCAAGGAAACAACTAACATTACAAAATTTGTTGCCATAACTCAAAAGGGTGACTAAGTGCCCATAAAACTATAATCGACCTGGATCGGGTTCAACCTAGTGGTTGTTCATTAAAGTCAGGTTGTCATAACCCAAATGCAGGGAACTTGCTCAACATACGGAAGAAAAAAATATAGATAGTAAGCCGGGGTTCATTTTGAGAGAACTCTTGGAAATCGGAGGTGGAAAATAACATATGAATATCCTCGGAGGCTGGTTTAGCGGGGAAGGAGAATTTTTGGGGTCTAAAAGAAAAAATTTCACTTGATTTTTAAGTGGTGTGACAAAAGGCTATAGGCGCACGACAAAATATTTACTATCGCATGTTAACAAGGTTGCGACATGCATCAACAAACCTCAGCGACATGCATCAACAACCTTGTTGACGTGAAAAAACAAATAATCTCTCGTGCATCTACATCCTCCGCCCTTTGATCGTGCGAAAACAAAATCTACGTGTTGCACTTCAACAAAATCTTTGTCGCATATTTACTTCCTCTACACTCCTATCACATGTCAACAAACTCTCCCTATTGTGCATCAATAAACTCTCCTGTCACGTGTCAAAAACTCTTTGTCATGTATCTACTGACCTCCACCCTCCTATCACGGGTTTACTCTACTTGATAATACATATGCCCCCAGTGGTATGAGTGAGCTAGTATTATTCTACTTAGCAAGTAATCTAGGATTATATAGGGGATAGTTTGAAGGTTAGGTGAAGCTAACCCCTAAAAAAATTAAAGCGTAACTTTTAGGTAAACAGTCTTTGACCCACACCATAAAATTCACATTTTCAAATTTTCAAAAATGCAATATTTTCTATATTATGAATATTCGCCACTAAAAGTATCCCTATAGTAAGCTCGTATGAAGAGCAAGAGGTTTAAGGATACATCAGGTTTTCTTTCACCACAACATTTACTAGCTAAAACTAGCTTACTAACCTTGTTACTCAAACATATAAATGTAGTTAAAGATGGTAGGAGGTCATTTACTTCAGCAAGAAAACACAACAACCAACATAGGAGGAAGAAAGAAAAAAGATCTATGCTATTCACTTTAACACTAACAATGATTACAACAAAAACAAGAAAATTACAAGGGGAAAGGGGATTCTTACAAGGTGAACAAACCCACCACAAAGCAGCATAGACAAACCAAATTCGGAAAAGAAGGTTCTATATTTCCTTATATTTTTAAATTTTAACAATTGTAGCAAAGGGTAGAGTTATCTTGCCTAGTTTACAGCTTCTACCAGTCACATGGACACCGCACAGACAAGCAGGAACAAACCTCTAGTTGGATCTTCATCCATAAAATGCTACATGCCAAAACTCCACTCGATCTCACGTTGGCACAGGGAAGGAGCTCCCAAAACTACGAGCTTCAATAGACAGAAAGGAATGTGATCTCAAAGACTTCCATGACTACAAAGTATATACACCAATGGGGTTTGATGAAAAGGACTAAGAACTTCAAAACACGTGAGACAAGGGAGGGGGAAAAGCAATGGTTAAAAACCTTATCAAATCCTCACGATATGCATCTGAAATGGGATGGATGGAGTAGGGTATGGACATCCAACAAAGCACAAAGGAACACATGGTCTCAAGAACTGCAATGATTGCAATCTGTGCACAAAATGGGTTTGATTTTATGACCCCGATTCCACCATATGTGACCAATAGGTGTTCCACTAGCTCAGCCCACCTTCACAAACATGCATGTGGCTAGAGCCAAGATACCAGCTCTGTAAAAGAAAAGGACCTCCATCCAAGCATAATGGAGAAGAGACCAAGGAAAATGTTTCATTTGTAGCGCCTATGAAGGAGAGTAAGAAAACGTGGGAGAAATACATGAGATAGGAAAATACATGAAAAAACACCTCAAAGATATATGGTCTCATGAAATGCCACGGCTATAGGGTCTACATGGGGAGAACCATCAAACAAAAAAATGGCTTGTATACCCATATGCAACCAATAGGTGTCCAACCTCCTCATTTCGCCTCTGCTAGCATGTATGTAGTCAGGCCAAAATAACAACTTAGGAACATGTATGGACATCCACCGAGCACCAGGAGAAAATATTTATGTCCATTTTATAGATCCAGTGCCCGGGATGGTGTGCAAACACATGCACAATAAGGAGAAGTTAAACGGGCTCTTCCCTTTGCCCTCATATGAAGATATTTCCCCCTCACACGGCCGGACATAAGGGCAAGATTTATGTTGCAGAGGGGACAAGACCAGGCATGCGAGAAGAATACGAGGATGTAAAATAAAAATAATGAACCCACTAAACAAAATCCGCCACCGGCATGGAGAACTATGGAGAGGGCAAAAATTTAATTGCATTGAAAAAATTTGGCAGGAGTTCAACCACTCCCACCCACAAATGGGGTAAGCTTCTCCCCACACCAAATCAGGAAGGATTGAATGGCCATAATGGATGGCAGGTTGGTGGTTGGGGTCAGATAAATTATATATTAAATTTGCTACGAAACATGCATTACACGTGTTATCAATTTCGAATTGATTTTTAATCTTAAACCTTGTTGCTTTATTCTAGTTAGCATGCAAATAAAATGTGTGGGACATCATGATTACTATTGTGTTTTGATTATTATTTTGATTGTATGGTTGTATTATGGACCTTGATGGGAATTTAAGGATATGATGATGATCTAGAATGGTTGCCTTGTTACAGACTAATTGTGATATCGTTACTATTTTTATATTGTTATGTCTTTTCTCACTCTGTATTGGATCCCTATACCTTGATATCATATTAGATATTAGACATTTCTAGATGGGAATTGATACACTCATTTTACTTATTTGATAGATAATACAGATGTGTTAGACTTGTGACATGATGTGACTATTGTGATAAATTTTATATGCTTGATTCATATATCAGTATTCGATGTTCTAACTATTACTACTGTATGGATATATTGGATGTGATTTATGGATATTTCTGGATGATTGTTGATGTTATGATCTTAGTACAAATTGATGAATTGGTAGAATCAAAATGTTAGAAAATTGAACTATTGGTGAATTACTTAATTCTAACATTGGTTTAATTATGATATTCGATGATGTAAATTTTTAGGTATACATGCATGTGTTTAATTATTTCAACATCATTAATATGGCCACAAGGCTAGAAAGGTATTGTTTTATTTTGTAGGAAATTATATCACAACAAAAACTATGGGGGATAGGAGACCAACAATGAAGGAATGTGGGGTATTGGCAACTGGTCACCATGGCAACTTGTGTAATATTATTATCTTGTTATTTGTTTTTATGGGGTTTCATGATGGGGATGACCCAAATTGTGACCAAGGGTTTTTGTGTAGTTCTTTTCCTTTCTTTTATTTAATTTTGGTGTATGTGATTTAATTTGTGATGTAATTCCCTTTTATCATTAATTGGTTTATGTGTTTTAATTAAGTGAACTAATCATATTATTAAGCTTGTGGGACAAGATAAACTTATCCCACACCTCTTAATTTATTATACCAACCCTACCTATGGGTTGGGGATCAAACATAGACCCTGCATTTGTTTTGGAAGGATTTTTTTATTTAACTACACTTTCTTACATGTGTTTACATTTTGTTCTTAAGGGTGTGGGTTGGAGTGTTGTGTGTAAGAGGTTTGCCATTCCTCTCAACCACCCATTTATTATGCTTTGGGTTATGGGTTTGACTTGGGTGATGTGGGATGGAGAATAAGTGATGTGGCATCCTACATGGAGCCACATTACCTCTCTCTCCCTCTTTTCTATTTATTAGAGTTTTTGGGAAGTATTAGGGGATACTTTCTTTGTTTTTGGACTTGCTCATTTTTTTGGTGAATGCTTGTAATTTTGGAGAGATTTATTGAGAATGGTAAATGTAACTTGGAGTGGATGGTCTTTTCTTACAATTTTGGAAGTCTTGGAGCTTATTTTGTGTTGACACTCTTCACTTGTAAGGTAGATCTTCACCCTTGTATTTACCTTGCTATTTTTTTTTTTCTCATACGTGTAGTTGATCATTGTTATATTGTTTATGATTGTGGGGAATAGATTTTATCCGTAGGTTATGGGATAAATGGAAATGGGGTAAAACTTGAGGGAGACATAAGAGAAATGTTATTGGGTATTTTAGGAGGGAGTTAGGTTAGGATATCCACCTTGTTGATAAATATGATTGTGTTTATCTTATTATTTCTTGAGGGAGGCATAAGAGTGGGTTGATTTCTTGAGGGATGCATAAGAGTGGTGTATCTTCTTCAAGGGAGGAATGAGAGTGTTGTGTTTATTGTGATGGAGTTTTTAAGGCTCATAGGTGAAACCCAAACACTTGAGAGGCATAAGAAGAACCCCATGTTACTTTATCCTTTATTGTTTTAGTATGAAGCCTTTGTGTTTTGATATTTATTGTCTTGTGGAAAAATTAGTATTGTATTATTTCATTGATTGTCTTGAGTGAATGTGTATGTGGAAGCCATTTTTGGAGTTTCCATGGTTGTCTAAATAACCCTCATTGCTTCCTTGTTGGGGCTCGGGGCCAATGAGGAAGAAGGCTTCTCTCCCTCATTGGATATTTTTGTTGGGTGGAGAGTGTTGCCTACTCCCCCATTTTGTTTTGTGATTGATTCTTGGTTAAGATGGTGGAGCTCAATAGAAGAAGTTATCTTGTTGGGGAAAGGCATGTGGAGCCGAAATTTGATCTATTATGGATTTAAAACTTGTAAATTGTACTAACACTATATTGTATGTAATCTTATCCATTGGTTAGATCCTTGTAAATGGTTTATTATGATCTACATTACTTCATGTGAATATGAACCTTGTAATGATCTTGTAAATGGAAATTAAGTTCTTTCAAATCTAAATGTGTGTTTAGGAGTTCATTGTTATAAATTTGTGCTCTTGGATGGGAAATAAATGTTGATCTCTTGTATTATTGACAACCCTTGCTTACTTGAATATTGAAATAAATTTCCTTTAAGAGTGGTTTATTTTTCTTCCCTCATCCAACTAGGTGTATAAGAAGGATTAGATAGAAATCATTTTATAATGCAACCCCCTCTTTGTTGCAATTGGAATCATTGTAAGTAAATGAATAAATCATAACTAATCATACCCTTAAAGTAGTTATATAAATGAAATTGAAAGTGATGATTTGGTTAAATTTTATAAATGCTCAAATTTTTACTCTACCACATTTACCTTTGTATATGCAAATTTAGTAACCATATGAATTTTATAATTTTAAAATTCATTATTTCTCACTATTCTCCAATACCATATTTTTAGTGAAACCAAATTAATAATTAAATACGTATTATTAATATATAATAACTATATATTAATGATATATATTGGTCAATTTCACAATTTATAATAACATTAAATGAATGTCATTATTTAAATATCATTAATAAATGTACATACTCAAATGTTAGTAATATATATATATATAATATATATATATATATTCATTATATTTATAGATATATTAATAAGTATTAGTAATTTAAAATAAAATAAAGTAATATTAAAATATTAGGTATGTAATTCGATGGAGTGAAAGTTTCTTTTTATTAAATAAAAAAATCTATGTTTTTAGGCAATGGAATAGTTGTGGCCATTTGTGGTATGTATTATGTTTTAATGGTTCGGGGGAGCCGGGGGGTGGGGGTGTTGACCACACCCCAAACCCATATGATACATATGGGGTGGGGGTGGGGTTGGTTCCCCCTCCCCCACTATTATTATCCCCACCTTATTAAAATAAATTCGCGACCTAAACTCCTTGCCACCGTTTAATATGTAGTCGGCCTTATTGTATTCTTTTTCACACATCCGGTAAAGATCTAATACTAATACTATATATATATATATATATATATATATATATATATATATAGGAAGATTCGAATTCATAAATAAAATATATATATCAATATATATACAAACATATATAAATAAATATATACGTGTGTATATAAAAATATATGTAATTGTCAGAAAATAAATAAGTTGGGTTTCTTGTGTATCCAATGGGTATATACTCATTATATATGTATTTTATTTTTCTTTCAAAAATAATACTCTGTAAAAACAAATAACGAAGGAAGACCAATATCCACAAAGGAAATTAGTAGATATTTGCCCTAAACACAAAAAAATAGTAAAGGAGAGCTTCCAATCCTCTCTAATGGCCTCTATGGCTTCTTTTCCTCTCCTTCCTCCTTCACCAGAAACTCAAACAAGATAAAATGAGATATTAGATTTAGAAAATCAATATATGGCATTCCATAAGGATATATAGGGTTACTTTTTCCAAACCTAAATCTAAGGGCTAGGAAAGATTAGATCCAATTATGTAGGATGAACCCTACATCACTTAAGTGATGGGGTATTTAGGTGGGAATGAAAGAAATAAAATGTGTGTGTAATGTTAAATGGGGCCCTAGGGGTTAGAACAAGTTGTGCACACTTGACCTTTTAAGAAATAAACTAAATATTAAGATGCATGACTTTGAGCTATAGGATTTTGGGTCTTGCCTAATTAAATTTTAAATTTAATTAGGGGTCTTTAAATAAATTAATTTAAAAGGGATTTATGGAGTTAAGCATTGAAAATCTAATGAAGATTATTTAAATAAAATTTTGGAGTCTTGTTAGTGAAATAATATAAACGTAATATTAAGTTTGAAAAGTGGGGCAATCTTAACTAGTCGATTATTATTTTTAGATGTCTTGTAATTGCTTAAAATTTTTATAATCCGGATTAGATTAAATCTCAACTAATGCCTTGTAACCTTTTAAAAAACAATTATTCCATAATTTTCACGGTTTGCTATCGGGTTTATCGTGGCTTGAGTGGCAAAAATGTGGTCGTTACACTTGGTATCAGAGTCATGGTTTCAACACTTGGACCTTGGTCTGAAATCGAAAACCAAAAACTAGTTACAAAAACTTGAACCTTTGTCATTTAAAAATAATAATAAAAAAATAATAAAGTTGTTCGAATTTTTGTACTCACTTAGTGGCATTTTTTGAACCTGGGTAACAGTAAATGCTGAATAAGACTGCTATTCTTACAAACTTCTGATGTAGCAAGAACTTGTTTCTCCTTTGAAAATATGTTGTTTTAGGAGTCCTAACTCTTTCTTTAGTTGTATGATGTGATAAACCCTTTGAGAATTTTTGTTGTTGGAATGATAAATTGTAGGGTGTGATTGTTGTGGTTTAGCATTAGTGGTTGTGTTCTGGGGTCAGACAGAGTAAATTAGAAGTTGTTTAAGTTGCCTAAAGGCTCCATTTTTGTTCAAGGGTTATACGAGTTAGTTTTGGCTGTTGCCTTAGCAAATTAATACACATATGAGTGAATTGATATTAGGTCTTTGTGTCACAATTTATCTAATCTTGTGTATGTGTTCTTAGAACTCGATCTCAGTGTATAGTACACATTTTTTCATCCATGAAGGGATATAAAGTGAATGTGATGTTGAATTTATTTATTTTAAATTCGTAAGATTGCGTTATTTTATCTAGGACCAGCTTCTTATTTTATGATTTGATTGAGAAGCTCTGAGGCTCTCATAGATAATTATATTTGTGCGATATTTTTAGAGATTTTAATTCGATTACTTAGCTATTTCCCTTGATTATCGATATTATTGGATCTTATTTTGATTGGTGACTCGGAGCTTGTCTATCTTGTTGTATACTTAGCTAAATTTTACGTGATTCTTTCTTGCATGTTGTTGAGTTGGTTGTACATTGTTTTTATTGTGACATATCATCATATGGGGTACACCTAGATACCTTGAATGTCTTCCTAGGTGCTTTAAGTTATGCTTTGGTTTTGGGAGGATGAAACCTTGAGTGTGTCTAGGATCTTAGACTAACTCTTTCATTACTCAGCCTTGTGAGAAATAATTTTTTTTGTGTTGTGCAGTCTTGTTAGCAGTTTGATAGCAGTGGTGGTGATTTCTCTTGCAACGGTAAGATTTTGGATCCTAATAAGAGTAGATGTGTTTTATCGGGGGCTTATGGATTGTGTTAGGGTTAGATTAACTCTTGGATGATTATAGATTTTAGTGGATAAATATTTTTTTAAATATGATGTTCCATATGTGGCATGCCAAGTTTTATCATGGTTTCCTTATTTCATTATAGAAAGTATTGACTGGTGAATTGTATGTATCTTGGTAATTATGATTAGATTTAAGCCCATTCAAGAAATGTGTTTAATTAAGTATACTTTTTTTGCTCTCAATGACCCATAAATAGATATACCATTTCCTTAACATTTTAAATTGTTATGTATACCAATCTATGACCTAATAGTATTGGGAAATGTTGAGACACTTATGGATGATTTTGGGTCTTTTGGACCTTGCTCTTAGAGATGTTAGTTTGGTAGATCTTAATATTTTAATCTCAAGTGGTGCTTATGTTGTACTCCTTTTAAAACTACAACTCTTGGTCGTAGAGTCCATGTTTTATGGATTAGTTGATTGTCCTCTTACATTTGATGTCTTCTAATGAGAAATGTGGTGTCTTTGGAGTAAAATTTTCCTTGTCATCTTGTTTCTTGGTTGGTGGTATCTTGTGGAAATATGAGTGTTGAATGGAAGAGGATTTCCTTGTCTTCTTATGTGAAAAAAACTTGAGACTAAAAAAAAACATTTTCCTTCCCAAACCGAACTAAACCCCTTAAATTTGTAAAATTAAATATGCCTCTTTAATGGATCTTTTCTTCGTAAATTCTTTTGAGACTTGTGGAGACCCACTTGGAGTGTTTAGTGATGCTTGTAATTATTTGATAAACCCTTGAAATATTTTTGTGGCACATGTTGGTTGATTGATTCCTATTTCTTACAAGATTAATGATGTGTTTGTTATGTTGAATGTTCTCTTGTTCCTTTAGAATTAAAAATGTGATATGTTGATTTATCTCTTATTCCTATAAAGGTAATAATGTGATAGGTTCGACTCCTCCTTCCCATTAAAATCTATTTGGTAAAATGATTAATTGATCCTAATAAAACCCTAATTGAGGGGCTTGGACTTGAAACTTAACAAGTAAACTAGAACATTAGAAAAAGGAAAATGGTTCCTTGCTATAATCTTGGTAGATTAATAGAATAAATAAAACTATGTGAAATTAGAAAGGAAATGTTTTCCATCTTCCCTCCATAATAGTAAAATAAATAGTTTTGCCACCTATACAAAACGATGAGATATCATGTCAATGTTAGAGGTGCTCCTTAATGACACAAATATGTGATGCCATAATAGAAAGAAGATTTTAATTAGGAAAAATTGTAAGAAGAGTGCTTAGCAAGAGAAACTGTAACTTTGACTTAATAGTTGATTTATAAAATGAGTAAGATTTATGTGTATTGAGTGCAATGTATAGTTGAACCTTTAGTTCTTCCACCTACCCGGAATTGTGAAACACCTTGTTGTTAGTGATGTGTTCTAATTATGTATTACTCCCTTGTTCATAGACATATGTGATTTTCCCTTGTAGGAGTTTGGGTTGTCATACCCTTGTTTCCTCATAACTCGATGAGTGTGAGTTGTGGCCTTTAGGATTGGGTCTTATCTCTTATTTTTAAGAAAAGCAACTTGCTTGTTTGATTATTTAGTCCTTGTTGACCTACAAGTATTTGTAATTTTAAGAAAACACATGTTAACGATATGACATAAATTTGGGAATTCCTTCTTTTCTTCTTCCTTTCTTGAGACACCCCATTGTTGTTTTTCCCCTTTTTATCATTGGGAAAAGGAAGTGTAAGTTGATTTTGTAATCTGTTACTCGCATTTAGGTATGATGCACCTCTAGATTATAGTTAGACCCCTCTTGTTACTTCTTCTGGTCTCTATCTCCCTTGAGTGCTCTTTGGTGTTATGATTTATGCATGTGCTCTCTTTATGGTTATTTCAAGCTTGAGTAGGATTTAAGATAAATAAATCCCATTGTGTTATAGTGAGTGGTGCTTCTTGTATTGATATGTTAGTTCTAGTGGAAATATTTTCTAAATGTTTGAAGTTTTAAATTAGGTTAGTGTTGTGTGTTCAATTTTAAGTGTAAAATTAGGCTATAGGAAACCTTGTGGTCATGATTTTGCTTAGTATTACCATGAAAATTTAATTGTACCCTCTCGAGTTATATAAGTGCTTCCCATGAATATTTTTCTTGATTGTAAATGTTTTGGCTAACTTAAGTGTCCTTCCTTGTTGTTAAACCTCATCTTGTGTGATCTCAAAATTGTGAGACCTTTGAGTAGACATGTTTTCTCATATAAATTTATGATCTTGGGTTATATTTGTGATCCTTGTCTAAATAACTAACTTTGAATCACAACTCAACCTAGTTAAAGCCCTCACTTTTGTTATTGTTGTATATTGTATCCATGGGAAACTATGTGGTCATATCGAGTTCACAAAATTCTCCCTGTTATTCCTTTACTTGGTGGTTATTCTTGAGACTCCTTTGACCATTTCATGTTTTGATGCTATGTGTTGTAGCTTGGTTGATCACGTAGAGTTACTCTATAGAATTAAATGTTTGCAACCTTACTTGAAGAAAATTTAGAACTCATTCCTTACAATCTCCCTTCTTCTTGTTGAATTACATTAGATTAGACTTGGGTTCTATAGAAACACACTTATTTTGTAGTCCCGACTAGAATCATGTCCAACATAATAATAGAAAAATTTAATACATGGGGTAGGTGAGAGGGAAAAGATGGGTCTTTGAGTGGAGCCAATCCTTGTGGGGAGTTCTAAATTTAATTTTGAATTATTTACTCCCAACCATGGACATTTATCATTATTCTCTATGGGCACACTTTTTTTTGGCTTCCTTGCTTTGGATTCCCTATTTTTTATTATTATTTTTGTCTAATGAGTGCGGGGGTTCTAGCCACCTACTTCCCTTTTATTATTTTAATTATGCCATACTTTGGCTCTTGAGAAGTGGGTAGGAAAAACCAAATACAACAAATCTATCTGCATGGATACATTGGCAAAGGATTTGTAGATTTTTTAGAAACTCTCACACATGGATCATGTAAAGCTCGATTTTTCTAGTTGCTATCAGATTGGAGGATTGGTAATCAATGCATTGAAAATTATAACAAATGAATTCTACTAGTTAGATATCTACTCCCTTCCTGTGTCAAAAAGCTAACTCTGGAGCAGGGTATAGATGTCCATTCAAGCACAAAGGAAGAGGAATTTGTTGGTGTTGTGGTTGTAAGTGCTCTAGATGAGATTCCTGTGAGAATCGGGATGCATGCATAAGGCATGTGAACTGTGCACCAAAATTCCTGAAAACAATGTGGCCTCATGAACTGAAATGGGTGTAGGATATGCACAAAATGGGTTTGTTGAAAAGGATTAGAAACTTTCAAGAAAATGTGATTAAAAGTTGTAGTGAATGGATCTTAGGGACGTGCAGGTAATGTACCAATGTTAATGTGTAATGATCCATTTCCAGTAGCTACAAAAGGTATTTTGTTCCTGGAGAAACTATGAAAATAGTCAAAGGACCACTTAAGTCAAGATAGAAAATACAAATTTTATGGAAAAAGGAGTTTCAGATGGATCAATAGTATGTACTTTTTTGAGAAATAAAAACATGGCCATCGTGAGAAATGTTACTCTGGGAAGGTGACATTTATAGTGGATATTTGTGCAAAAGTAGTCATTATAAGAGAATTTATAAATTTTGAGTTGATTGAAAATATTTATAAATTTAGTCATAAGAGACTTGTTTCATGCTCCATTGAAAATAATGTGTAGAAGTTTATTCTTGTGGATGTTTGGATGTGTAAAGGTTATATGTAATTATAGATTTCCTATCTGGCAACATTAACATAGAAAAATGTTTTCCAAAGGAAGAAGCATCATTTACAGGTACAAATGGTCAAATTGTATGCCTAAAACAACATAAAAAAATCTAAGGAGGATGCCTCAAGGAGACACATCAATTGTATATGGACACACGGGTATCTCTCTTACTGAAAAAGTAACACAAGTGGTAACTATGGGACTGAGTGAAGAAATAGTGCATGGTATGTAGATAAGAGTTTATGGATGTGTCCAAATGATTTGAGAAATTGAAGCAAAGGGAAGTGGCAAGTGAAAAACAAATATCTTAAATCTAAAGCGGTGTTTCCTAGCTTTTTCCAAGAGGAAAAATTTGAAACGAGTATGTACCCATCAAAAGCATAACAGAAAGTGGGTTTCTTAGTTGTAGTAGTTGTCTATACCTTAGTAGAAATGTTTGTAAAGGGGATAAATGCATACAAAATTAAAATGGATGATATTTTGAATGCACACAATCTGTTTGATGAAATGCTAAAAGTCATTCAACACCTTTTGGAATGTGGATGAACCCACCATACACTATGGATGCAAATTTATCCCAGGCATGGTTCATCTCTCCTCATCTCTCATAATTTATGTTCTTTAGTTTTTCTTTTTGCAACGGAATGAAATTTTAAAACTGAAGGATTTTTGTATATTATACTGTATAAAATAAACTTGTTTTAAAAATAGTAAAACCTTATATCGTAACTTACAGGATCCAATATTTCTTGGTAGACAATAAACTTGAACCCTCACTTCATGATGATCTAGCAAACATCGCAACCAAACTAGATTACTACATTACCCTTTTTTATTGATAGGTTGAAGTTGAGTTCCTTGTAAATAATTTGACCACTCCCTTGTTTAAATAGATCAATTACGTTTTTCGAGACTTACAAAGTAACCTTCGTAATCTGTAGAAAGGAGATGTTAAGTTTCCTACGTGTACCTTGTTATGTGAGGTGTCACTTCAATCTTTGGATCGACCCCGAATAAAAATTTGTGACCTTTTGACGCCCTTATAGGAGCCTTGTTACATTGTTTTGCAATGGTAGGAAGCTGTTAAATCTAAAAAGTTGGCTTTCATTTTGAACTCGCCATTTGAAACCTGGATAGAGAAATTATTATCCGCCTTTGCAAACCTCTAGTAATTTTACTAGACAAGTACCTGAAACCTTTAGTTCAAAAAAATCACATTCCAGGTTATTTTGGCAAAGGAAATTTTCATGCCTCGGTCATGCAGTTGTGAGGTCAAATTGGAACAATTACGACTTATAACCCCAAAAGTCATGTTGATGGAAAAATGTTTTGTAGATCTCATTTCCATCGACTTTGATGAATTATCTATATATAGGGGAACTTATAGGAAGTTCCTCATTGCGTGTTCATCCATCGAATTTCATTTTTGGAAGTGGTTTTCTGAGCCCTCGAGATCACTTTTCATCATTAACAACTAGCTCAATTATGATGAGATGGCCCCAAAAATTGGCCGCCAATCATAAACCGCTCGCTAGTTCAAAATTATGTTAGTTCATATGAACTCTTGGTATATAAGTGGACATGTATAAATTTAATAGTGGAGTGTTTTCTCATCGGAAGATAACATGTGAAAGTTGATTCTTAGCCTCTAAGCCTATTTTGAACATTTTTGTAGCTAATCAGAAAAATGTAAGAAGGAAGTTGTAGGATCCCCTGTTGGGTTGCCAAACCACTGTGCAAACTTTTGACACATGTAAATAACAGTTTGAAAACTCTATAGTGTAACTTCTTATGTGAAATAGAACTTTTGACAAAATGGTATTTCTATCTCTTCCTTTCTATTTCTCTCTACTTGGTTACGAAAAAAAGTGTAATGAAATGAAATGAGATTAAGTTAAATGAATACATGTTTCTAAACCTTTTCTTTCAAATGAAAATTATAATTATTATTACATGTAAATGGGAAACTAAAGACATTAATTATGTTAGATTAGGGTGGATTCCATGCTAGTGATTTATTGTTGATTTCATGCTCACATGGTTTTGCAGGATGCAAGAAAGATGGCGAAAAGGAGATGTGTAATTCATTATTTATTATTGTAATTTTATAGGTCATTGTAAAATGAATATATGTATAATGTAGTCTCATGCTATAGAAATTTTATATTTGAAATTTTCTAATATGTATGGGATGCTATTTTTAGGGATATCTTAGGAAATGTGCATTTAATCATAGGTTCAATTTGATTCATAGTTACGTATGGTAAAAGGGTTTGATATATATATATATATATATGGTAAATGAATTTGAAATTAATATATTTTAATGTTTTTTAGTGATCAATTAACAATTGATTAATTAGCGTTTTGTATTCTTACCTTGTAAATGTAATAAAGAGATGTAATCAAAACAATCAACCCTAATATAAGATCTGTGCATACCATGTGTTAATGTGTGAACCTTCTTACCATAGAATAAATCGAAACCGTAGAAGGAACTTAAAATTTTGTACTCGATAGAACCTACTAGATTAGGTAAATAAAACCCTAGTTTGAGTTTGCTGTTATAGTCATTATGTTTAGCGACATTATTGTCAACCCATATTTTTAGGAATGACATGGTTCAAATTTATCCGAAGTATGTGATTTCCTTAAATTTTGGTAACCCCAAGGAGAATGTCTTCTCTTGTGTCCGATACCATGTGGAGTGGTGAAGACCACCTTAGAAGTCACCTTAAGAGTCATTATTTGAAGAGATCAATATGCGGTGTAATGTTAACATCTATGGAATAAGTAGAGATATTACTCCCTTAGTATCCTATTGGATTTCAGGTCTTACAAAAATAGATCTAGAAATTCACTTCACCGGTGAATGAAATCTCTTGGATTCATACAACATAAATGGAGATCGTGAAATAGTTTTTCTAGGTCTTAAACTCTTGTAAATGAACTTCTTAGTTCCTCTCAGCTAAATGTGTTACCTTGGTTTCTATCAACATATCACCTTGGTCTTTCATGAAGGTTATCTATCATAGGCATGTCCTTTCACCTTAAACTCTTTTATAGTTGACACAAATATTCTTAGGTGCAATTGGAATTAAACTAAATGGCATTTGATTGAGAGGTTAAATTGAGGTTTGTGTGTAGTTATAGTGCTTCTAATTAGATACTTTATCAAGATGTTATTTGAATACTTTCATAACTCTTTCTCCTATAAAACTATGCTAATAATGAGACCATAGTGCGATGTAAGATTAAATCATATAAGAGTAAAAAAAAATTGAGGTTAGGAATAATGTCACTCTTGGAGTCCTTATAACTTAATTAAACATTTTCATGTGTTACAAAGACTATAAATTGCAACAGATGGCCCCAAAATATTGGTCGCCAATCATAAACGCTCATTATTTCAAAATTATGTTAGTTCATATAAACTCTTGGTATATAAGTGGACACGTATAAATTTAATAGTGGAGTGTTTTCTCATCGGAAGATAACATGTGAAAGTTGATTCTTAGCCTCTAAGCCTATTTTGAACATTTTTGTAGCTAACGAGAAAAATGTAAGAAGGAAGAGGATTTTAGGATCCTGTTGGGTGGCCAAACCTTTGTGCAAACTTTTGACACATGTAAATAACTATTTGAAAACTCTATAGTGTAACTTCTTGTGTGAAATAGAACTTTTGACAAAATGGTGTTTCTCTCTCTTCCTTTCTCTTTCTCTCTCCTTGGTTACGAAAAAAGTGTAATGAAATGAAATGAGATTAAGTTAAATGAATACATGTTTCTAAACCTTTTCTTTCAAATGAAAATTATAATTATTATTACATGTAAATGGGAAACTAAAGACATTAATTATGTTAGATTATGGTTGATTCCATTCCAATGATTTATTGTTGATTTCATGCTCACATGGTTTTGCAGGATGCAAGAAAGATGGCGAAAAGGAGATGTGTAATTCATTATTTATTATTATAATTTTTATAGGTCATTATAAAATGAATATATCTATAATGTAGTTTCATGCTATAGAAATGTTATATTTCAAATGTTCTAATATGTATGGGATGCTATTTTTAGGGATATCTTAGGAAATGTGCATTTAATCATAGGTTCAATTTGATTCATAGTTACGTATGGTAAAAGGGTTTGATATATATATATATATATATATATAGTAAATGAATTTGAAATTAATATATTTTAATGTTTTTTAGTGATCAATTAACAATTGATTAATTAGCGTTGTATTCTTACCTTGTAAATGTAATAAAGAGATTTAATCGAAACAATCAACCCTAGTATAAGATTTGTGCATACCATGTGTTAATGTGTGAACCTTCTTACCATAGAATAAATCGAAACCGTAGAAGGAACTTAAAATTTTGTACTCGATAGAACCTACTAGATTAGGTAAATAAAACCCTAGTTTGAGTTTACCTGTTATAGTCATTATGTTTAGCGATTATTATTGTCAACCCATATTTTTAGGAATGACATGGTTCAAATTTATCCGAAGTATGTGATTTCCTTAAATTTTGGTAACCCCAAGGAGAATGTATTCTCTTTTTGGTCCGATACCATGTGGAGTGGTGAAGACCACCTTGGAAGTCACCTTAAGAGTCATTATTTGAAGAGATCAATATGCGGTGTAATGTTAACATCTATGGAATAAGTAGGGATATTACTCCCTTAGTATCCTATTGGATTTCCAGGTCTTACAAAAATAGATCTAGAAATTCACTTCACCGGTGAATGAAATCTCTGTTGGATTCATACAACATAAATGGAGATCGTGAAATATTTTTTCTAGGTATTAAACTCTTGTAAATGAACTTCTTAGTTCCTCTCAACTAAATGTGTTACCTTGGTTTCTATCAACATATCACCTTGGTCTTTCATGAAGGTTATCTATCATAAGCATGTCCTTTCACCTTAAACTCTTTTATAGTTGAGGCATATATTCTTAGGTGCAATTGGAATTAAACTAAACCTCAGTTGATTGGGAGGTTAACTTGAGGTTTGTGTGTAGTTATAGTGCTTCCAATCATATACTTCTTCAAGATGTTATTTGAATACTTTCATAACTCCTTCTGTTATAAAACTATGCTAATAATGAGACCATAGTGTGATGTAAGAGTAAATCATATAAGAGTAAAAAAATTGAGGTTAGGAATAATGTCACTCTTGGAGTCCTTATAACTTAATTAAACATTTTCATGTGTTACAAAGAATATGAATTGCCTTGGTGTGATCAAACTTTGAGAAAACAAAAGATATATATAAATCTAAATGGAATTCAACAAGTTATTGAACTATAATAACTATGGTAGGGAAATAACTATACCGTGATCGAAGAATGTTTTGGGAAAAAGCTATCTTGAATCTAAGTCTCCCTTAATCCTAATATTTCATCTTGACATCATGTTAGATTCACTTGTGTAGCAAGGGTAAATTTTAAACATTGAATAAGCATTTGGGAAGCATAATATTAACATAAGAATGAGAGAATTAGGATCTTTGTATGTAATTTGAAATATGGAAAATACTTATGTAAGTTATGGAGATTGTCATAAGGGATAAAGAGAAAAATTAAATGGTCGAACAGTAAGTGGAATGTGAAATGAATTTAAGAATCTGTAGGTGGAAATGCAGAGAAAATTATACTTAAATAATAATGTTATTGGAATGTTAATCATAACCTAGATGTAACCATGGTAATGATGTGTTGTGTGTTTTATCAATCCTTAAGTCCCTTTTCTTGTGGCTGAGTTATTGCTAGCATTTGATTCATTGGAGAAAGTGTGTCATTGACATGTATATGGTGTTGTCATGTGTCTATGTGATTTGATGACTTATGTAAGTGTCTTGTTTTTTTTTTAATTTTCTTTACTTGAAGCCCTTGTGGAATTGTGTAGTGAGAAATGTAAGTCAAAAAAATTATCTTGGTATTTTTACTTGTTGTTTTTGTGTGCATAAAATGTGGATGTTACATTTGGTATTAGAGCATAGGTTCATGCTCTTGAACCTCTGGGGAAGATTGGAGTTGTGATAGTGTTGCATGATGGTGGTGGATATTATAAGAGCAATGTTATATAAGTGTGATGTGAAATTTGTCGTAATTGTGATATTGTGAATGCAAATGTTGTGTATGTCACTTAGTGCATATTTGTTATCATGTTGATGTGCTTGTGATGAGAGTATTCTCTCTCCCTTTTGTGGATTTTATGAAAACTTCATGTGTGATGTGTAACCTTGTTGTGTGTAAAAAAAAATGTTATTATGGATTGTAGAGTATTGGAGCATTATGACATTATGTGATATGTAGGTGTGTTGATATGTTGTATGAAAAGATTGGTGTAAAGTGAATTGGATTGTATCATGATGTCGTCATTGTGTTGTGATGAATGGTGTGCATCACCATGTTGTATTGTAATTGACCATTTGTTGTAATGTTAGACATTGTATTCCTCAAACGTATAATTCATGTAATATATGATGAATCATGTCGTGATTTAGGGGCATATAGTGAGTATATGATCCCTATTGTATAGTGATTGCACTTTGGGTGCAAAATGTGGTAATATAATGTATCATAACTTTGTGAAAGTAATTATTTTTTTATACCCTGTATATATACCATGCGTAAGATGATATGGTTAATGTGTGAATCACCATTATACTAGTGATGTACTTATGTGTTATCTTGTGAACCCTACACTAACCAATCCTAAGGGAAATCAGTAAAGGGTGTATATTTGGAGTGAGGAAATGTGTACCGTTGACTAGTCACTGATCGAGTATGAGATAGGAAGTGTAGCCTTACATGGGCTGAAAACCCACTTTTTTGCATGTTTTGTATGTGTGACACTTGCTCAATGGGTGTCATGCATATTGTGTTTTGTGGACACCTTAGGCTTAGTAGATGGTGACTTGTACTCTTTTATCTCTCCCGATATGGTTATCATATGGATTCAACCTATGTGATTTTGACTATGTTGAGCCTTGTCGAAGTGGTGGCGGGATGATTCAGATAGAGATGATGACAGTTGTATTATTTGATATGTTATTTTATGAGCTGAGGCTCGATGTTCCAAGTGTCAAGCAACTCATTGAGTACCCCCCTAGTGGCCATATAAGGCCACGTAGTTATTGTAATGTGTTATTTCTATACATGTATTTTATTCATAAGTTGAAAACTTTCCCTTTTCTTGCTAGAACCAACAATTTTCTTGATTGACATGTTCTTATATTTTGGGCATTTATTTGGTTGATGCACTAAACGAGGCAGATTTTTGCACTAACTATGGCTATTTGGCCATTTGTTTTTCTTAGATTTAAATTTTCTTTTTAAGTTTTAAAATTTTATAGCCTAGCCCAAGGCTTTAGATCTTTCCACTTGGCATTTGAATGGTTTGTTATGTTGGTTCTAATGTCAGTAATGTATTGGAATAGGGTCATGGGATTCACCATGGAGTGGTGGGACCTATGGACCCACTTCATTGTATAGGGGTACACCCTAAGGAGTTATAGATAACTAGTGGGTTTTTGAACCATGAGTTATTATGTCACTTGGGTTAGAGGTGTTTGGACCTTATGTGCCCAGGGCCATAGGGTGACTCCGACCTCTTTTGTGGAGCTAAAAGGAAAATTTATCTTTTTTTCTTTTCTTGAGGTAGGCATAAGAGACACCTTGAGGGAGGCGTAAGATACTTGAGGGAGGCATAAGATATTTTTGTGGGTGTTATTGATGCTTTGGGAGGTATATGCAGTTGTTTTATGATGCTTTGGGAGATACATGGAGTTGTTTTTGATGCCTTAGGAGGTATATGGAGTATTTTTGTGATGTTTTGGGAGGTGGATGAAGTTGGTATTTTTATTTATGTGTACTCTTGTGAGTCTTGTTACACATTTTTATGACTAAGGCTTGACTCTCCCCTTGGTTGTTATGGAATATTGGATATTGTCTTAGCACTATATTGGTACTAGTCATGGATTTTTGGATCATTAGGAATTAGAGTCCTTTTTATGTGATATAGATGTGAAAGTTTGTCAAATTATGCCTATGAATTGTTAGTGTTGTGTATAACCTTGGTATGGTATTGTGATAGCGGTTCTGTTGGGCACCCACAAGAATGAATAAATTAAAATTTTACAACAATGAAATGTAGAGGAAAAGAGATTAAAAAAATGAGCTCGGATAAAAATTCCAATCTTCACAAAACATTAAAAGTTAAATAATTAGCTAAATTTTCTAGTCTACCCTATGGTCGTGTTCTAACGATAGAGATCACACCGTAGAGAGATCTTGAAGTCATTCACTTATTTCGTTTGTTATCACTGCGCTATCATTGGTGATATGTCGCATCGAGGATGATGCTCTTATAAGGGGAGGGAAATGTAGTGTCGAAAATAATAATAAAAATGTTAATGTACTTATGGCATAAGAACACTTGAGAGGGAAAATATAGGTCTTTGAGTGGCGTTACAACTTCCGATCCTTGTGAGGAATTCTAAATTTAATTTTGAATTATTTACTCCCAACCATCGACACTTATCATTATTATTTTTTGGATGCACTTGTTTTCTCTTCCTTGCTTTGGATTTCTTATTTTTCTTTGTTTTTTTTTGTTGTCTAATGAGTGCATGGGGTTATTAGCCACTTGATCCTTTTTATTGTTTTAATTGTGCCATACTTTGGCTCTAGAGAAGTGGGTAGGAAACACCAAAAAAAGGAAATATGGCTACGTGGTTACATTGGTGAAGGATTTGCAGATGTTGGGGAAGATACCATACGTAAATCATGTAAAGCTTGATTTTTTCTTGTTGCTTTATCATCGAGGAGGATTGAGAAGTAATGCATTGAAACTTATAGAAAATGAATTTTTTGGCTAGAGATATACTCCCTTCCTATGTCAAAACGCTATATTTGTAATAGGGTATAGATGTCTCAGCCAAGCACAAAGGAAAAGGAATTTGTTGGTGTTGTGGTTGAAGCACTTTGGCTGAAATTATTGTAGAAACGTGATGCATGAGTAAGGAATGTGAATGTGTGCACCAAAATTCCAAAAACAATATGGATTGATGACCTGAAATGGATTTAGGACATGTGCAAAATGAGTTTTTGAAAAGGATTAGAAACTTTCAAGCAAATGTGATTAAAATTTGTAGTGAACGGATATCTAAGGGACATACAAGTAATGTACCAATGTCAATGTGTAATGATCCATTTCTAGTAGCTACAGAAGGTATTATGTTCTGGAGAAGCTATGAAAATAGCTAGAGGACCACTTAAGTCAAGATAGAAAATACAAATTTTATGGAAAAAGGAGTTTCAGATGGATCAATAGTATGTACTATTCGAGAAATAACAACATGGCCAATTTTAAGCATGTTACACCTCGATAGGTGATGTTTACGATGAATATTTGTCCAAAAGTAGTCATTATATGAGAAGTTATAAATTTTGAGTTGACTGAAAATATTTATAAATTTAGTGATAAGCAACTTGTTTCATGCTCCATTGAAAAGAATGTGTAGAAGTTTAGTTTTGTGGATGTTTGGCACAAACATGTAAAGGTTTTATGCAATTAGAGATCTCCTATCTAGCGACATTAACATAGAAGAAGGTTGTCCAAAGGAAGAAGCATCATTTCCATTTACAAATGGTCAAATCGTATGCCTGAAACAACATAAACAAAGCCAAGGAGGATGCCTTAGGGAGACATGCCAATTCTATATGCACACACGGGTATCTCTTTGACTGACAAAGTAACACAAGTGGTAAATATGGGACTGAGTGAAGAAATAGTGCATGGTATGCAGATAAGAGTGTATGGATGTGTTAAAATGATTCAAGAACTTGAAGCAAAGGGAAGTGGCAAGTGCAAAACAAAGATCCTAAATCTATAGCAGCATTTCCTAGTTTTTTCCAAGAGGAAAACTTTGAAATGGGTATGTACCCATCAAAAGCATAACAAAAAGTGGGTTTCTCAAGTTGTAGTAGTTGTCTATACCTTGGTAGAAATGTTTGTAAAGATTTTTGTAAAGGGAATAAATGTATACAAAATTAAAATGGAGGATTTTCTCGAATGGACACAATCTGGTTGACAAAATAATAAAAGTCCTTCAACACCTTCTGGAATGCGGATGAACCCGCCATACACTATGGACAAAAATTTATCCTAGGCATGGTTTATCTCTCCTCATATCTCATAATTTTTGTTCTTTAGTTTTTCTTTTGCAACGGAATCAAATTTTAAAACTGACCAATTTTCTTAGATTCGATTGTATAAAATGAACTTGTTTTAAAAATAGTAAAACCTTATATTGTAACTTACAGGATCCAATATTGTTTAGTAGACAATAAACCTACACCCTTAATTCATGATGATATAGAAAATGTTCGCAACCAAACTAGATTACTACAATACCCTTTTTTATTGATAGGTTGAAGTTGAGTTCCCTGTAAATGATTTGACTACTCCCTTGTTTAAATAGATCAATTGCAATTTTTTGAGACTTGTAAAGTAACCTTTGTAACTCAAAAGGAGATGTTAAGTTTCCTACATGTACCTTTTTATGTGAGGTGTCACTTCAATCTTTAGATTGACCCCGAATGAACATTTGTGACCTTTTATGCCCTTATAGGAGCCTTGTTACATTGTTTTGCAACGGTAGGAAGCTACTAAATCTAAAAATTTGGCTTTCATTTTGAACCGCCATTTGAAACTTGGATAAAGAAATTAGTATCCGCCTTCGAAAACCTCTAATAATTTTACTAGACAATTACATGAAACCTTCGGTTTGGAAAAGGCATTTTTTAGGCCTTCGGTCATAGTTTGACGAGGTCAAACAGGATCAATTACAACTTTTCACCCCAGAAATCATGTCGTCATTTGAAAACTATTTTCTAGATCTTTGTCCCATCAACTCTAATGAATTATCCATATATAACAGAACTTTTACGAAGTTCGTTATTACATGTTCATCCATCAAATGTTAGTTTTGGAAGTGGTTTTTAGATCCCTTGAGTTCACTTTTGATCATTAAAAACTAGCTCAATTACAACCGATGGCCCCGAAAACTTACCCATCAATCGTAAACCGTTCACCAGTTCCAAATTCTATCAATTCCCATGAACTCTTGGTATATAAGTGGACAAGTAGAAATTTAACCTAGAGTG
The DNA here is from genome assembly GCA_018340775.1 of Taxus wallichiana var. yunnanensis. NCBI lineage: Eukaryota > Viridiplantae > Streptophyta > Pinopsida > Cupressales > Taxaceae > Taxus > Taxus wallichiana. Next base: position 896,282,412 of record CM031240.1, on the reverse strand, counting down.
TTTTCTCATCGGAAGATAAATTTTGAAAGTGGATTCTTAACCTTGAACCTATTTTGAACATGTTTGTAGCTAGTAGGAAAATGTAAAAAGAAAGTTGTAGGACCCTGTTGGGTTTCCAAACCACCGTGAAAGCTTTTGACACATGTAAATAACTGTATGAAAAATCTATAGTGTAACTTGTTGTGTGAAAAAGAACTTTTGACAAAATGGTTTTTCTCTCTCTTCCTTTGTCTTTCTCTCTGCTTGGTTATGAAATGAAGTGAAATGAAATGAAATTAAATGAATACATGTCTCTAAACCTTTTCTTTTGAATGTAAATTATAGTTATTATTACATGTAAATGGGAAAATAAAGACATTAATTATGTTAGATTAGGGTGGATACCATGCCATATATTTATCATTGATTTCATGCACACATGGTTCTACAGATGCAAGAAATATTGTGAAAAGGTGATACATAATTCCTTATTTATTATAGTAAATTTTATAGGTCATTATAAAATGTATATATGTATAATAAAGTCTCATGCCACATAAATGTTATATTTGAAATTTAGTAATATGTATGGGCTATTAGTTTTAGGGATATCTTAGGAAATGTGCATTTAATCATGGTTCAATTTGTTTCATAGTTACGTATGGTAAAAGGGTTTGATATGTGTGTGTGTGTGTATGTATATATGTATATATATATACATATAGATATATATATAGATGTGTGTGTGTGTGTGTGTGTGTGTGTGTGTGTGTGTGTGTATGTATAGTAAATGAATTTGAAATTAATATATTGTAGTACTTTTTTAGTGTTCAATGAATGATTGAATAATTAGTGTGTTTTATTCTTACCTTGCAAGTGTAATAAAGATATTTAATCAAAACACTCAACCCTAATATAAGATTTGTGCATACCATGTCTTCATGTGTGAACCTTCTTACCATAGAATAAATTGAAACCGTAGAAGGAAATTAAACATTTGTACTCAATAGAACCTACTAGATGATGTAAATAAAACCCCTGGTTTGAGTTTACCATCATAGTTGTTATGTTTAGCGACATTGTTGTGAACCCATATTTTATGAACGACGTGGTCCAAATTTATCGGAAGTATGTGATTTCCTTGATTTTTTTGTAACCGCAAGGAGAATGTATTCTCTTCAGGTCTGACACCATGTTGAGTGGTGAAGACCACCTTGGAAGTCACCTTAAGAGTCCTTGTTTGAAGCAACAACTATGCGGTGTAACCTTACCATATGTGGAGTAAGTAGGGCTATTACTCCCTTAGTATCCTATTGGATTGCTAGGTCTTATGAAATTAGATCTCGAAATTATCTTCATCAGTGAATGAAATCCCTGTTGGATCTAGACGACATAAATGGAGATCATGAAATAGTTATTCTAGGTCTTAAAATCTTGTAAATGAACTTCTTAGTTCCTCTCAGCTAAATGTGTTACCTTAGTTTCTATCAAAATATCACCTTGGTCTTTCATGAAGGTTATCTATCATAAGCATGTCCTTTCACCTTAAACTCTTTTATAGTTAAGGCATAGATTCCTAGGTGCAATCTGAATTACACTAAACCTCAGTTGATTGGGAGGTTAACATGAGGTTCTTGTGCAGTTATAGTGCTTCCAATCATATACTTCTTCAATATGATAGTCAAATACTTTCAGAATCGCTTCCTCGCTTTATAAAACTATGCTAATAATGAGACCATAGTGTGATGGAAGAGTAAATCATACAAGAGTAAAAATATTTGAGGTTAGGAATAATGTGACTCTTGAAGTCCTTATAACTTAAATAAACATTTTTATGTGTTACAAAGAATATGAATTTCCTTGGTGTGATCAAACTTGAGAAACCAAAATATATATTTATGACTCTTAATGGAATTCAACAAGTTATTGAACTTGTTATCTCTTGAAAGTGCACCCGGTAGAGAGATGGTAGCAGGTGTTCTAAGTCTGTAAAAGATCTCTCACTCTCGTAGATACAATGGGGACACCTCAGGTCTGTGGGTATACCTATTTTGAGGTGAACCTCCAGGGGTTAAAAGGTCGGTTCCTTATTGGTGTTCACTAGACTACTTTTTGGGAGTTTTAGGGTTAGGAGGTGACTAAAAATGAAATAATTACGAAGGTGATACACCAAATTTTGAGTGGAGAACTTGACTTGAGTGGGATACACAACTGACTCGTGAAGAATTCTTTGTGTGCATGAACCAATTTCACTTTCTACAGAATGTAAGGGCAAAAACACTTAATTTGTACTGAGGGAAAATCACAACAGTACTAGTAAGCTAACATGCACAATGATATTTAGTAGAAAATAGTAGATCTGCAGCAGGGTAAAGTGACTAATCAGGGAATGTTGATTCACAAGATCAATGCTGGCATACACAAGACTGTAGAATAACTTGGAAAGGAAAGAGTAATTCAACACTTAGAGGGTAAAACTGGTAGAAATTGCTTCAGTACTCATATCAAAAGTTCTTCTAGGAAAAATCTCTAAACAATTCCCCCTCTTTGTGCTTTGCAAGAGCACACAATATATAGAAAAAGTTCAACCTCTTTCCTAAAAATAGACTAAGGTTGTACTCTTCCATGTGTCCTAATTTTATCCCTTAAATAAGGAATAAAATAATACAAACTAGAGCATGTAATAGAATAGGCATTATTAGCCTCAGATATAATTCAGTCAAACTGCAGTTGACTATTCTATTTTAGGAAAGAAAGATGAATAATTGCTAAATTTACAATATTACTTACTAGGAAAGTCTTCTGTTCTGTCTATCATTGTGTAGGCATGCAAAATTATCTCCTCTGTTTTAGGTAAAAAGGGGTGCAACTTTTATCCATATTTGCAAAAATAAATGAAAAGTGAAGTGGGGATAGTCATGAAAGTGACATTTGCAAATTTGTTCGAAAACCCCATGTGGGGACCACCTTGGTTTGTTTGGAATTTTGGATGCTTCCACTTTTGTGGACTTAGGTAATTTACATGTGTTTGATAAAAGGGGACCACCCCTTGCCTAGCCCACCATGTATATGATTCACCACCCTTGGACTTTGGCACATAATACAATTTTTCCCTTTTCGGGACTTTTGGCATATATAACGATTTGCTTTAATTTTGCCGGCATGTACCATAGCTTAGACTTTGGATAGTCTTGGCAAAAAAATTGACTACCCACATGGGCTGGCCCCTCTCCACGATGACTCGACCCTTTCCGGTCTTAGGCGGTGGTAACCCTAACCATTGGTAGTTTGGCTTGGATTTTGTGAGTGCTAATGGCCTTTGATATTTTACCTCAGTTTCTCTCCTCCGTTGATCCTGTAACCTGGATTAGGGTTCTGGCCCAAGCATTGAATATGGTTGGTGGCATTTAATTTGGCTCTATCACTTTGAACCCTGTGTAGACTGATCACCGTTCGATCTTGGCACTTGGCATTTGATGAATCATTGATGCTTTACCATGGGTTAGGGTTTTGTAACCCTAGTTCGATGAATGGTTTATACACTTGCGAGCTCTGCTTGGTCATTTCATTGGTTTTTCAAATTTGTGGGCGAATCCCTAGCAAAAATTTTTCTTTCTCTATATTTTTGATGAAAACTTAGAGATTTGGACGTTTTGAGCTTGCATTTCTGTTCTTGAGCCTTCGAAGCCATTAATACTTGACTGTATTGCATTCATTCGAAGGATCTGGAGGTATTTCCTTTTGTTTTTATTTCTATGCTCTACATTTTCATTTATATATGAGCTAAATATCATTTTCATCTATTATTCTGCTCTGTATCACTTGTGGAGTGATGAACCTTTTTTTCTCTCTGGTTCTCTACTTTTGGTAGCTAATGAGCTCGGTATGAGCCTATAGAAAGAAATGTTGGCATGGTTTGTTTGTTGTTTCATTACTGGTGAGTTCCTTGCACTTTTTCTTCTTTTCTTTCGGGCTTAAGTTTTCATCATGCGATCTTTGTATCTTTGCTACCTTGGTTATAATGTTTGTAAAATGAAAATATTTGTGGGTCTACTTTGACCTTGAGCTCGGAACTTACTTCACTTGCATTTTGATGAACCTTTTTGTGCTTGGGTTTGGATATTTAACCTGTAAATTTGGCTCTATACTTAAAAGTGTAGACTGTTGATATTTTTAGCTCGATGTTCAAACTCTATTTCATTTTCCTATAGATGTATATTTGGCATCGTGGCATGCCTCCTTCTGGACTGTATAAGTTCAAGATTTTTGACTTGTTTGTTTTGTCTTCATCCTTAGGCATGGTGAGTTCTTTAACCATTTTCTTATCATAGCTTCTCCTTTTCAAATTTGAGCTTAACCTCTGTACCCCTAAAGGAAACGTAGAGATCTCTGGTTATTCGTTTGATAATGAACTATTTCTGTGTGTATGAAGTTCATCTTTCTTCTTTAATGAATTTTCGAGCTTGACAAGCCACTGACACTTGTAGAAGAACTCTTTCTGTGCTGATGTTTTGGTATTTCACTTGTAGACCGGCCTAGTACTTGGAAGTGTTTCCTATTTTGGTTCTTTGTTTTTGATATACGAGTTTTGTTTCTTCATGTAGTAGACGTATGCTTGGTATTTGTCTAACTATGTCTAAAGATGTAGTGAGAGGAACCTCACTTCTTAGCATTGGTTTTTGGTATTCCTTCTTTGCAGGACTGTCACATTTCTTCTTCCTTTTGTAGATGTATACTTGACTTGTCATTGTAACCTTGACTGTAGATGTACATTTAGTTTTTTACATGCTTTCTTTGTATACCTGTATCTTCTGATAAGTGAGCATTTGCATTTCATTTCTTTACAGACTGAAACTGAAAATTGGGCTAGTATTGTATGAGTTCAAGCTCCTGTAGATTCATTCTTCTTTCTATAAATGCAACTCAATTTACTTTTGTGAGCTTTGTGAATGCATACTTTACTTGTTGATCTTATTTCTGTAAGGCATGCTTTAGCTAGACCTTTATTGAGCTTTGTAGTTTACTCCTTCAGTTGGAAGATGAATGCTATCTTCGATATTCTATAGTTTTGACATTTGCATTTAGGATAATGAAGAATCGGAAGTTGTATGCTTTTCATTTGTTGCAAACATGATTGCATACTGTCTGCATAATGAAGTAAATATCTCTTTTCTGGAAAGTGAAAGAAAGTGCTTAGTTTTCTTTTCTGTAATAGTACTTTACTTCCCGAAGTCATAGTAGCAAGTATATTTTAATTTCTGCATTATTTCTCAATTCTATTTTTCTAGAAAAGTCCATTTTGCAAGGGGAAACTCTAGAAAAAATTTCCCAGAATCCTTCTCTCTCCAGATTCTTATGATTTGACCATTTTAAAATTATATGAAACCTGTCCATGCTGGCTTTACTTGATTCATTGCAACTTTTCGAAAAATTTGCAAAGTAGTTGCTTCTTCCTTAACGAGTTAGACTTATTTTCGCTATATACTACAACCTTTTCCTGCAAAACTCGAAATAAATTAGAATAAATAGGATTTTTCCCTCTCTTGTATCCATGTGGTTTATTCCTTCTTGCTTCCTTCCTCTGCAAGTTGTTTTTGAACTTCCTTCATGTGTTATTCTTCATATTTGTTTCTTTTCCGACAACTTCAGATTCTGCCTTTTCTTACCCAATCCTTAGCTTCTTTGATTTTCTCTTACCACTCTCTCTTTATGAACTCTACCTTTTCCTTGTTGCCAGCTCATCTGTATTTCTTTGTTTCAAGTACCATTAGATACCTTTGAATTCAGAATTTGCATTTGCTTTAGAACATGAGTATTGGAATAACATTGTACCCTGAGCTCAATTTTGATGATGCTTCTCTTTGTCTTGTAGGTGTTAAGAAATGGAGATGGAAGCGAAAGATGGAGGAGTTGAGATGGAGATGGAAAGGCTGAGGAGTGGAGACAGAAGACATAAAAGGTAATGATGGGTTCCTTTTTACTCCTCTTCTCTTGTTCTTTAGCACACGTGGTATTCTCATTTCCATGTATATGATGAGTCACTTAGTCATATCCCATGGCTTGTGTGGGAAAGCTTATGATCTCTTATGAATAAAGCATTAAATTGAAATAATGAGTTGATTATCTCTTTCTGCATTCAGTTTTCTTTTGGTTGTACAATGATGTAGGCAACTCAATATCTCAATGAAATGAATTAACATAAGGGATAACTTGAAGTGAATACCTGTAACTCCAGTGGATAATCATTGAATGAAATGTGTCTCTTTGTATGCTTGTGTGATTATCTTATCTTCCATTATTCGTTTTGACTTCTTCTGTTATCTCCATTTGGACATTATTCTCACTGTTTGTTTGTCAATATTTTCTTGATGGAAGTAGCAGGAAAGGAATCAATTGTAATCTTTTATGGAAGCATAGGTAAATGTAGACTTATAAATCATAACAAATTTAATGAACATAGAGCAATAAAACTGATAAGCATCAAGATAATACCCGTGAATCTTACTATCTAAAAACTCCCACTATGTCTGTTGTTCCAAAACTATACACCTTACATATTCTGTAATTAGTTTCTTCATCGGAATAACATAGATGTCCTTTGGGGCTTGTGTTTTCTTGCTGAGGATATTCGTGAGATTGCAGACTATGTGAGTTGTTACATTTTGTAACACCACACATAGCTGCAGATTTCACTTAATCATTTTCACAAATCAACAATAACACAATAATCTGACGTAAATCCCTTAGCTTAGGTATAATTTTGTTTTTCTTGAAAAGTTCATTTCTGTTTCCGTAATGAAGTTTCGAGTTGCCCATTTTTACACAAGTGAAAAAATTGTCACAGAACTATAATAACTATTTTAGGGAAATAACTATACTGTGATCGAAGAATGTTTTTGGGAAAAATCTATCTTGAATCTAAGTCTCCCTTAATCCTAAGATTTCATCTTGACATCATGTTAGATTCACTTGTGTAGCAAGGGTAAATTTTAAACATTGAATAAGTGTTTGGGAAGCATAATCTTAACATAAGAATGAGAGAATTAGGATCTTTGTATGCAATTTGAAATATGGAAAATACTTATGTAAGTTATGGAGATTGTCATAAGGGATAAAGAGAAAAATTAAATGGTCGAACAATAAGTGGAATGTGAAACGAATTTAAGAATCTGTAGGTGGAAAAGGGAGAAAATTATACTTACATAATAATGTTATTGGAATGTTAATCGTAACCTAGATGTAACCATGGTAATGATGTGTTGTGGGTTTGTCAATCCTTAAGTCCCTTTTCTTGTGGCTGAGTTATTTCTAGCATTTGATTCATTGGAGAAAGTGTGTCATCGACATGTATATGGTGTTGTCGTGTGTCTATGTGAGTCGATGAATTATGTAAGTGTCTTGTGCTTTGTTGAGTTTTCTTTACTTGGAGCCCTTGTGGCATTGTGTAGTGAGAAATGTAAGTAAAAAAAAATTATCTGGTATTTTTACTGTTGTTTTTGTGTGTGTAAAATGTGGGTGTTATGTGTTTGAAGAAAAGAAATTCCACAAAGGGTGTGATCCTATTTATTTTGCATCATTCCCTACCTCTTTCTCTGTGACTTCCAGGAGGAAGTAAAATCTAAGGGGAGGGGATGTAATGCCCACTCCTCTTTAACTCTAATTGAACCATGTTATCAATTTCAAATTGATTTTTAATCTTAAACGTTCTTTGGTTTATTCTATTTAGCATGCAAATAAAACGTAAAGGACATAATTATTACTATTGTGTTTTGATTATTATTTTGATTGTATGGTTGTATTGTGGACCTTGATGGGAATTTAAGGATATGATGATGATCTAGAATGGTTGCCTTGTTACAGAATGATTGTGATATCGTTACTATTTTTATATTGTTATGTCTCTTCTCACTCTATATTGGATCCCTAGACCTTGATATTGTATTAGATATTAGACATTGCTAGATGGGAATTGATACACTTGTTTTACTTATTTGATAGACAATACAGATGTATTATACTTGTGAAAGGATGTGACTATTGCTTTAAATTTTATATTCTTGATTCAAATATAAGTATTCGATGTTCTAACAAGTTACTACTTGTATGGGCATATTAGACATGATTTTTGATATTTATGGATGATTATTAATGTTATGATCATAGTAAAGGTTGATGAATTGGTAGAATCAAAATGTTAGAAAATTGAACTATTGGTGAATTACTTAATTCTAACATTTTTTTAATTATCATATTCGATGATGTAATTTTTAGGTATACATGCACGTGTTTAATTATTTCTAAGTCATTAATATGTCCACAAGGCCGGAAAGGTATTGTTTGATTTTGGAGGAAATTATATCACAACAACAAACTATGTGGGATAGGAGACCAACAACAAAGGAATGTGGGGTATTGGCAACTAGTCACCATGGAAACTTGTGTAATGTTGTTGTCTTGTTATTTGTTGTTAGGGGGTTCCCATGGGGGGATGACCTCAATTGTGACCAAGGGTTTGTGTGTAGTTATTTTCCTTTCTTTTATTTAATTTTGGTGTATGTGATTTAATTTGTGATGTAATTCCCTTTTATCATTAATTGGTTTATGTGTCTTAATTAAGTGAACTAATCATATTATTAAGCTAATTTTTGATGTGACAAAAAGGATTCATTTATTAGAGTGGTTGGGTCTTTGGTTCTTGTGTTTATTAGTTGAGTGTATGTGATTTTGAGTGTTGTACACTCCACCCTACTTGGGAAACTCAGATTTTGGCTTAAGGGCCATTTTTGGTGGCTTGTGGGACAAGTTAAACTTGTCCCACACCTCTTAATTTCTTATACCAACCCTACCTATGGGTTGGGGGTAAAAAATAGACCCCATTATGTGTTTTGGAAGGCAAAATGTTAGATTTAATTACATTCTTACATGTGTTTAAATTTTTCCTTAAGGGGTGTGGGTTGGAGTGGTGTGTGTAAGAGGTTTGTCATTCCTCTCAACCACCCATTTATTATTCCTTGGGGTATGGGTTTGACTGGGTGATGTGGGATGGAGAAGAAATGATGTGGCATCCTACATGGAGCCACATTACCTCCCTCTCCCTATTTTCTATTTATTAGAGTTTTTGGGAAGTATTGGGTATTACTTGCTTTGTTTTTAGACTTGATATTTTTTTGGGAATGCTTGTATGACATGAAAATCCATATACGAATAAATTTCCATTGATAAAAATACCAACTCCATGCAACATACAAAATTTAATGCAACCCGAGAAAGTAAAATATTCCTAACTCAATGCTACATACATACTACAATTCAATACAAGAAAGTAAACAAGCTAACCTAATAAAGAAACATAACCTAATGTTTTTATTATTAAGCTTCAGTTCCAACCTATTTAAATTAATGGCACAAGTTAATGATGGTTCCCTAAGAAAGGATACATGTAAGGGGAATAACGAGAGGACACTTGGGTCCTATGAAAATCTTTGTTTTCCATGAAACAATATTAATAAACTAGTTGTACCTTAGAGTACGAGAAAAGCATGAAGAATAGATTTTTTTAAGGGGTTAGACCCAGATGATCCATGAGTCATTTATGGTGGGAACAAGAAAGAACCAAAGAGTGACATTTTGTAGGATGATTTTTTATTTTTAGAATTTTTCTGAAACATATTTGAATGTTTTTATGATTTTGATTTTTTGAAGCTATGTAAAGGAAGAAAAAAATATGGATCCCCTAGTGATAGATGGGATGTATAAGGGAAGAAGGCCACACACGTATGAGAAAGGTGAAGATGAAAAATGCCCCATCAAATACTTGGGAGTATTCAAAGGAAAACTCTTCAAGGGTAGAATTTGGACCTAAGGCCATTATGGATAGGTTCAACATGATGATTAATGTAAACCAATGAAGTGTTGGGAAGAAGCAAGGATTCCCTTAGTGCAAGTTGATCTAAAATCACATGATAGAAAGGAAGAATTATATTTTTTTCAAAGGTGAAAGAGGTGATCAAAAACATGGAAAAAAAGTAATCTTATACACATGGATGTTCGAATGAAGTAGAAGAATGATGTGAATTATATGAATGTATCTTTTAATCCTCGCGATGAATAAGTGATTAGTAAAAGGCAAAAATCGTGAGATGAGATGAGGACTAAGGAAAGAGTCTTAACAAGGTCCAAAAAAGACACTGGGTAACATACTAATCTTGCTCACTCATAGAGATCCAGTGTGTGCAAGTGGAATTTAATTACCTCTTGAAGGGAAGATTTAATAAACAAGTGAAGGTACCCCTATCCAATGTGTAGGAATGATTTATTTTTATAGGTGATAGGTGATTTGTGAATGAAGGGTGGAAGGATATTCGTACATTGCTCCGCTACTAGCAAGATGTCCATAGCCCAAACGGAGATGCATTTGATTCTAATCGCAACATTTCTCTATCACTGATCAGGCATTTATAGCCCTAGTAGAGATTATTGGAAATACTCCAAGAGAGAGGAATATATCAATTTACTTTGGCTTTGTAGATTTTAGCTTTTTATTGATTGATTTTGTTTCTTTTTGAATTATGAAAACTTATTTCAGCTCTCTGGTTTGACAAGGGGTTAAGAAAAACTAATGGCTTGATGGAAGGAGGTGGAAATTATTATGATGATGACATTGACTAGTGTCAAAAATATGTCCAAAATTTCTTTGCAAAAAAATTGTTAGATGTTGATTTTCATAGGATTTTTATGAGGTTAGTCATTCTTTAATTTACCAAGGTGAAAAAGACAAAGGTCAACCAAATACCATAGAAATAAATATCACAATATGTGTGTGAATTGGCTCACCAAAATATCTTGAAGGGATGAAAATGGTATGAATACTTGCAAAAGAATAGAAAGGAATGGAAGAAAGAACATCCATGTGTATGAAATACCTGATTGGAATGTGTGTTCATTTACCTTTTATTTTTTCAAATGTTTTTTCATTTTTTTTGTATTTTTATAATTTTTAAGGTCACTTGACAAGGTCACTTGGCATGATAAGATGCACCAACAATGTTAGTAATTTACTTGATAAGGAAGACTAGGCATGTTTTCTTATCAAGAGTCATATTATTCCTGATTTCAATGATCATGGTGGTGACACTCAATAGATGTCATTGTTTTATCATGAAACATGGATTTTCTATATGGGATCTTGAGGTCCCTGTCTAGAGGTTTTCTACACTTTGAGCCGACTTGATGGTTACGTTGATGTGCATTCTTGAATCGTGCTCAATTTGCAATTTTGATAGTGTTCGAGTTGTTAGGGGATTTCAAGCTCTTGGATGTTTTGAATTGAGGTTGATTGAGAAAGCTGTTTGGGTTTCTTATAAGATGATGCATCACTTGTCTGATCTCGAGAAGGAGAAAAATGTAAATGTAGAAGTTTAGAACTTATGTGAGAACCACAACCATTGATAGAAGAAATATGCGATGGATGAAAATGATATGGTCCAAGAATAGAAGAGGATGAGATACTAGGAGGTGAGATATTGATAGAAGATTATGAATAGTTGATAGAATATGGCCCTAAGATGGAAGAAATTGGGCTACAAGGACATGGCCCAATAATAGAATATGATGGGCTACTTGAAGGTTTCCCATAGATAGAAGAGGATGAAGAGATACTAGGATGTGGCCCAAGAATAGAAGTTAATGGGTTACCCCAAGGTGACTCATATATGAAAGATAATGGAGGGATACTAGAACGTGGCCCCATAATGGAAGAAGATAATGAGGGAATATTAGGGGTGACCCAAGTATATACGAGGAGGGACTACTTAGACGTATCCCATAGATAGAAGAGGATGAAGAGCTAGTAAGACATGGCCCAATAATAGAAGGGAATAAGCTACTAGGAGGTGAACCACAAGTAGAAAATGAAGGGCTACTTGGGGGTGGCTCCAAGATAGAATAATATGATGGGCTACTCAGTGGTGACCCAAGGAGAGAATTTAATTTAGGAATGATGATAGATAATGAATGATTTGGTAATGAGAAGATAGGCCATGGATCAATGATATACCCCAAAATCTCATCATGCTCAGAAGAAGGTGAAGATGCAATGCCAGAAGAAGATTCAAGTTCCATGACCTTAGGCTCCTCATCTATATTGTGTCTCCTCATCTATATTGTGACAAAAGGGATAAAATTATTTTCCCTAATATGTGAGTGTATCGATTTCTAGAAATAATCCTTGTTTATAATCCTCTAAAGGGACATCTTTGTGTATTCTAATCATTCATTCATTCTAAGAGAGAGTAATTAGTAGAGGTTGTTGTTCTTTTGCCATAGAAGGTTCAATAGAAGAAGCAAGTCGAATCGGTGGGGAAGATTGATTGAAAAAACAAGATGATTTAAGAGAGGAAGTAGGATTAGAGGCAAGTGTCTCATGAATGGATGATTTAGATATGGTCTTAGATCATTTTTCTAAAAGATGACTTAATGTGGAAGAGAAAATAGGATCGTATATCCATCCATTGAGTTGCGATGTAGGATTCAAATTAGATGATTGACTAGATGGAATCTGAGTCATGGAATTATTTGATGGAGGAAGAGGTCATTGAAGTGACTGATAAAGGTGGTCCTATGAAGGAAGGGAGGACTATGACTCAAGAACCAAATTATATGTTTGATCGATGGAACTTGGAGTCACATGAGTATTCAAAGCATAAAGATGTCATTAAGGTGATTTGGAATAAAGGTATTGCCAAGGAGGGGAGGAACTTGATTCGAGATTTGATCTAGGGGTATCTCGAATTATAGTTCGGATCTGCATCTTCAAAAGAAGAGTAGGAGTCTGAACAGTAGTTTGGATCTGAATTAGAATAAGAGTGGGGGACCCAAATAATAATTTGGATCATAAGCATCCAAACCATACCACTTAATATGAGTTGAAGGTGGGGAACAAGGTAACGTAATGGGCCCTCTAGCATGAAAAACCAAATTAGGTTTAGTCGTAACAGGAATCTTTTGATTTCATTCCTAAACCTAGGTTCTATATATTTTTGTAAGTGTGAGAAACCACATGATATTTATTCATTTTGGAATTTTTTAAAGAAAAATTTCTAGATCTAGATAGTGTGATGGAACTCCTTCAAAGGGAAGGAATTTACATGTCGATTCACATAAGCATAATGACATCTAACTAGAAATTTTGTAACTATAAATATGTGTGCATGATTTTTGAAGAATTCCTAAGGAAAAAAGAGCGTGATGATGCAATATCGATGAGATAAAAAGGATTGTCCTAGAAAATAATTTTCTAGATGAATGATCATAACCAACAATAATACAAGTGTGAAATAAAAATCCAATCCAAAAGGAAATACTCCCTAAAAATGTGTGTGTAAAATGATAGTTTAATGCAAAGATGATCAACATAATGTTGATACGTATGTCAAGCTCAAAATTAAAAAGGAGTAAATATTAACAAAGGGTAATTATGATTCACCAATCAAAGGATATTATGACTAGTTTAGAGACAAGCAAGGCCTAAATGTCAAAGGGAGAGGATTACAAATATAAGCTACGTAACCCCACCAAATTGGACACGTCTATCAAGCTTCATGGAGAAGTGAGATATTGGTATCAAATTGGTATTGAAATGACACAAAATAAAGTAAGTGACACCCATCAATATTTGGAACAATGTTTGAATTTAAACCAAGTCAAAGTATACTAAGGATGTGCTAAAATGTGCGTAGCATAACGCCACAATGCTGAGATACTTAGATCACGTTTATTAAAAACAAAAATATGTATCCTAATTGTGTCAAGACAATGTAAACAAGGTAACACGTTAAAGGGATATCAATTGATGAATCAATCATAACTATGATGATGTTCTTGAAATCAAAATCAAGTGGCCATGAAAGATATAAGGATACATCCGGTACTTTAGATGTTTAAAAATTTAGTCGTAAACAAGGATGAGGGTAAATGAAAAAATAGTGGTGAATACTATCTATGATAACACTCCCGAATGAAACTTTATTTTTTCCCAAATGGGAAACAAGAATCCAAAGGTATATATCAAAAGATGTAAATAAACTAAGCGTTACTTTGGAAAAGTTTCACCTCGTGCAAAGGAAAGAAAGAAACCAAGATAAGTAACATGTTGTAAACTCTGTGATGAGTGTCACTTAGATATAACTTAAATGGATTTATTCTTGTGATAAAAAGAAAGGTCTCAAATCCAAACAAGTTATCACTTCATGATGGATAAGAAGTGATAATGGACTAGAAAAGTAGGCTCCTTGAAAGAATGGCTTCCCTAATAAGATCTCTCAACTAGGTGTCATAATTTGTCTAGAGTGAGCTCGATTTTACCAAAGAGATGCACTAAATGATTTGGGATTATCATGGCTTTGCTTTATAACCTTCGATACAATGAGAAACCGGTGCTTTCATTTTTACCGTCGCTAGGGTTGTGATACAGGACAACTTTGACTCTAACTTGCAGTGTAAATCTAGTCAAGTGGGTAAGTGGAGTGCTTCCTATTTCATCCATGAGGTTACTTAGCGGTGGATTACTTTAGGGTTTTGGAACAAACCCCATTGTTGTAGCTTAAATCATTATGCCAAAGGGGTTATGTTTCTAAAACCTTCAATATAGTGTGAAGTGAAATGGTGTGTTTTTTAATCTTGCTTAACTTAATCTGGTTTTAAGTAGCACACCGTTTAGCAACCTATATGAAAATACATGTATTAAATGGTTTTGTTGTTTTGAATCCTTTCTTTAATAATCGTTAGGTCCTACTGCAGACGCAAATTTTAGTATTTTTCATCAAATATTAATATCAAGAAAGAGAGTTTACACATTCTTCTTGATTCCTATGATCACCAAAATGTGTGAAGGAAGAGCATAAAAATGTGAAAATTCCACGAAAAAAAATTATATGGAAATTATTTTACTTTTAAAAGCATAAAACCGGTGTTTTTAAATGTGACAAAAGGTTTTCCAAGTGTTTCTGAACTCCAAGATCACCTAGATGGTGTGAGGAGAGAGCATACACACTTTATAAACCTCGTTTTAGTTAAGGAATGAAAATAATTAATCAACACCCTACAAATTACTTTGTTAGACCTTGAAAACTTTAGAAAATTTGAAAAAACGATCTTATATCGGGTGACAAAAATTTCAAATTTTGACAAAGACGCTTGCGTCTGACCTAATAGATACACGCCCAAACCAACATGGACGTATGGCATAGTTTTATGACAGTAAACACAAACACCTACATGGGTCATCGGACATGTGGACTAGTGTTCCGATGCGTATGCTCTATGTTCATGGGTATGCACGATCCAGAGCAACAATTATAGTGGCACAACTTCCAGAGATCATAAATTTTGCACCGTACCTTCGATTGACTCTTTTCAAAAGGAAACAAAAGCTTGGAATGCATAGAATGTGATGAAAAGGGTGAAAAATTTGTTTGGAAATGTTTGACCACCGATATCCATGTTTAAGGGGCCAAAATGTGATTTTTGTAGTGTTGTCTAAAAATAGTAAATTCAAAAAATAGTATGTTTCGCAAAATTAGTGCACATGTAAGTCTTGGAAAATGAAACACCTTGTCTCCTCGAGACTAGTGACCTTCCACATTCCTCTAGGTTCACTTTCATATTTCCAAAATTATTATAAATGCATATGTAACCCGAAAAGGGATAGACATTTCTGGAAGAGATAAGCGATGTATTTGAATTCTTTGAGTAATTTACATATCTTTTTAGAGATAGTTGTTTTTCAATTCATCGGCACAATTTTTAATTTGTTCCTTAAGTTGAACCCCTCGGTTTTGGATCAATGTCTGCATGTAAAAATTTAGAGAACACAATATGACAAGTAAACACTAGCATGTCCAAAACTCGAGAGAAGTTCAATAGTCGATGGAGATGTCGATGGTTCAGCAGAGACTCGGACCAATCTGAAATGTGTTGTCAACCAATAGTATGACAATTGGATATGTGGATATCTCGATTCCAGCACTAGGGTGTTGATGGAGATGCACCCCTTCGAACACCTACGTGTACCCCTGAAAGACCTAAAAATTCACAAAATTGAAATTTTTGATAAGAAAATAGGTTAAAGATTAGTCAAAGAAGCTGTTTCTAGCTCAAACCCACAAAAATATCGAACAAGGATGATTTAGCTCACTTAAAAGTGAAATCATGTAAATAACAAGTTGTTTCTCCTCGAAAACATGGAAGTGCACAAACCGAAACTAAATAGCTTTAACAAGACTCCATTAATGGATGATGGACTTCAAGTCCCACCTAGCGTGCCAAATGTATACATGAGAATTTTAGCTTTGTTAATAAACAAGAAACAAACTAGGTAGTTCCATGATCTAACTAAACCTATCATAAACATCAAGATGAGTGCTAATAAAGATAACCTCTACAACAATGAATTAAACTAAAATACTATAATTATATCTCTAACTACTCTATGATTACTTAAATCATGAATTGAACCTATTTAAACCTATGAGAAATCAAATTAGATTATCTTTTACTTCAATGAAGGTGAGCAGGTCTATCTAAAATGGCTCTGAGGCAAGTTAGGTACCCTCTTACTAACCTACAATGAAGTTATGGATGAAAGATGGATGAGCTTCAACAATGGAGGATAGCCAAGATCAAATGCCTTATTAGTTTGGCTAATGCAAATGAGGTCTAATGCCAAGATCTCCAAATATGAGAGAGAAGGACCATTTGAAAGGAAAGCCTTAGGCTTGTATTTATAGTTTTTGGTTTGGAAGAGTTTGGAATTTGGGTGCATGTGGCACTAAATTTCAAAAATAACTTTTAGATTAGATTAGGATAAACATCATTTCGGCTTAGTTAAGTTATGTTTAGGATTTTTAACTCGGGTGTAGGATAGTTAAACTTGATTATCAAGTGATTAGAGACTCATTGAGAGTTGGGAGGGGTTTGGATAACCATTTGTGACTGATAAATAACCTAGGAAGCTTGTAGAAGTGGTTCAGAGAGAACTAGGGAGATTTTGAATGGTTGAAAGGAGGAATGTTTAGCTAATAAGAGATATATTAGCCAAATAAGATGATTATAGGAGGAATACGATGAGAAGGTGTTGTAAATTTGTATCTAAGAATGGAGCCAAGATTAGGGAATTAACTAAGTGTAGTTAATTGACTAGATTAGATGAAATGCTAAGCGTAAGCATATTTTAGGTGTCTACAATACCCTTTGTTTTCCTAACATTCATGTGATTTTTTTAGCTCTCTTGAAAATATGACATCTTACTTTTGATGATCCTTAACTCTTAGGCTATTTTTTCTCATTCTTCAATTCTTCTTGTGTCTCCGAAAATTGCTTCATTTGGACTTTGACTATTTCTTCTCATTCAACTTAATGTATGAGCCAATCTTCTCTCTTGATTCTTAGCTCATCTTGGGCCTCTTCAACATGAAATTTCATGAATTTGATAATTTCATATTGATTTTTTATATCTTTTCGATCACATCACCCGGCATACCTACCATGTTCCTTATCATGAAGGTATCCATCTAAATAGCATTCAAATATGGAGGTCTCATCTGTCACTAAAGATATCCCTTTAGCCTATTAAGACCACTTCCAAGGGCCTTCTCGATACCAATTATTATAATTTATAGGGACCACGTGGGGTGAATCAGTCCTTTGAGAAAAAAATTCTTTTCACTTCAAACAATGAATATTCATTGATGTACATACACTCTTATAGACTATGGTCAAGAATGTTTAAACATCTATAGATATAGTTTGTCATGGAACACACAAGAAATAAATACATGAGATCGTAAAAATTATTCATTCAAAACAAAATGCTTGACTCTTAATAAATATCATCAAATTACAAGATAGAATCGGGATTATCATTCAAAAATACAAATATATATTTGTTCTCTTTCATCAACAGATGTCACAAACACTTCATCAACTTCATACAACCACAACCAAGTACAGACTTGAAAATTTTTAAGGGATTTTTGGCTATGCCCAAGAGGTTTTACTTTTTAGCAAAGATTTATTCAACAAAATCTAATGGGGGTTATCATTAACACCTCACAAATGAGCTTACAAGAATAGATATACCTCTTAGACATGAATTTTGACCTTGTTATATCTCGAAAGTGCACCCTCATTGAGAGATGACAACATGGGTTTTAAGCATGCTTTTAATCTCTCACTTTCGTAGATAAAATGGAAACACCTCATGTTTGTGGGTATACCTATTGTTGAGGTGATCCTTTGGTATTAAGGTTGGTTCCTTTTTGATGTATCATAAACTAATTGTTTTTGGGGTTTTGAGGGTAAAAAGATGACTACGAATGAAATCAAAAGGGGGTGATACACCAAAAGTTTTGAGGATTTGAATAAGTAAGATTAAGAATGAAATTAGGGTGCATGAACCAATAGTTTTCAAAGAATATTAAGGATAAATACTTTGTGTATTGAGGGAATGAATCACAACAACACAATAAGATAAACATGCACACTAATATTACGTAGAAATTACTTGATTTGTAGGAAGGTAAAATTATTAATCAAGGAATTGACATTCACAAGAATTAATAAAGAGATACACACCACTACAAATAATTGGAAAGGAAGAAATCAGTTCTCATTCAATGGGAAAAACTAGAAAAATTTGCTTCAGCACTCCTATGTCTAAAAAGTCCTCCTTGTACCTTGCAATTACACACAATATATATAAAGATTATTCACCCAACCCATCTTTAAAATATAATAAAATTTGTACTCACCCATGTATGCTAATTTTAAACCTTTATCATGAATAAATAAAAGAATAAAAATAGACATGTTGATTACAATGAGGCATTAATAGCCTTATTTACAAAAATAAATTTCAATCCAAGTATAGTTGAATGATCTATGTTTAATAAAATTGGATGAATAATTTGGCTAATAAGTACCTTTTCTTGTTGTGTAAGTCTTCTTCAATGTGCATGTAACCTTTTTATTATTCTTCTTTATATGATACTTGCAACGATATTTTTAGGCATTCTTTAATTCTACCCCTTTGGATGCACATGCAAAAATTAATCACCTTGTGTGAGTAAAAATAATTATTTTTTCTTTAACACTTTGCAAAATATTCACCCAATGTGTGAGCACCACCTGTAGGCTCTGATGTTGACATTTGTGCACATCTCCACTTTTTCTTAATCTATATGATAAGATAACCATCTCTATCTTCTAGTGCCTCGATGTGACACGGCAATAGTTGGTCTTTGGGATTACATTCATAATATTATTCTCCTAGGAGTAAAAATAATGTTTTTTATTCAATACCAATGTGGGGATGACTTTTGGTATGCACATGTTCTAAATTTTCATCTTGCAGTAGTGTCACAATTGGCATAATGCATAGTTGTCTTTTGGTCTTCATTTTCTTGAAAAGGTGACCACCTTTGACTAATTTCTTAGACTATAGTCACCGGTCTCATTTGACTTGATCCTCGCATTAATTTCTTGGTCCCATTTTATTTGGAATTCATTATATATAAGGTGATAAGGTAAAGCTTAATTTTTTTGGTAATCATTGGTGAATATCCCACCATGGCATATAATATAGTTTCACTATTTTTAAAAACATGCATAAAAATATTTGAATAAGGTAATGATTTACCTTTTTGATGATCATTGTGGTCAGCATTCTCACTATAGTTCAGACCTTAGTTAGGTGAAAGCAATGATTTTTGGATAAACATGGTGTTGGCCCCCCTTTCCATGATGACTCAACCCATTGAAAACTTTGTCGGTGGTATTTAATGGATTGACAACTATAGTTAGGTTTTTTGAACTCTTGGCGATTGGCTTTCTTTTAACGGGATCGTTGATCCTTCTACTATTAATCTTTGACCATTGATCTTTTATACTCTTGGTTATGGTTAAAATCTATGATGAATGTTTCTCATCCTCTTTGATCTATTGATTTTTGTACCTTCATTGTGGATCGTTGATTTTTTTATGATAATAAATGTAACATTATGTAGGAGTTGGCATGGGTCTGTATCATCGATCTTTTGTCATTTTCAATCTCAGCCATCACTCGGTAGTTATCTTGGATTGGTGATCTTGATTGTTAGATCGTGCATGATTTAATCTTGATCATTGAACCATTAAGCGAGGTTTTGTTAGGTTTTAATGGTGTTTAGTTCTTTGAGTAAATACATATTGACCATGATCATTTGAATAATTTGTATTTTCATTTTTTTGGCGAAGTCATGGAAAATTTTCTTTACGTTGCCATGAATTATTATTTCAAGCCCTCTCGTAACTTATTATTTGTATGTGTTTGATCCTTGGAATGAGATTGAGCTTATCTGTTTCTTCAATTATTCCTATATTTTTCCATTTTGTGAATCGAGCTCGAAAAAATCTATTAAATAACCTCTAGGAGGTTCTCTACTTGAATATTTTTAAGAAGGTTAGTTTCGGTAGTTGTGTTTCAAATCGTGATATTTATTTTATCTTCTTTCTTTGGCTATCTCGAAACATGCCTAAAATTTGTGATTTTTGTGATCTATTTTTAAATTTTGCAAAAGCAAAACATTTCGAGAGCATCCTATAGAAAATAGATTGTGGGTATTCAAGGTCTTCATCTTTACCTTGATGCTTTGAGGATTCAAAGACTTGATTTGAAGAATGATAAGTTTATTTGTGCTCCTTGAATTTGTTACAAATATTGTGGAAATATGAGCTATGCTTTTGTATTCATCTTAAACTCCTTTCTTCATTTAACACTATATTTATGCTTTTGTGAGCTTGCAAACTTCTGATATTTATGTATAATAAAATGGCCATCGATCTCTACATTACAAATCTTGTGATCTATTTTGGTAGAGTTAATTTTACTTCAATTAATTGATACTATGTTTTATTAGTTTATGAGTTTATCGAACTCATTGATGTTTGGCTTTTGTTGGGATTGGTTCTTGCTGTTGGAATTATAACTTTTGTAGTTATCCTTAACTTGGAATTATTTTATTTCAAAGACACTTTCCCTCTTTGAGTTTAATGTAAAACTTTTTTAAAACTGGGATGACTGTGGAATGTAAAAAATAGAAAACATGTTTCTCAAAATTGGAAATTTGCATCTATTCATGTATGAATTTAATACACTATGTATTTCTCTAATTTGAACATCACCATCTTATGGTAAATCGAGATAATTTTTTATTTTATTCTTATAGGTCATCATTACTACTTCAAAAATCTATGTTTCCTTCGATCTACCCTTCAAAATTGGTATGATAATGCTTTCTTAAATTTAGTTGATGTCATAACTATGTAATGGGTCTTCAACACATTTTTTCCGGTGTCATTTGATCTCGAGTTTGATTTTCTCTGTAGGATCAATTTTTGAAGCTTTGAATATCTAAATTTTTACATCATCTTCACTCTGTTATTTTTATTATTGAGCCTTTGTATTTATGTTTCTATTCATTCATCTTAGTTTTCCATTCTTTGTGAGCTTCTTGTGCATATATCTTATTTTCCGTGACTTGGTAGCCATGAGAGATCTGTTCAAAACTTTCTTGAAGGCTTTAGTATGCATGATACTTGTTATCTTTTTTGTTCTAGCGTGAGATGAGTAATTCTTGTTCTTTTCCTTTTAGAACTCAAAAATCTACCCTATCACTATTGTAAATTGGTTGAGTATATGATCTTAAATGTTGTTTTTTTAATCTTAGAAAGATGTAAATACATGTCATTTTGTAACCTAGACATTTATCTTGAAGGCACATAACCATGAAATTATGATTGTTACTCTTGTTATAATTGATCAACCTTATTCCTTCATTCATGATACCTAAAAGTATAGTCAAAGGTAATTATATCCATATTTTCCCCAAAACTAGGTGGTTATAGTTATAATTCTTTCCCTTTGAAAATTTTGTAGCTCCATAATAGGATCTTGTAATCTGTATTAGTTCTTTGAAGCTCTTCTAACTACAATCGTTGTAATTTAAGTATGTTTCATTGGTTGTTGATCATATCTATGATGTTATTTGATCTTCATGAGTGAGGAACCTATATTTTAATTTTCCCATTTCAACATTGGTTCACTTTCCCATAACATACTTGTATTTCAAATATTGAAGTTAGCTTTCTTTTCTAATCATGCCATTTTTTTTTCTTGCATTTTGTTGAAAGGAGTTGGCCTTGAATTTGAATCAAAATTTAGTTTCTGATATTTTTTTTGGAAAGCTACAAGTTATGGTACATGTTGATCATTCGATACTTCAGCCATCTATGATGTAACAATCTTTAAACTTGTAGTCTTTGAAAGTTCAATCTTTGATATTTTTCTCTTAATTTTCTTTCCTATATTTACACCTTCAATCTGAACTATAATCATGACGTGCACGAACAAGTATAGGATGTATACATCGATGTTAACTCTTTGGAAAACTTTGGTTTTTCTTATGAATAAATTGGACTCACCATCTATACATTTGTTTAGTGCATTTTCTTTTTTCAATTTGTAAGCGGGATGATGATATTTTCTTATCATGCTCTAGATATAGTATGAAACTACAATATTCTTTACTACACTTCATAGGTGCATTTATTTCATTTGAAAATTGTACTTTATGATTTTATTCAAAAGGATGTACCTAAGCATGATAACTACTGAAATTGAGCATTTGTACTTTGTTTTTGTATCATACTTTTGATGGCATCTTGGATACATAGCTTGAATTATGCAATGTATAATATTACTTTTCTCCAAGTTATTCTAATGTATGATTCTATTTGGTTTTCTCTTGAATCTCTAAAATTAGATGATTCACATTACTATATGCACTTTCCTATATGCATTCCATTTTTTTGAATTATTAGTACCGTATCTTCCTTTTGAAAAAATCAACTCATCTACCCTTTGTATTACTACATTCAATCCATACCTTAATGACCAATTGCAGCTTGCTTTGAAACCGAAGGCGAGTTGAGGTACAAAGTTATCATTTGCACTTGCTGATATATTATAAAAGGCTTGTAGATTTGGCTTCCTGTAGCTTTCTCTTGATGAATTGTCTAGAAATTGTTTCTTTGTATTTCAGCACTTTAGAAGACCATCATAACCTCTAAAAAATGACTCTTCCAACTTATAACTTTTTTTGTTAATTCCTGGAAACTTGTTCTTTTGATCCATATTCCCTTCTTCTATAATCTCTTTAATTTGCTCTCGATGACTTGAGATATGAAATATTACTTGTTGCACATACTTGATCTCTTTTGATATCTAATTTTATGAAAAGATTATAATATGAAATAAAATAATTACATTTGCTTGTTTGAATCTACGGGGTGACTTGTTGAAGCTCATATGTTTTCACTTGTTCTTTTAAACTTATTCCTTTTCTTCATCTAAATCCTTAGAGTTTTTCTCATTTTATGGTATCTCCTGTAACTATTCTCTTCATGGGTTCTTGTAGAGGTTTGTTAATGGAAACTGGAAGATGCCCTTACTTATTTTCCATGCTTTGATGAAAATTTGTTCCAAAATGAAAATTATTACTTGTATTCTACTTTATCACTTCGATTCGGTGTTCCAATGTCTTCCATCCCATATATTGTTCCTTATTTGAGAAGTTGTTGTAGATTATGATACTCATTACGTAACTTGTACTTGGCTATAATCGATTAAATATTTTGATGGAAGATTTTTATTTCTACTTGTATTTTCCTTTTTTCGGAACAACTCATAAAATTATACCATCTATATTCATTAAGTATTTCTTTTATTTCAAGACGAGTAATCATTAATTATGTAAAAAAATTGATTTCTTCATATATTGCATGTACCGCACACTTAGGAAAACAAGTAGAAAATAATTGGATTTTTGCCCTCTCTTATGTTCCATAGTTTTTAT
The DNA here is from genome assembly GCA_018340775.1 of Taxus wallichiana var. yunnanensis. Classification (NCBI taxonomy): domain Eukaryota; kingdom Viridiplantae; phylum Streptophyta; class Pinopsida; order Cupressales; family Taxaceae; genus Taxus; species Taxus wallichiana. The sequence continues at coordinate 896,258,485 of CM031240.1, read as the reverse complement.
TTTCTCTTTCTTCTTCTGTAATGATTATGGGAATCATATGTGATTCTATACATACTTATTTATCATTTGTATATCTATCTATGATGTACCTTATGCTTATGATATTTAGAAATCCATTTGCATGTAGTTAGACAAGTACATGAGTACAAATCAAACCCTGAGCTCAATATTGATGTCATTCTTCTTTCATTTTTTTAGGTATACTTTGTAGCTACTTAGAACATGGAAGAAAGATGGAGTTGGAACTAGAGACAAGAATATTAGAAGAAAACCCAAGGTAATGATGGGTTTCTTCTATACTCTTTACTTTTAACTTCATGCACATGTACTTATTTCTTTAGTAGTTGTGAGTTACATCCCATGGCTTGTGTGGGAAACATTGAATTTCTTCATGAATAAATAACATTAATTTTTGTAATTGAGTTGTATACTTCTTTCTACATTCAAATTTTATGATGAATAATGAAATAAACAATTCAATCACATTATTAAATGTATTTAAACATGCATAAGTAATTAGTTATGATGTACCTGTGACTTTAATAATGAAATCTCTTTATTATAATCTAAAACTATGTTTGTTTTTTGATAATTTAACATTTCACTTAAATTTGTGATTCTCGCCTTCATCAAGGCAATGCATTAGTCATTCGGGGATTTTGTGTTTCCTTGCTGAAGATGAACATGGAATGATAGTCTATATGAGGTGTTACATTTTGTAATAGCACACATAGCTGCATATTACATGTAGTTAATTAATTGTTATAACTGAAAACACAATAAAACTATAATGCATCCCCCTAGTTAGGTCCATTTCATCAATTCCTTCCATCAAAAATTTTTTGAGTTGCCCATTTTTACACAAGTGACAAAATTGTCAACACCTTCCACTTACCATGAATCTTCAACTAACTCATACTTTTGTCTTTTATCTCTTCAAACTTATCCACAAGTATTCCATCTTTGTTTTCACATGGTACATGGTCCCATCAAGTCAATTAATGCTCCTTTATACTTTAAAAATCGAAGCTTACGGAGATCTTAGTGATATAGGTGGATGTATATGGTGAGGTTATATATGAGAAAAGATTATGTTTTGTGAGTATATGATGATGCAAATATTTTTTTGGACATGGATGCCTAGATGCCCTTGAGCATGAGTAGGGGATGTTTTTATTTTCTCTTAATAGGATGTTACTCCATGATAGATATGTTTTCCATGAGATGGTTTTGTTGGACATGTAGGTTATTTATGCAAAGTGTTAGAATTACATAATGTAGTGTTCGGATTCTTTGAGTTATGTAGGTATTGTGCGGTGATCACCAACTAGTTACATGTAGAACTCATTTGGGTTATTTTTACCCAGGATCTTGTTTTCTTATGCATATTCCTATTTTACTTGTCGTTGATCATTTGCGTTGGTGGTTACATGGAGACATGGATAGATGTTTGGACAACATGGTTTTTTTATAGGTATGGCTTTGGTTGCGATTAAAGCTCTTTATTTCAGTTTGAGTGAGAAATCTCGCAGGTGTGTTAGTCATCGTGGCTTGGTTACATGAGAGGCTTGGTGTTATGATTCAGTGGGAGCTTGATGAAAGGATAACTCATCTATCATGGACTAGTTGTAGCTTCATGTAGGTATATGGTAAGTAATGGTTTGTTATCATCTTGGTTTTAGAAGATGGTTTAATCATCCTAGTTTTGAGATAAGTTTTGAAGTAAAGAATAGTTGGTCTTCACGGTATGTAGAGGATGGTATTATATAAGTATAACTTCAAAAATTTATCTCCAAGTGGGAGATTGTTGAGTTGTGGAGATAAATTGATTCACAAGTAGCATGTTGTATAAATTGTAGGTTTACCTAATAAGCGGCATTATTTGGGTAACTAGTGTCGGTCACCCGGGAGGAACCAACATTAGTCAAGGAACCAACACTAGTGAGCAAATAGGTAACTAACATCGGTTAGGGAACCAGAACCAGTCACCCATGTTTGAATTTTTTTATTTAGTCACAAGATTAGATCCAACCTTTGATTAAATGGTGATCTAAAGGTTGTAAATTCATAGCTAATATGATTTAATTTTTTTATATGCTTATATAAGCATAAAAACTAGGGCTAAAAGAGGTAATTGAGTAATCCTGGTTAAGAGGATGAAGAAGAAGAAAAAGATGAAATATGTTAGATGAAGATAAAGCTTTCAAGGAGAGTAGCTAGATAGAAGGAAATAGGAGGTACATGTGAATGGTTAGAAGAGGGTAATGCCTTCTACTTTATTTCATTTGTATCATATTTTCTCACTATAATGGATTGTGTAGTATGAAAAGAAAATATACATTATTCACCTAGATCCACATGTGAGACCTTGTATTATTAGATCCACATGTTGTTGTGAGATCTTGTGTTGTAGATCCATGAGATCATATTGTATTGTTGATTCATAAGAATCTAGTATTGTAACTCTTGATAATATCCACATATTGTAGACAAGGTTGTTCTTCATGGTTCAACAAGATGATGCGGTGATGGAGGAGAAACTTACTTCTTGGTGCATAAGACGTAAGTGCAACAAGTTGGTGGAAAAAATAGGGTCATAAGTGGACGTCATATTGTAAAAAATAATGAAATCTCAACTTGTAGGGATTATTAGAAATACGCGCACTCAAAAGTAGAAAAATTTATATAAATATGAATTGTAGCATCCGAATCTAGTTTCAAAACTATTAATGATTTTTAAAAAGGAAAAATTTAGCTATATTAAACACTTAAAATTATATGACTTGGTTTTTCTTTTTGAAAAAACCTATATGATTGTAGTTCCATTTTCTCATGATTTGGATGACCAAATCATGTCATTTTCTATCTTGGGATGTAGTTTTTATGGATTTTTGTATTTTTTGAGCAATATTTTTTTTTATGATTTTTCCGTGTGAAAGTGGTCTGAAAATATTTAGAAAATGGAACACTTTCCATTTCCCACCATAACTATATCAAAAAATATCGAAATCAAATATATATATTTTTAACGTATATAGAATTTCTTAATACTTGGGATGGTATAAGTTTTATTACATTTTGATAAGTGAAACAAAAGTTGCGAGTCTTAAACATAGACATAAATATTTGTGGGAAAAAATGTCTTGATGACCTATTGTTAGTAAAAAATTATAAAATGATATTTATCTTATTCTATTCACTTTAAAATCAATATTTCTATAAAGATAACATTCTCCCCTACATGATGACATCATTTTTGTGAAATGTTTTTATTTTTTCAGCATGGTTCAAGTCTGTGGAAGAGAAAATTTGAAGTTTTTGACCTTTTACACTTCATAATGACCTTCCATAGCTTTGGTTGGGAAAAAAAAATATTTCCTAAGCCTTAGGGTCAGATTTGATGATATAGATAGAACCGCGATCATGGTTTTTATAACAAGAACCATGATCACACTTTATAAACCATGAGTGCAGTTTGTAAAGTGTGAATGTGGTTCTTAAATCATATTTACACACATCCCAATGTTCTAATTACCATGTGATTTTTACTGTTTGACTTTACCGTACAAATTACTATGAAATTATGTCATTTTCTACATGTTTTTCTTATCACTGGAAGAAAAACATAAAGGGAGACAAGAAACAAAGTCAAAAAAGGAAGTCATTAAGTAAAAAACACCAAATTAATTAGAGGCAAAAAAAATTCAAAATGATGAGTGAATGTGGAATCTTCGTGAATCAAGAAGAGGTTCATCTTCAACCCCTACTATTGTAAGCAATGAGGAACCACGTAATTTTTCTACTTTAAATGTTGATGCTGAATTAAATACTCATGATGAAGATGTTTTTATTGTCAATGTTGAAGAAGAATTAAATACTCGTGATGTAGAAAATGTTGAAATTGAAGGAGACAATGAAAATGTGAATAAGGAAATTCACATTGAAAGTGTAGATAAGAATAAATTGAAAAAAAACACCTCCTAGGATTTTCGTAAGAAACCTAATAATTTTATTGAAATAGATGAAAACATTTTGAAAGCAATATCGACAAACTTTCGAATAGAAAATCGGAAGAAAAGCCACCAAAATTTAGGATAATCATTTTGAAATTTTAAATGATTCCCAAAGATGTCGATTGTTGGTTAGTTTGATGTAATTGATTAGAATGAGACCTACATTAAACACCTTAGGATTAACAACATCTAATATACGTGGTCAAACCTATACAATTATTGAAAACCTTCATGATGCATATCACACATTGTTGGTGTCAAGAGATGCACTAGGGATAGTAATATTGTGAGTAATGTACTTCTTCTACTAGTGTTGTAAGTGAATCAATAAAAAAACAACGTTTGATTATGCAAATAAGTCGAATGTTGCAAGTTAATCAAAAAACTCTAATGAAATAAATTGAAAGATGTAATATCCTTCAATCACTCAATAACACCAATTTTTGGGTATTTCTGCTATAGCACCACGTAAGGACAAAGATAATTTTAATGTTATAAGAAAAGTTGTTATTAAATTTTGGCATGATAACACTAGAGTTTCTTCTAATACAAGAGATGTTGTAAACTGAGAGAGTTAGTTCTACTAATCGTGGACCACATCCAAAGTATTTCTTAGATATGACTCAAACTCAATATTTTCATAAGTTTGATCAAGAGCATCTGGAAATTAAAATTAGTCAACGGTTTTTTGAAATTTTGAAACCATTCTATGTGAAAATTAACCACGCTTGCATGACTTGTTGTCATAGGCGACATGTTGAATTTTGATGCATTATGCTAAATTTTTACATATTCATTCTAATTTTCATTCCAAAACTATGTTATTAGAATGTGGTGTTCAAGTTCCACCAATATCTTCTAGGGATTTCATTCCTACGTTATTTTGTGAAAATGAAGTTGGATAATTTTTTTATAGTTAGGATTGTTTAGATGGAAGTTGTGGTACATGCGGCGGATTACCTAAATTGGAAAGTTACATCCATGAGAAAAATTAAGGTGCAATAGGACATAATTTAGTATAGTTTGATAAATATAAATCAGTTGCATACCAGTTGAAAGATGGAAAAGAGTCTAAACGGTGTGAGCTAGTCACAGAACATATGCTGTTTTTCAATTTATGAGAAAATTTAAGGATGAAATTATTTATGAGTATGCTAGGCATACACACAAATCTTGATGGTTGGATGAATATTACAAGATATGTAAGGAAACATTTCCTATTTGTACTATTATTTTAGTGGTCAATTTTGTAGAGAATTACACATTTACCACAAATGGAGGTTCAATAGCAATATTACAACTCGGTAGAAGTTTCCATTTTTGTGCATATAGCATTTATAAATTCTCCTAATGAAGTACAAAGAATGGTCAATTTTTTAAGAGATTACCACTTTTATATCGGTGATGATCATACTCATTCTCTGAATTTGTGCAAGGGTGTTTCAGTTATTTTATGGAAACTTTTCTAATAGGGACATCCACTTCAAATAAAATTATATATGGTAAGATAATTACACGTCTTAGTTTAAGAATAAGTTTTTTAAGAGGATGCACATCAAGATGGGTGTGCAACATATTTGGAGTTTCACCGATGTTGGACATGGAAAAGGAGATCATAATGGTGCGGGGGCATGTGTGAAAAGAGCTCTTACAAGAGAAGAGTTGAATTACAAATATGGTGTTAAATTGAAAGATGTAAAGAGCATAGTGGAATGGTGTATTGACAACATGGCCCGAGGTTCTCAAGAAAATTCACAGTTCAAGATATTTTTGGTTGATAGAGGAACAAAAAATTGCTAACTACGAGGATTGTATGACACTCACTTTGGGTCTAATGATATGGACTCATTTTTTAGCTCAGATGCTACTTTGTGGGCCACATGGAGGAGAAATTTTACATGTTTTTGTGCATCTTGTATCGAATTTTTCACTACTAAGTGTGATTCATAAGAATGGGTGGATGGATGGATTTGTAGGCCTCTAACTCGATTCCTAGTTATTATCCTCCACAAGCATTATGACTTGTTTCTATAGATGAAGTTGCAACATCCAAGGAATTTGATGAAATTTTGATTTTGGTGCGATAAGGTATTTATGGTTATTTACAATTTTTGTATTGAGTTATGTCCATTGAAATTTTAATATGTACAATTTAAATTTGAGTTGAAAGCTTTGTTTTTGTAGGACATGTGTTTGCAGTTATTGCGACAGAAGACAATGAAGAAGGAAAAGATTATTTCTTATGTCATTGCATCGAGGAAAGAAATAAGTTGACTTCTCTATTATAGATGGCGAAGATATTTAGTACCCTACAGGGTCAGTGGTAGTTACTAGAACTTGGCTTTGATGGTATCCATTAAAAAACTCCTCTATTTGGGTGTTTGAAGACTTTGAGACACATAGGAAAATACTCTTATATTCACATCTAGTTCTAGCGACAAATATTTAGCTGTATAGATATCGAGGAAGGCTTAATAAAAATATTCTTTGGAAGGTTCGAGAGTCAAATCATGAAGCAATCATGTCCACTATTTAGAGTAGATCCGATCTGATGGTTCATTGGAATGAATTTACAATGCTCATGTCTGGTATATATAATTTCTTTGATATAATTTCTTTGGTATATATAAATTTATTAGTTAGATAAATTTAAGTTCATATATTTTATTAAATTTTTGTATTTTGTATATATCTAGTATGGTTTTGATTTGAAACTTAAATTTCTTTCACTAACACTTTTATGTGTAGGTTAGTGGTGCAGAAAAGCTTCCACCTTCACGTGGTTGGCACTGTTAGTAGAGAATTGTAAATTCTTGAAGCTAAGAGAATATTTCATTGTTTTACAAGAAAAGATAAGAAATTAACAAGGATTTATGTGACTATGGAGGGTGTTCTTGGCTGGAGAGGTAGCCCAAGAAGCACTGGAGCTTAGAGAACTGAAACCATGCCTCCCAAGTGTTTACAAGACCTATCCCTATGTGTATACACATTTGAATTGGTTCCATGACCACCACCATTTACAAAATATAGTGTTTGATAGCCTTACATTGGCTCAAACTACACTATTTCACGCATTTACAAACAATAGGGCAACAAGAGCACCGATTGGAGAACAAAAAAAAAAAGATAAGATAATTTATAGGGTCCCTATGCCGAGGTGTAGGATCAGACAAGATGTGTCTAGGTACCATGGAGTTTGCGTAGTCACCCGTCAAAGTTGAACAATTTTTTGGTCTCAGGGCTCTTAAGGGACTACGACCGACGAAGTAGCCGGAAGAAAAAAATTTGTTATGCACCAAAATGATGCCTCCCAATGTTCACTTAGCCACTCGAGATATGTCGGTGTAGTCGGTTTGGTACCACAATCCACTTGTTTACAAAATATAGTGTTTGATAGCCTTACATTGGCGTAAACCATGCACTATTTCACGTGTTTTCAAACAATAGGAAGCGAGAGCACCGATTGAAGAGGAAGGAAAAACTAAGAAAATATATTGTATATGGTCCCTACACTAAGGTGTAGGATCAGACGAGACATCTCTATGTGCCACGAGCGCGAGTAGTCACCGTTAAAGTTGAATGATTTTTTGGTCTCGGGGTTCTTAAGGGACTAAGCCCGAACGAAAGTAGCATGGAAGCAACGAAGTTATTGCAAAAAATAAGACCATCCTATAGTATTCACTAGCCACTCGAACATTCGGTGTATTTGGTTTGTTGCCTGACCCACTTGTTTGAAAAATATAGCATTTGATGACCTTACAGCTCGGCTCAAACTACACTATTTTGTGTGTTTGCAAGCAAACAAAGAAGGGCAATAAGAGCACCGATTGGAGAAATAAAAAACCAAGATAGGATATTATAAAGGTCCCTATGCCAAGGTGTAGGATTAGAGAATACATCTCTAGGTGCCACGGAGTCCATGTAGTCACACCTGTCGAAAATGAATATTTTTGGTCTCATAGCTCTAAAGGGACTACGCCTAAACTAAGTAGAGAAAAACGAATTTATCATGCATAGAAACAAAACCTCCTCTAGCATTCACCTAGCCACCTGGATGTGTTGCAGCATAGTCGGTTTGGTGCCATGACCCACCATTTGAAAAATATAGTGTTTGACATCCTTACACTGGCTCAAAATACACTATTTCACGTGTTTGCAAACAATAGGGCAAGCGAGAGAACCAATTGGAGAAGGAAAAAACTGAGACATAATATTGTAGAGGGTCCCTACACCAAGGTGTAGGATTGGATGAGACATCTCTAGGTGCCACGAAGTGCGTGTAGTCACCCGTCGAAGTTGAACAATTTTTTGGTCTAAGGGCTCTTAAGGGAGTACACCCAAACAAAGTATCCCGGAAGCAACGACATTATTGAGCACCAAAACAACACCTCCTCTAGCATTCACATATACATTTATATATTTCGGTGCAGTCGGTTTGGTGCCATGATCCACCATTTGAAAAATATAGCGTTTGACATCCTTACACTATCTCAAACTGCACTATTTCACTTGTTTGCAAACAATAAGGTAGCGAGAGCACCGATTAGAGATCAAAAAAATTGAGACAAGATATTGTAGAGGGTCCCTACACCAAGGTTTAGGATTAGATGATGATGTCTTAGGTGCCATGGAATCCACGTAGTCACACGTTGAAGTTGAATGATTTTTTGGTCTCAGGGATCTTAAGGGACTACACCTAAAAAAAGTAGCCGGAAGCAACGAAATTGTCACACACAAAAATTATGCCTCCTTTAGCATTCACCTAGCCATCTGGATGTGTCGGTGTAGTCGATTTGGTGCCACGATGACATCCTGAGGCATGAATTCTCACTACTCGCCTTTGTTCATTTCCTAGGACTACCTAGAAAAGGTAGTTTGTAAACATTTATGCCACGAAGGCTCAAGGAATGCAGGAAGGCTCGGATAAGGTGGTCGACTCTAATCTGGGCCTCCCTAGAGCCCACCATAGCACTTGAAGGCATATATCCCCCAATCAAATGCGTTGGCGGTGATAGTTTACTTGGACCACGACGTCCCAGGGCATGACTTCTCGTGCTACTTGGCTAGCATCAATGAGATTGCAACAAGGTTAACACATTACCATGTAAATACTCTAATGATTGTTAAATGATCTCTTTTTAAGCATGTTAATACACAATAGAACTTGTTAAGAATATTGTTTGCATATCTTTTTCCAACTAAGTTAAGAACCTTCAATTTACCATTATATAACATATAACATCATATATGATATGTGTCGATTGTTATATCTTAGTTTCAAAATTAAATGTTAAACAAATAGATTTTTATTAGATGTTAGGGTTTCAAATAAATATGACAAGGATACCTGCTAGCATTTGAAATGCCTAAAAAATTTTCAGTGTATCATCTTTAAAATGCAAGGATGTGAATTATTTGACAATATACATTACATACATATTTATGTGTTCTTATCTAGATTGATATGTCGTAACATATGTACAAACATCCTAAATAAATATGTAAAGAATGTTCACAAATTCCTTGATATATCATTTTAAAATTCATTGAAGAACCTTGAAATTTTTTCAAATACCTTGGAATGGTAAGGATGTGAATTATTTGACAAACCCCCTCACAAAAATGTGTATTTTGGACTAGAAGGATTGTAGGGTATACAAAAATGGGGTTTTTAAAGTGTGTTCTTAAATACAAAAACATATAGGACTTAATAGGAAGTGAATCTACTTATGATAATCAAATCATGTGTAACTTCTTAGTTGATTGGCATAGCACCAAATTATAAAGAGATATTAAGGTGTATCTATTGATCAATGGGATAAGCCCTATTAATGGGATAATCTCTAAAACAATACATAAATGCTTCCCTTAATTTCTTAACAATTGTACCATGCAATGTTGCACCATAGTAACGTTATATTCATATAGTTCAAGATGAACTCTACCTCACTTATTTCTAACAATGTTTGCATTAGTTGATATGCAACAGATGAGTGTTAGCTTTAAAAAAAAAAAATGTTAGTTATAGAAATTCCCTCACAACCATTCTTTCAAAGATGTGCACATTGTTAGGAGGTGGGAAAATAATTAGAGTTGCACATACACCCTACGTAATTACTTGTGAAAAAGTAATTACGTATTTCTCTTGTAGTTTACCCCTTATTTTAAAAATGTTCACATTAGTTCACTTAGCTTTAAAATAAAAAATGGTTATCATTCTTTCAAGGAGGTTTTGTTAGGATGGAATAGGTTTACACCCAACGTTTACTATGAAAAAATTAATTAGTTACTAGCATGGTTATCATAGTAGGTTTTCTTAACGATTTTACCGGGACGTGGTTTTTAATTTTAAATCAAACATACATATAGAACTAATATGTACATAGAACATGTACATACATAGAAGGATATCATGCAATGAAATCAAATCAAACATAGAAGTAATATTATTATGAAAACCAACACATGGATATATAATGTATCAAAATAAGTGTGCTTTAGATACACAACTCAGAAAATATAAGTTCATAACATGTGTACATCTCAAACTAAGTGTGTTGGATGCATGTATCTAAAAATATAAGTTATAACATGTGTACATCTCGAACTAAGTGTGTAGTTATAGGACCACATATAGGACCACATGTAGGGTCACATAAGGCTATATATACATATGGATATATATGAAGAATCATGAACTAGGATAGATGGTATATATGTATATATATATATATATATATATATATATATATATATATATATATATGTACATCCAGGTCCTATGAATCTAATCATGAAACATCTTCCCTCTCTTTGCCCTGCTAGAAGTAGCATGTCCATGACCTGGGGATGTAGTGGAGGGAGATGCCACTATGGATTTCATCTGTGTGGTCTTAGGCATCTCTAAGAAGGCTGCTGACCTAACCTGCACATTCATAAACAAAAAGTTTTTAACACCCAAATTTTTAAAATACATTCAAAATTTAGAAACTTAGAATTTAGTTAAAATGCATGTGAAATCTTACCACAATGTCATGATCCCTATCAATTTGTCGTTGACACGTCGCAAGGACAACAATAGACTCACGAGGGGTAAGCTACATATAAATAATTAAATTTCAAATTAAATATTTCATGTACAAAATTTGATATTGTAGATTTAAGTAATAAGAAATAATTCCTCCAAAATTTAACAAATTTGAAAAATTGTACCTTAGTTAGTGGATCGAAGATGTTATGGCAGTATCTACAGTAGCCTCCATAGTCTGCATATATGGAGGAGTCTCTCTGGAAGTCATAAGCTATACAAAAAACATGTACAAATCAATATTAATCTACATGACTGCCACATAATAGACCCAAAGCATAATCCACGTGAACTTCCACAATTAGAAACAAAGTGTAAAGAGAAACTAACCTGCGTAAAATTCATGTGAGGCGTGCTAGTAGCCTCAGTTCCCAGAGAGCAAATGATGACCCACCAGGATCCTGCGTATAAAAGACAAACATATATTAATATGTACATGTACACGTGAAACATTATAATAATAAAAGTGCACAATCAAATGAAATTTGAAATTTAAGTACAACTTGAAACTTACGTTTGTAACACGCCTAGCTATAGTAGCTAGCATGTCAACACCGGATGTTTCCTTCACTAGCTCTTGCTATTTAAAATAAAATAAAAAATTAGTTTTTACATGTATATACATGACATACAATCAAATACATATATATTAAAATCTCAAACATAAATTAAACTATTGTATATATATATATATATATATAAATATTTATTTGACATTTACCTATGAAAGACCAAGATCATTTGCACCAGTTCCAAAAACATCTACCATCATCTCATCTAGAGAAAGAAATCATGTGATCTAGAAAATGATGTCTCACCCACAAGTGCATGACACCACATGATCCCGGTCGTGTGGTGTGCTAGAACTAGTGGGCCTGACCAACATCACTAGATGCAATCTGGTCACTATGTTGGGTCAGAGTGTTAGTGAGCTCCCTCAATGCATGTAGTGTGTCATATCTCACAACCTCCTTCATTGTAGGAGGGATAACTAAAGGCAGTGGGGGTTTTGGGCATGGGGGATCCTTGGTTGACCAATGTGCATGCACCAGTCTACTTTGCAGAGCCACCTCCTCACCCATAAAACTTAGAAAAGTCAAAATAATTTGGGACCTCATTAAGCATGAACTCACAATATAATTTCTTCAAAAAATAGAGAGGAACCTCATTGTTGTTGCATGGTGGATAATCAAAAACCATCCACCATCAATCCCAAAAATTGTTCTTGATTTGTTCATCATGGCACCAATGGATTGGGAACCATTTGCAAGTAGTTGCGGGGGTATTGGTTCTGGGTTAGTAAATAATGCACAAATGCGGTCTTTTGCAAATTTTTTTATCTTTTACATCCACATGAGATAATTTATCTGCATACCACCACCTACAATCACCTCTAAAGGTATTCCATTTGTTTATTTGGTTGGTTGTGGAGTCGACTTTGCCAATCAATGTTTGCAATGTGTTGGCTAAAGTCATGCGGGATGAATTTGTGGCATGATTTTATCTTATAGTCCGAATAAGGTTCTCAATGACAATTTTATTTTGTCATATTCTTCGAACGATATCACCTTTTGTTCTATTGGTTCTATGGGGACAAAAGAGCCACATGAGACAGATATATGTTTGGAGGAGGATTTTGAGGAATTTTGAAGGTTTTGAGGATTATTTGGAGGGTTTTGAGGAATTTATGGAGGGTTTTGAGGAATATTTTGATGGTTTGCATGATTACGAGCTTTTCGAGAAACTAAAAAAACAAAAAAATATGTATACATAAACAAAAAATTGAAAAACCCATGAAAATCACAAAAAAACCTAAAATGCAAAAAAAATGATCAAAATCGAGGGCTTACCTCTTTGTCTTGGCAACATGGTTGAAACTATCATGACCGAGAAGTTTGAAGAGAAAATTTTAGGGGCTATTCAAAGAACGCTACCAAAGGTCTAGGAGAAATTGTGGTTTGAAAATAAAATTGAGAGAAAATGACGAGTTGTGGGTCTATTTTTTTGTCTCAGAGGACCTCGATCATGACTTTAGGTTCATAAATCACCAAACCTATAGAAAACAATTGCGTGTGTGTGGTTTAAAAAATGTGAGTACGGTTTAGAAACCGCGATTGCGGTACCTAAATTTTGGGTTTTTATGTGCATTGTACTCTTGTATAATATAGTTGTTTTATACTCTTGTTTATTATATATTGAGATCTCTTTCTTTGGTGGATGTATCCCACATTGGGTGAACCATGGAGCATGCAATGTTATGCATGTGTACATTGTTTTGATTTGAATTATTCTAGTTTACAATTCCACTGCTATATATTTTGGGGAATTTTCTAGTTCCATATTTGCATGATTTAGTTTGTTATTGAATCATAACACTAGTCCACAATCCGAATTACCAGCATGTTGGAGGGAAATGCTCACATTCCCAAATACCATAGTCCTGTGCCTCTCATTAATGAATATGACACTCGTCTACCTTATTTTGGTTCAATCACTATGATAAGGTGATCGTGAATGCATATATTTCCTCCTTAAGCTTATTTTCAAATTTTTCATGGAATTTTTATCCCTAAGAAATATTTTTGTGGCCCTTATAACCTCTTTTTTTTGCATTGCATCAAAAATTGACCTCATAAAGATACAAGTTGTGAAATATTGTAATCAAAGCAATTTGAAATAAAATTTTTTTTTTATCTCTATTTTCTAAAAAATTCATTGAAATGGTGGATTTAATCATTTGTTTCACAAAATATAAAATTCATTGAGCATAACACAACACCATTGTCCATAAAAAAATCTACAATTCATAATTTTTTTAGGTTGATCATAAATAAGGGATTCTACATTATTAGTTTGCATTGTATGTACATGAGCATAAATATTTACATTAATTGATTTCAACTTTCTTATTTAGTTGATTTAATTGTTTTTTTACACATGGACATGACCCTTGTAATTAATACATCGGTGGAGGAAGTGGACATATAGAGTATTAATTGTAGTTTAGCTAACATTGAATCTCAAAAAATGAGTATGATTAAAATATTTAAAATTTTGATGGGCTTTCCAATATATTGGTCAGAAACACTATCATGGAAGGTTAGAATCTTGAGCACATTTATTTGAAAGATACATTTTGTGTACTATCGATGGCATGAAAATCAAATTTTTTTCCCTTTTTATTCGGCCTCTAATTAAGAAATTATAGAATTTTTCAAAATCATTCTACTTGAGAAAACCTTTGTATCTTTCAGGACTTAAATTTATGTTGTAATGTCTCTATAGTCTTCAATTCTTTCAAACACTTTTATTTTTGTGAGTTATATATATTGTCTTTTAAGTCTATACATTTAATTTTATGTTATATATTTAATTTTTAATAATTAAGCATTTTATTATAATAGAAATTCACATGATCATATATGTATTATTATTATTCATCTATTTTAAATTAAAATTTAATAATTATAATAACTATATTGATAGACACTTCCACACTAGATTGAAACTTTTTATGAACCATATCAAAGACAATAAGTTTTAACCTTTTTATTACTTTTATAATTTTTCAATTAGATTACATATTATAACCTATATCTCATGACAATTTGTGTTCACTCTAATCTCAAACATCTCCATTCATTTGATTTGTTTATTGTTCTCGCCATTTTTTCCATATACATGATAGTCAAAGGAATTTGAAGATTATGGATTTCTAACTCGTGATGTTACTTTATTTTATCTATATTCTCATGTCAAATTTGTGTGATTGAGGGTGAGAATTATTGTCAATTTCGATGTATACATGCTTGTCCAAAGAATGTGCAGATTATGAATGTATAATTTGTATTGCTACGCCATTTTATTTATATGCTAAAGTCAAAATTGTGTAATTGAGGGTGAAAATTATA
The DNA here is from genome assembly GCA_018340775.1 of Taxus wallichiana var. yunnanensis. Taxonomy (NCBI): domain Eukaryota; kingdom Viridiplantae; phylum Streptophyta; class Pinopsida; order Cupressales; family Taxaceae; genus Taxus; species Taxus wallichiana. The sequence goes on along the minus strand of CM031240.1, from coordinate 896,243,474 downwards.
CTCACTTTTTCCATATCCATAATTGTCAAAGGAATTTGAAAATCTTGTATGTATAAATCATATTGTTAATTCATCTTTATATATATTCGATATCGTGTTTGTGTGATTGACGGTGAAAACTATAAATCACAATTTTAAAATGTTTTTTCAATAACAATGTTTTTTTTTTTTATTAGTGGCAAATAGTTTTTATGAAAGGGACTATACCCTTGTACAGTAGAGGCTCAGAAGCCGGATGTGCCAAAGTGAGCAAAAGAACAAAAGATCAAAATCAACAAGGACGCAAGCAGGAAGATATCCTACCAATACCAGCACAAAAACCCACAAAACTCAGCGAGTAAACAACAACAAAGTAAAAAACAACGCCGATGAGAACAGTTGCATCCATCTTAAGTGCATCGGCGCGCCCCCCCCCCACGGAAACCACGATATGATTTTCTACTAACAGTGCTCCACTCCGCATTGTTTTCATCTTCCACATCCAGAACCACTTCTAAATTGCCTTTTAACTTAGGTGAATCAAAATTTGGATCCCTCGCCTCCAAAGTAAACAATGCTATCTTTTCACCTGAACTGTCCTTCGTCCTTTCGCCACTATTCACATTAGCATTTAAAAGTAGTTGTTTAGGATCTTTGTTAAAGATACTCTGTCGGTTCTCATCCATCATTTCAGGCGCAAAATCTGCCGCACTTTCTTCTTCCTCTGAGCCAGTTTCCCATTCAGAGGATTCGCTATCATCTTTGTTTGACGCGTGAACAGTTTTTTTTGGATTTTCCGCGCCTTCTCCACCATTTCAGTCTATCCTACGTGGGCAGAGGGATCACCATGCAGCGCTTCGGCCAGACCCAGTTTGGATGGGTCAGTCTCACCATTGTTGCAGTCGCTTGTGCAGTGGGCAAGGGATCTCTTCGCTGATGACTTGTAGCTTCCGCTCCTCCTCGCTTTTGTTTCTCCTGCCTATTCCTTCCACTGCCCCCATTGAACATGTGCACAGTTTGGCGTGAAAGTTAACCTTCCAGCATTTGGGACAGACCAAACCGTGGTCATCAGGAATTATGCTCTGCACAAAACGGCCAGTGGGGGAAGACAGTATGATGTTCTTTGGGAGAACAGCCCCCCTCCATGCTAACACATAACCATGCTCTTACAAGCCTACTGGCCTTTGTTGCAGGTTCCAAGGAGATTAACTCTCCCATTGATGTAGCTATGCCAAGTAGGACTTCGTCCTCCCAAAATTCCACTGGAAGAGCCGCAGGGATATCCAAATGGGAAACTCTTTGATCTGAAGAGAAACCCCTAGCTTCCATCACTTCAGATGTAGGGTAGCTCTTCCAAACATCCAAGGGGCTACGTTGAGGACCTTAACCATCTCTTCTTCCTTCGAAAAATTGAAAAGAAGGGCGCTATTGGGAAGAGCGATGATATCTACCCAACAACACCATTTCCGCCCGCACCATTTACGGACTGCATCAATATTTGGTCGGTATCCTGCAAAAGCTCCAATGAGTGCAAAAGGAAACCTGGACTTGGCCTTCTCAATCACTGATGCTGGGACAACAATGCAATGAGCTTTCTCTTCTTCATCCCAGATGGGGGAAAGAGCAGTATTCACTCCTGTGGATTGAGGGAACAACCTGGACACCCAAGAGCAAGATTCCATTGAAAACTAGAAGAGTTTATGATAAGTTAAACTTGTCCCATAAGACTTGAAAATTGTGCTCAAAGCCCAAATCCGAATTTTTGGGTTTAGGGTGGCACACATACCATTTTCAATAACAATGTTAGTATCGATAGCATTTTTAAAATAAATATCTTAGGCATTATGAAGCTTTGTAATTCATAATCATATCTTGACCATATGACTTTTACACTACTAAATAATTCTTTTCGTAGCCTAATATTGCCTTGGAATGCCCGTTTCCTTTATTCAATTCCAATAATTATATCCCTGCCAAGAGGAAAACATTTGTTAAAACCATTACACTTTGATATGAGAAGGGTTTTAATTTGCCTTTATATTTTATTTTCATATTTGAAAAATGGATTCCTTAGTGAATCAAGTTTGAATAATCCAAAGTGAGCTAAAAAATAAGGTGGTCTTCCTAACTATTTAAATTTGTGAAATTATGGCATAATGATGATTTCAATAACATTAATACGGTGATAACGAAAAACATAGAGGCATTTCCTCTCTTATATATAAGAGAGGAAATGCCTCTATGTTTTGTCATTATCATTGTATTAATGTTATTGGGAATCATCATTATGCCACATTTTCACAAATTTATATATATATATATATATGTGTGTGTGTGTGTGTGTGTGTGTGTGTGTGTGTGTGTGTGTGTGTGTGTGTGTGTGTACATTAAAGTATTCAATGGAAACCACTTCTATAATTATGTTGCTCCTCTATCCTATTAGAGGCTTCCCACATTGTTAAATAGTAGTAAATATAAGCACCTTGTGTTTCTTTATTTTCCTTGTTATGTTTTATCATTTCGATTGTTGTTATTGGTGGAGTCTATGTAGATGGAATCTCGATTCTCTAATGCATTTTTATCCATCGTAATTGTTTAAAGGGAGGATTTGAACCGAACTCCCCACATTTACGTGTGGATGCACTAATAACTCTAGGATTCTTAACCAACAAAGCATGCTCTTCACCTTGGTCACATGGACAAGGATATGGGAATGTGGTTTATGTTTGTTGGGCATGTGTGTAGCACCAATATTGTCAGTTTGTGGTGTGTCTAATTCATGTTGTTCCACTTCATAATGGTTCACTAAAACATTGATTAGTGTAAGCCTTAATTTTTCTCTTTTGTTAGTGTATGAGCTTTAATACATTTATAAAACAATATTTATGTTTTATGTAAGTACTTTAGGCAAAGTGAATTTTTATTTGACCTCCTTCCTTCTACTTGAAATCCACTAAAGTGCTTGTAGTGAAAATTCTATGTTTGGAGGAGTTGTCAATGGTCATTAAATTTGTTGGTGCCCGCATCCTAATATATTCTCTTCCTAACTTCCACTATATTCTTCCAAAATGTATGATAAATTAAAAGATCCCCTTCACTGCACCTCTCCCTTCTTCCTTTTCATCTCTTTCTATTTTGGGACTTGTGTTGGAACATATGTGAATCTATGTAAATATTTGGGACATGTAAAAATTAGGGAAATGATTTGAGGCCTTCCCCTTATTTAAAATTCATATCGACTTAGGGAAGGCTTTTACTCTTGAACACAATTTCCTATTTTTCCTTTTCAAATTCACACATGTCCATTGTGGGCGTGGTCTACATAGTATCATGTATTTCTACTTGAAAACAATTATCTTGCAAGTGCGTTATAACAAATTATAATACATCAAAAATTGAGGAAGGATAATAATGCAATGCGTTGAAGTTTGAATGGGCTTACATTGTCAATTTTCTATAATTATTATTAATAAATTGTATTCTTATGATATGACATATTTCTTAGTTATGTTTACACATACATTTACTATATTATTTCAATGCTCATATTATTAAAACACAAAAAAATGTAATTGCACATATTTCATAAAAGTTACAAAGCCATTAAAAAGTTTTTTTTTGCAAGCAATTATTAATACATGATTGTAAATTAAATAGAACAATTGATTGTATTAGATACTAGTATCCAAGTTTATAATGACGTAATTACAAATTAGTTTTAATCTTAATATTAGTTTTAATTTTTATAGTTTCGACTCATGTTTTTATGTTTACATGTTAATGTATTCACTTCTGAATTATGTGTTTACACGACCTTCAAGAAATGGAGGAATTAGAGTTGCTAGGAGCTATCGCTTGGGTTGACCTTTGACCCTAGATTTTCCTATTTCAACCCCCTTCGAATTCACCCATGTTGTACTTGACTCATTGCAGATGTGAATTCCTTTCTTGCAAATATAGTTGAAGTCACAAAGATTTATCCTAGAATTTCACATGTTCTTTCATAACCTAAGAGACTCGAACGAAATTTCTTGTTATCGAAAATTCGATCGACATTACTTCTGCTACAAAAATTTTCCTTGAAATTTGAGTTTTCTCATCGAAATGATTGTGTTTCTCATAGAAATGGCACATCTTTGGTTTGTGCTTCCTTTTAAGACAAAAATGATTTTTAGTTCCCCCTCAACACTTCTCCCCTCTCTTAATTACTACTCCTCCCTTAAACCCCTCATCATTGACCCTCTCATTTCCCCAATGTTTCACACCCTTAAATTTTACTTGTTTTTGCATCCCCATTGGCGTTTCCATCGCACATTTCACGTACGATTGCTAGTTTTAAAAATATTAAATATCTATTTGTGTAATAATCACATCACTAGATTTTTATAATTTTAAATAACATGAATCCATTATAACATGTTTTCCACTATTTTATAATAATTAATAAATGATTAAAAAAATGCATGATAAAGATCACGGGAAAAGGAAACATATTGAAATACTATAAATTAGTTTGATAAAGTAAATTTCAATATTATATTATAATAATTCATGTTATTTGAAGAACATAGCCAATTCATTTATATCTATGGTAAACACAATACGAGGATCATGGCATCTTAAGTGACATGGGCTAAGTCAAAATGGGATCTTAATGGATTGTTGTTAACAATATTACTAAAAATGTTGGAAGCCTTTAAATTCTCAGATATCATGAAACCATATTTTAATGATTTCTATTTGGCAATTATAGTTTTTGTCACTTATCATTCTATCAACTAGCTAAAGCATCCATATGTGCTTATGAAAGGTCAATACGCATGATTGGAATAGATTTTATGTTCTTAAAAATGTTTTAGGATCATGTTTTTAAGATTTCAATTTAATTTAATTATATTTTATGTAAATAATTTTTACATAATAATATTAAAGGAGGATTTGTACCGTAATTGTCAATTTAACATTGTTGTATTAAAAATGTTCTTTTAAGAAAACAAAAGAATCTAATATTCTATTACTAATTTTTTTTAAAACAACTTAAGTCACCATATACTTTCCATGTCAAAAATAGTATAGTAATCAAGAGTTTTCATTCTAATTTAATATGTTTTATATGAGTAGTCATTAATTTAATAATTATTCTTCAATTTAGATAAACGTTTTCCCATCGATAGAAAGGGATCAAATGATTTTTGATTCGAGAAAGGAGAAAAATCACATGAGTTATTGAATCAATAACTAAATGATTCACCGATTATGAATAATAGGAAATGGTTGTCGATCGAAACATGATAGCTTCATGGTGGTGAATTTATACGAAATCAAGGGTTGAATTATTCTATCGGGATGGATCCAAGAGTCTAACTTTGTCTCCGACAACATCATGAAACGATGGGCATTTATTTTTAAGTAAATATAATTTGATGGTATCATTTTTGAAGGAGTTGGATATTTGATTTGCCATTAAAAAGTAATATCTTTTCTATAATTGCTTGTAATATTTATTGTATTTTGTGTATGCAAGACCATTTTTACTAAAAGTAACTCCAAGTATTTTGTTGCATTGTTAAATTAATTTAAGACTTTTGTTGTACAAAATAGAATACTTTTTATTGAAGAAAGTTCATGTATACATTAGGGGAAAGCGAGGTTTGATAACATCCTCCTAATGCATGGCTCTTAGCATTTTTAGACCAATTCCTTCCTCTGTATCAATCACATTCCCATTTGGAAAAAAATATTCAAAGCTATGTAACAACCTTAGAAGGCTAATATTGGCCTATACATTGCCAGGAAGAACCAAGGCATCCTCTTCTTCCTACCATAAGATGAAATCATCTCCAATTCATTCCCTCGTATTTTTATGTTGTTTAAATATCTATATAAATTTCAAAGAAATGCTTTGGAATGAATTCTAGAGGTTGATTCCACACTATTGGGTCTCTCTAAATTGCCCATGCATTAACCATCCAATGACAAGTGGACCATAATGTAGTATGGTTTTATATTAAAAAGGGAAAACATCCATCATTTCTCAGGTGACTCATGATTAGTAGTGGAGGAGGAGGATCAATTATTATTTTTCAATGTTAAGACCAAGGTATTGTCAATTATTCTCAAGAGGATGAGAGTACGTGAGAACTTGAATGAGATCCACCATGAATATTCACCAAATATACAACAAATACTACTTATGTACCTACCACTTATAGCTTCATTCTTGATATCTCAAAAACATTTATGTAGATATGAGAACAAAACTAAGAGTAGATATAAAACCAAAAAAATTAGACGATAAATTCAATAATTTAGGGGGAAATCAATATTAATGGTATTTAAAATTGTTCTTTTGAGAGAACCCTGATTTGTAAAATATAATTAATATTAGATACTGTTTATTATTACCAATTTTTTAACCTAGTTTTTTAATAGATGTTTGGTTTGTGATGTATATTCATGTATAATAGTACCTCAAATGTTTATTTTACAAGTCTCATTCTCACAAAAAGATTACAAGTTAAACTAAATAACATCATATAAATTCAGTCATCGTATTGTGTCTTTGTTTTATTTATTAATTTTGTTAGTAATTTATTTATTGAATGTTAAATTATTATCTTGGGAACTAATCTATATAGAGTGATTGCATCCATATTTTTATGTAAACACATAATATTACAAAGTTGAGTGACTATACATCAAAATCAGCTATCACTTTTAACTAAGAATACACACCAAAGGTGCATCCACATTATCAAAATCATCTAAGTCATAATCCTGACCTAAATCATTTGACTATCCATAGTGATTCATCGAGGAGATTTACAAGAATAAATAAATATTTTATTCAATATTCCTGTTCATTCATGTTCTTTATCTAATTTTCCCTTTTGTGAGATCTTTTACTCTACCACAAAAATGTTATGGAAGTCTACATTTATATATATTCAACAATAAATTGTTTTTAAGCCTTCCTTTCCTGTATTATTTGTCCTATTATGTATTTGCAATTTGAGACGAAAACTAAGATACAAGTTTGTTATAACATATAAAATTTGTTTATCCTTTCTGTAACTCCTATGCAATCATAAGCTCAAAGAAATACGGGATTAAAAATTCCTATCATGCATTACGTGGCTATGTAAATATAAATGCGCTCTCTTCGGAATTTCTTCTCTTTGCCGGATAATGTACGAAAATAAAATTTAAAATTAAAATTTATGCACAACCCTAGCAACAGTTCATAAGAAATGAGAAAAATTTATACAATACTAGTAATAATTTATGATGCCGAAGAGAAGAGGAAACTATTGTTATCAAGAAAATTATGAATGAAATATGCTGTATAATGTGAATATGGACACGGGTGATTTTATACTGTTGTGAAGGGAAATATCCAATGGAAATGGTTATAATAATTACAAAGAAATCAATTGAAACACACATACATGTTAAGTTTAAAATAAGAACATATATAAAACTATAATATATTTTTACTCACCTGCATGGATTGTTTTATCCCTGGTCCAATAGGATCCCTTGCTCAGATGGGATCTGTAAGGCAGTAGTCATCCATGATCGAGTCCATTTTTACCCCCTTAGGATGTCTCTGTGACCCTTTCTTCACTCCTAGTTTATGAGAACCTACTAATATCACAACGATCTTTTCAACGCCTATAACCGAACACCACTGTTTGGTTTGGGCCGGCATATTTGGGGTACTTGTGCTCCATAGGGATGAAGAAATACCACTCATGCTCCCTGAACCTTTCCATTCTTTAAAATCAAATAACTTTTAAGTAATTGTTTCGCAAAAAACATACAAATCATCGAAAAGGGGTGCTCACCTAGAAAGTCCCACAGGACAAATTTATAGTGATCAACATCTGCAATAATGGAGAGAGGAAAGGGGGGGAGGAGACTGACTTCTTGTGCCGTTATCAAATAATCTTTGATGGGAATGCATCGGTTACTGAATTAGCAGGCTGCCGTGCAGGTTTGTTAGAGGTTGACGTGCATGCTGGTTAGTAGGCTTCTTTTTTAATTTATTTTTTATGTACCAAAACCATTAAAATTTATTAGAATTTTTGGACAACTATGACAATGAAATGTTAGTTACACACGAAAGTTGTAAATATGTAATCTGACACATCCATTTCTTATAAATTTGTTTTTTCTCACCTTCACATTGCGGGTTTGATGTGGAAAACTTTTGTATTATTGAAAATTTAATTCAGCAAAATCATTTAATCAAATCTGCAGTTCGAGTACCAGATGATGCTCATCATCATGGGAATTTTTTACATCCATATCTTCCGAAAACATTAATAAATTACTAATGGGTTGATTGTTAAGTTCGAGTACCGAGATGATGCTCATCATCATGGGATTTTTTTACATCTATATCTTCGGAAAACATTAATAAATTACTAATCAGGTTTGATTGTTGTGAAAAATCTATTTTATCGATTATTAACCTCCTATCTTGTAAGATTATTTGATCAACAAATATTGGAAAATAACACAATTGTAACTTCACAAATACAAACACATAAAAATACCCAACAAGGTGAACACAATATTTTCGGACAATTGTCCTGGAAAAACCACGTAGGGAAAACCAAGACTACAAATGAGAAATATATTAAACTTCATCAAATCAATAGATACAAATCTTTGCATTGCCTCTTCGGCGAGCTCGACAATCTCCTAATCCTCTTGTTGATATTCCTCCACTTCTATCTTCAACGCTATCATCACTTTGCGCGCCCTCGCTAACACTTGCAAGACTACTTGCTAACACTACAAGTTTCTCTAAAAACTTCCCTATTACAAATGACCCAATGACCCCCTTATATACTACTACTCTCGTTGAAAATCAACAATGAGATTAATACAAATGAACGGATGAGATTAAGACAACTCAATAACCATTAACAACCTTGGTTATGAGATGTCACCTAAAAGGAGTCAATATTAAATAACAATTATTTTTATCCTAACAATATTTGTTTGACAAAAACAACTATTTTTCTAAATTCTAGGCCGAACGAACAAGTCTGTCCAAACTACCCATAACAATGTCGCTTTATATTTGGGTGAGGACAAACCATCCAAGCTACTAAGATTAACACTCCCTCTTAGCAAGGAACTTGTTTGCATGACACCGAACATCTCTCGAAGAAGATGAATTTTTCCTTCCCTAATGCCTTTGTCGAATGTCTGCTACCTACAAATCAGAGGTACAAACCGTAGCTTAACAACCCCGCATTGTACACAATCTCTAATGAAGTGATACTTGATGTCTATATGTTTTGACCTATCATGAAACACCGGATTCTCGATCAACTTGATGCATTTTGATTGTCCCAAAGGTATCAATGTAGTCTCAACCTTCTAACCAAATAAAGCTACTAGCAACTTCCGAAGCCATATAGCTTCACATGTTGCCATGCTTGCTTCTTATGTACTCGACTCTGCCGAACTCGAGCCATAGACTTCACGCTTCTGTTGGACCAAGATACAACTCCCGATCCCAGACTAAAACAACACCCCGAAGTGCTCCTCTTGTTCATCAGACTACCTTTTAATCTGCACAAGATAGCCCATCAACCCGATTCCTTCACCTCGAGCATATCTAATTCCATACTCGATTGTACCTCACAAATAACGCAAACACATGCTTTTCCTGAGCCTAATGCACTCTCTTTGGCTCAACCATGAACCGACTAAGAGAGTTAAGCTTGCAAAAGCTATATCTAGCTTGGTATTGACCAAATACATGAGAGAACCAATCAACTCCGCCCATATAAGGTGGGGTCTACATCCTTCTCCCTGGATGTGTCTACCTTCCTCCAATTCATGATCATGGGTGTAGACATGGCTTTGCAATCTTCCATCCTGAACCTTTTAAAGATTTCCATGCAATATTTCCCTTGCCCAAGGAAAATCTCTCCATCTTTCTGCCATACCTCCATGCCTAGAAAGTAGTACATAAGTCCCAAATCCTTCATCTCAAACTCCGTTACAAGATCCCTCTTGCATTCTTCTATGAGCCCCATTGAACCTATAAGAAACAAGTCATCTACATATAGGACAAGAATGAGAATCTCACCTCCAACTACCAAGTAGTAGAGATTAGCATCTGCCTCACTCTTCACAAAGCCCATTTCCTACAAGTAACTATCAATACACTCATACCACGCTCTGGGAGCCTGCTTGAGTCCATACAACGCTCTCTTCAATCTACACACGTGGGTCTCTTTGTTCTGTGTGCTACAAAGCCTTCTGGTTGTTCTATGTATACCTCCTCTTTCAACTCACTAGTAAGAAACGCTATCTTGACATCCATTTGATGGATTTTCCATCCCATCTATGCTGAAATTGAGATTACAAAACTCATATAGAAGTATGCCTGGCAACTGGAGCAAATGTCTCCTCGTAGTCTATTCCTCTTTCGAGAGAACCCTTTGCCATGGAGCTTGCCTTATATTTCTTGATACTACCATCTTCACCGTGCTTGATCTTATAGATCCAACATGATCCAACCAACCCTATCTGTTGGTCTAGGCACTACCTCCCACACATCATTCTCGCATAATTGAAGTATACTCCTCAACCATTGCTTTTGCCACATTTGATGTTGTGCAGCCTCTGATAGCTAGAAGGTTCACTAACAACCAACATAGTAACTAATGTAACATAGTCATCATACCGGCTGGTGGTTTCAGCTTGTCTATTACTCCTCCTAGGAGTACCCACTAACTCCCGAGTATTCTTCTGCTTCGTTGAACCTCACGGTTCTTGCTGCTAACCGTGAGAGAATGAAATATCAACCTCCATGTCTTCTTGATGCATCTCTTCTTGCACCTATTGCTCCATACTTTGAAAACTCTCTCCTCCCGAGTCTATGCTTGTATTTAGTAATCGTACTCGAGCTTTGCCCTTGACTCGATTCGGTGATCCTTGGAGCTTCGTTGGCTGCTCACTCTAATCATCTACAAGAAAATCTCTAGACATTCTAAATGCCTTGTCCTCCATGAACTTGACATCACGTCAAAAATAATCCTTCCGGTATCCGAAATGAATATCCTATATGCCTTTGAGGTTTCACTGTACCCCACAAAGTACCCTCTCTCCGCAGTCTGATTTAACTTGGTACGTGTATCCTTAGGAATGTGACAATATGCCAAACTCCCAAAGATCCTAAAGTGACTGACATCTAGCTTCTTCCCAGTGAATGCTTCCTCTGGTGTCATCTTCCCTAGTACCTTATGTGGAACTCTATTTTGTATGTATCTTTGCATTTATCGCATTCGCCCATAGATGGCGGGGTATATCCTGGTCATGCAACATCGCCCTTGATGCCTCCATTATAGACCGATTCTTCCTCTCAGCAACTCCATTCTATTGCGGATTGTAAGGAACAGTCCACTCTCTCTTGATTCCTTCTCTGGTACAAAACTCTTGGAACTCATTGCTTTTGTACTCGCCTCCATTGTCTGACCGAAGAAATTTTATCTTCCTTCCTGTCGAATTCTCCACAAGAGCTTTGAACTCTTGGAAGCGAGTAAAAACCTCATCCTTGGTCTTTAAGAAGTATATCCATGTCTTCATGGAGAAATCATCAATAAAAGTAACAAAGTACTCATACACTCTGAGAGACTTCGTCGACATTGGTCCACATACATCTGAATGTACTAGATCAAGAACGCCCTTGGATCTAGTGTCACTCCTTGGAAAAGATGCTTTAGCAAACTTCCCAACATGCATCCCTTACATACATCATCGTGCTCGTGCTCACCTCGGGAACACTGTCACTGTCTCATGAAGTAATTTAAGGGCTCCATGGTGGATATGGCTCATCCTTCTATGTTATATCTCTCCTTGATCTCTAAGATTACTTGTTGCTCATGAGTGCCTTAGGAATATCAAACCGCAGCCTATAAATCCAACCACTCCTAACTCCAATAGCTATGGGTGATTTCCAATCCTTGTGCTTGATCAACACATGTACCCCTCCAAAGAGTACATTGTACCCTTTGTCCTGAAAGACAGAGATACGTAAATAAAATTCATCCCTAAGCCTGGAACATGCAACACATCATGAAGGGGAATCATCTTACCACTCTCCCTCCTGGCCAGGCAGTCCCTTTCCCAAGTGAGTTGAGTTTGGACATGTTCCCCATAGAGATATGGATTACGGTGCTCTCTTCCTTATAAGCGGAGAAGTCTTCTCTAACTCCCGTCATATGATATGACACCCCACTATCTATGTACCAAACACTCTATGAGGTTGAGCTAACCATACATGCATTTATGAGTGCGAACTCATCTTCCATTCTACTTAGAGCTCATCTCGCACTTGCTTATTTGAAGCCGCAACTTGCTTCTTGCCTTTCTTTTCATTCTTCTTCCTTTTCGGGAAATTGACATAGTGGCCAAACTCATGACAACCATAGCACTTGATCTTCGAAGAATCTTTCTTCTTCTTTTCACCTTGTGAATTTGATCCTTTACTAGACCCCTTCTTTGCTTTCCCTTTACCCGCTAGGGCAACATTTTCTTGTTCCACCTCACTTTTCTAACTCTTATTGTTGGATCCATTGACAAGACTTAGTCTAAGCTCCTCCCGAGTGAAATCATTCCATAGGCGATCGAACTCGGTAAGGTGTCTCGTCCATTGATGACTTGAAAAAAGACATCCCACTGCTTAGTAAACCCATTTAGGGCTATTCTCACTAGCTCGTCATCATTTGGTTTGTCTCCAACAGCTGCCAATTCATCCTTGACAAGTCTAAGTTGGTGAGGTAACTTGTGACGTCTTCTCCCTTATTCATCTTTATTCCTCAACTTTTCTCTGAGAATCAACTTCCGATTAGTGGTAGCATTCTGGTACAGATTCATAATGGCATCCCACATCGTCTTCATTGTATCTAACTCTACAATATGTGGAACAATATGATCCTTGACACCGTCAAGAATCAACCTCCTCGCCTTGGCATCTTCCTTCTTATATGCTAAGAGTTGTGTTGCATCTGTAGGTACAGGTACAACAGTGGTCACATATTCCTTGATACCATTCTCTTCCAGCAATAGAGAAATTATGGCTTTCCAGACACCAAAATTCGAGGCTCCATCCAATCTGTCTTGATCTCTTAAACCTGCTGAGGCCATCTTAAAAGAAAATAATAATAATAATTTTGAAGAGGTTAAACTGGGTTTTATAAACCCTCACTTTCTTTCACCTAGGGTAAATCTCTTCTACCCGAACTTAGCTCTGATACCATGTGAAAAATCTATTACGATTCTGATTATTAACCTCCTATCTTGTAAGATTATTTGATCAACAAATATTGGAAAATAACACAACTGTAACTTCACAAATACAAACACATAAAAAATACCCAACAAGGTGAACACAATATTTTGGACAATTGCCCTGAAAAACCGCATAGGAAAACTAGTACTACTGGATGAGAAATATATTAAACTTCATCAAATCAATAGATACAAATACTACTTTCCTCTTTAATGCGAGCTTCGACAATCTCCTAATCCTCCTGTTGATATTCCTCCTTTGCTTATCTTCAACGCTATCACTTTGCACCCTGCTCAACTAACACCTGCAAGACTACTTGCTAACACCTGTAATTTCTCTAAAAACTTCCCTATTACAAATGACCCAATGACCACCTTATATACTACTCTCGTTGAAAATCAAGCGGCCAAGATTAATACAAATGAACGGATGAGATTAAGACAACTCAATAACCATTAACAACCTAGGTTATGAGGTGTCACCTAAAAGGAGTAAATATTAAATAACAATTGTTTTTATCCTAACAATATTTTTTGACAAAAACAACTATTTTTCTAAATTCTAGGCGAGCGAATTGTCCAAACTACCCATAACAAATGTTGTTATATTCGGGTGAGGTGTCCAAGCTACTAAGATTAACAATTGTTAGGTTGTGCATGGAATAATCCACTCTTACTTGAACGAATTGCACACAAATAAAATCGAAGCAATATTCGATATTAGCATTATAAATTCATAAATTGTTTTATTCATTTTGTCTCATTGTTAGTATGGAAAAAATTGATTTAATTGAAATGTAGAGGAATTTGGCTATTGTGACAGTGCAAAGGCATTTATTCAATTCAAAGAGTACATTTGGGAAAACTTTCAAACTCGATTTGATGTCAAAAATGTGAATTTGTTTTTTCATTGGATTTTTTATGTTTTTGAATACATCTTTATAATTATTATTGACTATAACTTAATTATGTTCAATTTATGTACAACTTCCTTCATTTTTGTGAGGGAGGATAACTCATGCACTTTGATTTCACCGTATTTTTCTTTTTCAATATTTGAATATTATTTATTATTATCTATTGTATTACATATGATTAGATTGTTTTCTCTTTTTATATTACTAGTTTATTAGTGTTTGTAATGCCCCACAATTTACACACACAATTAAAACACTTAAAATATTTAAATAATTTTTTTGTCTTATATTGGAATACACATGACACACTACTAGAGATCACCTAGGACAACACACAACACATGATATGTTTTCACAACCATTAATCCACATAGATAACATAATACCAAGTGATGCACATCAAGGCAATTTTCTTTTAAATGACAAAGAACAACATAAAGATTCAACTACAAAGTATAAACCTACGGGTAGGGTCTTCCCACTGCATGATATTTTGAGGATTACACATTTATTACAATCATGTTTCAATCAATAAATTAAGTTCTGAAGGGATCATAATACGTGAATCATACTTGTTGGTGCTCATTTTGACCTCTCACCATTTTGCCCTAATTTTCCTCTGATCTGCATGTTGTGAAACATTTTATTTCTCGATGTGGATGCTTTGAAATATTTTACCTCCTTTTGAGTGCCTCAAGTTGTTTGCAGAATCCATTGTCATGTTCCTCCTTGAAGAAGTCTCTAAGTTTGCCCTGTTTTTTCCCTAATTTCTTATAAATCCGAGGCTTGGCTTTTTTCCTATTTTCCTCGACCATGGAAGCTCGAGAATGATTGATTTATATTTGTATGCCTTTGAAAATCAAAATCCATGGTCGAAAGATGCTCAAAACCATGATCTACTTGATTTTGTTTCAAATTTTTTTCATCCCGAGTGAAATATCAAGTTCGGACCCGTGAGTGGTGAATTTCTATGTTTTTGACACTGACGGGTGTCTTTTTCCTGTCAAAGTTATTCCTCAAGCATTTAGTAGTCATGTGGCTTCCTTTGGTTGGTCAGGGGACAAGCAAATGACGGATGCTTTAACTTATCACTTTTTACTTTTTGGGGCAAAAAGGTAAATTTGGTCTCGTAGCCTCACTCAAATATGATTGGTTCTTTTGGTGGTTACATGGCTTCTTCAATTGGATGGGGCACATTGGGTTTATTTTCTAAACTTGTTCTTTTTGGCTACTTTGGTAAAAATTTTGAACCCACCCCGTGGCCCCACCAGGATTTGATTAAAGAAAAATTTAAGTGGCAGGGAAAAAGTCTTACCTTGACCTTGCAGAAGGACACCTGGCAAAGTTAAAAATGGAGATTTGGGCCTTCAAGGAAAGTTGGTCATTTTTCCCTTTTGGAAAAATGGAGTAAAAGTTTGAAATGGAAGCGTGCCCCCGCCAAATCATTTTTGAAACCTTAAGGTTTTTTAAGAGGCGCCAGGAGAACACTTAGAGGCCTCCATTCATTTTGCTTTTTGTATGGAATTTTCAACGGCCAAAAATTATTCCTCGGATCCTGACACTTGGCACCTTCCGCTAAGCTTCAAGCCTTCAAAATAAATTTTCTTCGGGCCAGACACATGGCAAACCCATGCTCATTCGAGGTCTCAACTTTTGGGGACCATCTCAAGATGCGCCATTGTGACGTGTGGTAGTTTGACAAGTCAAAGAGGGTGGAGTTGTGGCGGAAACTTGAAAATTTTTCCTTTTTCCAAAAAGAGGGTGAAATGGAAAAACTTATTCACAGTTCCTTTGGAACCCACCTTGGGACACGTGTCATAAGTATTTCTCAATGGTGGAGCTACTGGGGAAAACTTGGAAAATTTTCCCTTTTCCAAAAAGGAGGTGAAATCACAGCAATTTTGCCACGGTTCATTTGGGACCCATAGGGGACACGTGTAAGGATCATTCCTCAAGGGCGGAGGTGTGGAACAAAATGTGAAATTTTTCCCATTTCTTAAAAAGTTTGTAAAAAGTCATAGGAAAAATGCAGGCCCATTTTAAGTTGAATCTTCCACGTGGACGACCCAAATTCAAAGTAAAGATCAATGGCAGTTGTGAGTTTGAATCTGATTTCCTCCCATTTTTACTAAAACACGCCAGAAATGCGAGTCTTCATAATTTATTGGCATTTCCTACACGCTTAGGCGAGAGAGGGAGTTAATGTTGATATCTGAGTTTGGTGAGGAGATTTGGAAGATGTCTTTCGCCATTAAAATGGTCTGACTATTGAGCTCAATTGGATTTTCTATTTTTCTTCTCTGGAGCACGCAAGGAGCCGATTTGAATGACATTAGGGGCAGAAGTGGTTGGTGAGTTGAAGAAAGAGTGATTTACCACAAAAAGGAGTTGAATGTGAAAGATATTCGATGAGATTTCCCCCTTGAGCACTCCGATAGCCTTTTACAAATTTGATTCTAGAAATCACGATCGAGATCATAGCGAGCACTGGTAGCACTCAATGTCAAGATTTTAGGGGGAAAAGGGGCTCTGTTGTAAATTTTATAAATGGCATAAATTTTTGTGCAAATGGTTGGAGTGTTAGGGGTCAAGACTGATTTTTCTAATAGAGAAAAGCTTGACAGAGCCCATCCTTTTGAGAAGCTATTTGAGAAGCAAGTATATCTCTTTTGTATCAAATTTGATTGTGTCAAGGTGGTTGTGAGTGTACAGCCATTGAAAATATATGAGATTTTTCTAGAAACTTTCCCTACCTTGATAAATTTAATCAAATTCGAGTTATTCATTATTATCTTGAGAAAAATGTGTTTGTTTTATTTCTGAATGTATGCGAGTAGCTTTTCTTGTTTCTGTTGCAATATTGTATTAAAATATGATTCAATCACACATGCCTCAATCCTTGTGACAGTTTAGTGGCATATGCAATTTCATTTCTCAGAAGATCTTTCATTTGGGATTGGAATAAATGATTTAAAATCACTTTTCTTTCATCTGTTGACAAAGATTGTTTGTAAGCCTCTGGGTGTACCTTAGGCATGATTTGGTTTAGATCTTGATGCTTTTTTGGGTTTTCTAACTTGAGCCTTCATGATAGAAACTCAAATATTGTGTGAAAAAGTGCTAATTTGGGCCTCCATTAAAGCACATATTCTGGTTAAAGAAACAATTTAGCTGTTCAGTGGCATTCTGTTGGTCTAACCTACCATTTTGTAATATTCCTCAAGGATCTTATGCAAGTCAAATGCATCATGCCCCATGTCCCACAAAAAATTTATTCAAAAACAACCAAACCCACCCGTACTTACCCTAGTTTTCATGTGTTTATGCCAACCCATAATCCCCATCACCAAAACATGCAAAAACAATTAGGATTTCAAATGTCTTTAGTAACCTTTTCCTTGTTGTGAAAATATCTCCATGATCTAGAAGTGACAACTCGTGAGAGTCATATTTGGTGTGTTGATCATATTTTCCCAAGGTCTTCTCTATAAAATTTATGCAAAAGAAGGATTTACCAATATTCTTCAATAATAGAGGTTACAAAATAGGTTCTCTTACCTTGGTTGAAAGGCACAACCTAAAATAGTTAGGATTAGATCACATCTTTTAAGGTGCTACCCACTCCTTTCAAAACCTGAGTGCTAACAAGTTAGATAGATTGCTTCCCCACTACAAAATGACATACACATTCATCTATCTACCTCTGAGTGTCCTATCAAATCCATGATGCTACTCGGTCTTTGAAGGAGATTAAATCTATGTACCAACACATACATTTCTTTTTGTTTTCACTAGATTTTCATTATATACTTTAACATTTAACTTACGATGTGTCTCCTTAAATAAGGATCATCTACATTATTTAAATTAATTTTTTAATTCTCTTGTTCATTAATAGGGTATTTATTTACACACAAGACTATTAGGTCTTACCCCTAGGATTCACATCTAAGGGCATGCATCTTGATCTTATATCATACCTTCGTTACACAACGGAAACAAGTGTAAATCTAAAGGATGTGAAGTTCAAACTTTTTTTTGTTTAAGGATTTAGGGTCACATTTCTTTCACTCATTTATAAATTGATAGTTTATTTAGTACACAATAAGTATTATATGAAATAGGTTCTTTATGCACAACAAGAGGGTTTAATCACATTACAAGGAAGATCATGTTTCACTTTTCCTATGGAATAGCATCTCATGATTACACTTCCCAAGGCCAAGCGTCAATTATAATTTTACTAAAATTATGCTCCAACCATTAGTTAAGGATTCAAAGGCTCTTAACATGGTAACATACTTCCTTATTTTTGTCCCTAGATTAGGTTCCCCGAGTATCATTTAAGACCAACTTAAGAAGGTTTTTCCTAACCAGGTTCATATACCTTTTGTAATGATTTGTGTATCCTATTTGTTAATATGGGCATTTGTATCCCCATGAGACTACTAGTCCCTATCTTAAGGGATTTTCTCTAAGAACTTGAACACCTAGTTTCACATTAGACATCCATTACCTAATAGGACTAGTGGGAAAAATATATGGAGTAGTTCAATGTTGTAAGGGGTTAAGGACAACATTTCACCTTACATGACGTGGATCCCTTTTCTTATTACAAGAAGGTTTAAACATGTTATAAGAATGATATAAATTTTCACCTTTTTCCAAGAACAACATTTTACGGTTACATTTTATTACCAACTAATCATAAATTAAAATGTTATTAAGATTCATAATTAACTCTTAGCATTACACCAAAAATAAAAAGGTAATCAAGATTGGGTATCGAGTTCATTAATGATCCCAACTCTTAAAGGTGATTTCAAGATTAGTTAGCAATCATTGCCACTCAACATGTATGTTGGTCCAAGAGGATATTACACCATGTTTAAGGTTGGTTTTCCATTGAGTAATACCTTAATAAATACACTCTGTTACTAAAAAAATGATTACCAATCCTAGGAGGGAACCACATACCCAAGACAATGTTTAACCACGTCATTCCTAATTGTTGGGTTCATGACGATGTCATTAATCATACAAACTATGATGATAAAATCAAACTTGTGATCTTATTTACTAAGCTATAAGGTTCCATAGAGTATTTAGATTGTAGTTCATCCTAATTATTTTCATTTTATATGATAAAAATAATCTCACATGAAGGGTAGTTATACACGAATTTTATACTAGGGTTGAATGTTTCATTTAGATCTCTTTATTACATTTTCAAGGTAAGAAACATAACACACCAATTATTTAATCATCAATTACACACTGGAATTACACTATAAGCTATTAAATTCAATTTCATTTAACACATATATCCAAATTTTTTTACAATACATAATTTTGAATCAACATGACACTCATGGTTAGGTACACATTTCCCAAACAACCCTAAACACTTGCAACTCATACACATTACAAAATTTCAATAATAAACTTTATTGTAACATAGAAATATATATATATATATATATATATATATATATATATATATATATATATTATTATGTATTTCCATTAACATATATAAATTACAATAATACACAATGAATTACAACCACGCCATTTCGCCATCTTACTTGCATCCTGCAAAACCATGTGAGCATGAAATCAACGATAAATTGCTGGCATGGCATCCACCTAAATCTAGCATAATTAACATTTTTAGTTTCCCATTTACATAATAATAATAATTTGCATTGAAAGGAGAGGGTTAGAGACATATATTCATTTCATTTCATTTCACTTCATTTCTTAACCAAGGAGAGAAAGAGATAGGGAAGAGAGAGAAACACTATTTTTCAAAAGTCACATTTCACACCACAAGTCATATGGGAGAGTCTCATGCGAGTTACTTATGCATATCGAAGTATTTATAATGGTGTATTTTCTTTGCTAGGTTCCTATGACCTTATTCCCATTATTCTACTAGTTGTGAAAACGTCTAATTTTGGCTCAGAGACTAAAGAACCATATTAAAAATTTTCCTTCGATGTAAACTCACACAATGATTAAATTCCTACATGTACTACTATATACCAAGATTTCACAGGAACTCGATAGAATTTTAAACTAGAAAATGGTTTACAATTGGTGGCTAGCTTTCGGGGCCATCGGTCATAATTGGGCTAGTTACAACAACCAATTTTAGCTCGAGGGCTAAGAAACCTCATCCAAAAATTGACTTTCGATGGTTGGAATCTCCATAGGAAGATTCCTACATGCCCTCCTATATATGTATAATATTTCAGAGTTAATGGAATTGGGAAATAGAAAAAGGGTTGTAAACATTAACGAGTTTTTAGAGCCACACCGGTCGTAATTGGTCTAGTCTGACCTAGTCAAACTATGACTTGAGGCCTACAAAACCCCAAACTATCTAGAAATGTGTTTTTCCCCAAATTGAGGATTTTGGGAAATTTTCTCAGTAAGCATAATAGAGGTTTGTAAAGGCCAATACGCATTTTGTTTCTCAGAGTCCAAATGGTGAGCCAAAACAAAACCCAACTTTCGAGTGTTAGCAGCTTCCTTAAAGTGTAAAACAGAGTAAAAGGGCTTCTAGAGGAGTAGTGAAGAGAGATAAAATGATCAAAAGAGGTTGAGCTAATGCTTGATGTGAATCTCTAGATAAAAAGGACACATGACTATTGAAATCACTTTTACAAGGCTCAAATTATTATTTTGCAAGGTGGACAAAAAGGTTGTTTTAGTTAACTCATCTATCTCTCGCAATACCAATGGACATGATAACCAATTTTTGACACCTTGGTTTTAGCACTACATAAGGTTGTGGTCGTGACACATTCTCGGGTCAAATTGTAAGTCGTAGCATAAATTATGAGGTGTTGTTTTATTGAATGCACTAGCCATCTAGTTAAAATATTCAATTGTTTGAGTATCTAATAGTTTAATATTTCTATTATATTGCAAATGAAGAAAAAATCATATGAAAATTATAAAAGATGTAGGTAAGGAGACCATTCCTAGATTTGATCGATGATAGAAGTTAAGCGGTTTTGGCATTTCATGAGCCGGTTGTAGTTGCTAGAGGGGTTTCAAAGATATTTTCACCAAGCTCATCTCGTGTACCTTCCGTAATCCTCCATAATGTAATAACTCTCTAGATTTGTTGCAGTGTTCTTCATAGGTCAAGGAGTTTGCGTGTATTTTTACCACAACCTCACTCTTCCCAACATCCCCAATCTGACCAAACCAAACAATCATCACATTCCAAGAGGCCAATTTCTTCTCAAGCATTACTTAAAAAATTACATGGCCTCATCAAGATTCTATTCGAGCATACCCTAAATTTAGAGTGGTCCAACAAAATACATCTCTTTGAGGCATTTTTTTGAACACTTTCTGTGCATCCTCTATTCTTCAAACATTTCACATACGTATCTAAAGCAACACCCACAAAAAAATAAACTATCCTAAATCCCCTCCTCATCACTCATGTTGGGTGTTGATGAATTAAAGGAAAACTAATGGTGCGTGTAAAACCTCCTCCTCTATAGGATCTATTTATTTTATATCCAACGTGCATAGAATCTCTACAAACTCTACCTCCACCAGAATCTAGCGGTAATAAAGGGGTCCATCTTAGGTTGATCCATGGAGAAAAGCACAAGCATATGGTCAACATTTACAACCGGGGATATGTTATCTCTGATTTCCTTTCCAATAAATCCTCAATCATGTCTCTCTTATCTGTCTAGTCAATACCCCCAACCAAGACATTACCACATAGACCAAAGCACACCTCCTCATCTTCTTAAGAGGTGATCTAACCACACACAGAAGCTCTATTCCTACTCTCTTATCCTCCAACTCCTTAATAATTTCCCGAAATCCTTCCTTCCTTCTCCATTAAATTTTTGAAGATATCTATAGTCTTCTTCAAAATCATTATTTTTGCATGATTTGGGAGGATGATAACATGGGTTTTGGATTTTAGCATTACAACTGAAAATCTCATTTCCATATTGTCTCTAAGGCACTTTCAACACCTCCAATAATAACAACATTCCAAGATTCCACAACTCATTGAGACATTTTTTTAAACAAATGGCGTGTCATATTAACACTTCAACCTTAGAAACCTACAATCCTCGACTACCTAGTTTGATTTGTGGAATTATTGGAATTTCCATTGTTGGTGAAATAGATATGTAGCTTTAATTACATAAGTTAAACTTAGGAATCATACAACAATCCATCATGTTAAAACATAAATTTGCTATGATTTTTACTCCTACCTATAGCCTACAAACGTGAGGCGGCGCTTCATTCACACATTATGCCAAAATATTTATCAAGGCACTTAAACAACTACAAAATATAACAACGTTACTCTATCTTCTATGACTTTATGGAGGTCCATACCCTATTCTAGAGCTCATATTTTAGCACATACTGGAAGTACACAAACATATCTAAATTGATCAAGGTTGGATATGTGTTTCATCCATAGGTGAAACAATGTGACTATCTCATGAGGAAACCCATGTCTTTTATACACTACCATAATCATATTCCATGAGAATCAACCTCCTTCTTTCAAATGGACATTTCACCCCATAACACTAGGGACTCGAACTCGGGTTGAATTCCCATTCTCACAACTCCAACTCCATTACAAGTATACATTTGCTATTATATTACAACATTGATTTGTGTTTTAGTTTTGTCAATGCCTTCGGATCTCAAATAAAGTGCTTAAATTATTATGCAAGGGAAATGATAGGTGTGTAGGGTCCTCTAGGTTTCTCCACATGCCTTATTAGGGAGGCCCATGTATTCCCACTACTACATGCCATCCTTAACCAAACCCTTTTAATTTTTCACCTAATTCTCCTCAACTCCTTCCACCACCACCTCCAGTCAAACACACTTCACAATACATTTCTTTTAATTTTATTTTAATATTATTTTATGGTGGGCACTAAAATGGTTATCATATTGATATAATAATGTAAAGTTGATTTATTTATTTTAGATAAAACATACAAAGTAATTATGATTTTAAGAATTATTTAAATTTAATCTATATGTAATTTAGATGTGTCTAATTAAATTTGTATAGAAGTTAATAATATTATAATATTACAATAAATTACAATAGATTAAATGAATTTTTATCGGATAATAATTTTTATTTAATATGTGCTAAAAATATAGATAAACCACATATATAATAATATGAAGGAAAGTGAAATTCTACATTATTTTTAAAGAAGTTCCACAAATTATTATTGTGGTAATCAAATTGTAGCTTCCACCTACAAGTTTTATTAGTAATCTTTCATGTAGAAATTTTTGTAGATATTGCCACATATATTATATTGATGCAAAAAAAAATCCTTAGAATGTAAAAATTCATAATGTTTAAATATATGGAAAAACTACAATTTAAAGAAATAGTGGAATATTTACAATCACAAATAATTTGGACAATTTACAAATTTTAATATTTGTTGATAATCTATTCTAATAAGATTGTAGGCTATTTACAGATTTTATATATTGTGGAGTATCGAAATTCTAACAAATTATGGATTAGTGGCAATAATATATGAAATTGTGGATTGACTACAACTTGAAAGCCACATTTTTAATGTTAACAATTCATCATAACCAAAAAAACAATCTATAAACTTATGGAAAAAGGCTTGTTTGTTGCAGTGTAGGGATATTTTTCTCAAATTTTGACACTAATGACCGACTTTGCTGACTAGTACCTAGGGGAATGAGCGGGAAAATAAAAAGACCAACCTCGTATTGATAAATTAGACGTAAGTGTTACGAGGATGAGGCACCTAAATTTAAGGGACAAGGTGCCCATAGGCACCCTAATAATAGACTAAAGATGACAATCAAGAAAATTACGACACCTAAGACTCCATGAGATAAACCGGAACTATATGAACAACTAAAGACTATGAAATATAAATGATAATGATGATCGACTAACTAACAACATGACTATGATATGGGTCATAAGTGAATAATTTTACTACAAAATATCCATATATAAAATAACATGCTTGGTGGTATAATTATAATAGTAAGTGTGTGATTTTGTGATTACAACTCTTTATACAATCTTCACCATAAAATATTGATAGTTAACTCTTCTTTAGGCATTGGGGACTGAATAGATGGGTTTTAAATTTCAATTCAATTTTATTTTACATTCTTACAATTTTTTGTCATGCCAAATCCACAATGATTTAATCCTCAACCTTTTTATTTCTTACATTCCAATGATTTATATCTTATATTACAAATTAAATTTTCATTAATCAATTACGTATAGATAGCCCATGGTGCATGCTTGAGAATTTTTATCTTACCAATAAAAGTATGGATGGTTACCATGAATAAAGGACATGAGAACCATTTCTAACCTTATGGACAAGAAATAAAGTCTTCTATGTTCGGGTTTGAGGGAAAAGATTTTAAAAGTGTAAAGGATTTTGGATTTCAAATTTGTGGAGTCCAATCAAAATCATCATGATGTTATCATTTCTAAGGTCATCGAGCTGAGTTCTTTTCATTTCTTCGTATTTGATCAATGTAGGATAAAGTATTGAGGAGGCACACTCCTACCAATACCTTTCTCTCACATTTCCTATCCATTGGAGTAAATATTTGTATGTTCTAATTAGATATGATTGTTTGCACATTTCCTTGTTTCTTACAAATAAATGATATTACTTCTAAAATAGGGGCTACAGGTTACATAAAGAGAAATCATTATGATTGGATTTCAAACCACAATCCTGAATTTTATTTTCTTAATTTGTAATTATGGTCACTTTAAGCATGAATTGTACTATTATGGATAATATGAGTGAGAGAAAGACTATACATGGATGACATATAGTATATATTATTTTGAAGGAACAATATGAGACATTGAATATGTGTGGGAAATGTAGGTAGTTAATTTTCTTTGTTAAAATAAAATCTTGATCTTTGTGTGTAATGAATCCAATTTTATGTCAGTGATCATTGACTAATGACACCATAAAGAGTAGTGTTGATGTGGGGAACCCTAATCATTACCATGATCAATACAAAGAAACCCTTACCACAATCATGCATGAAATTACTACCTTTGAATGAAAGGTTGAGTCCACATATTCTTGTTTCTAAAGTGCCTTGTTAGACACGTAATATAATTTAGCTTATATTTACATGTGTTCTAAACACACAATAATCATAAGCGATGAAATTGCAAAATACTATTGACATTGGAAATTTCCATGGAGCAAAGATGCATTTACGAAATCTCAACAATACGTTACTATGACAACTTGGAAATTGCACCCCATTACTCCTTCAAACGATTGAAAAATAAGGCATGTGATTATAGGAAATATTTTTTTCTTGGTTACCCACAACATTTTCTCCACCCTTGCACTTCCCCTCACTCAAAACCTTTCTTTATCACCCCTCTTCATCTCTCATTTTTCTACTCCTTCAATTTTTACTTCTTCAATTCATCCCCTTCATCTTTTCCATTGTATGTTTCATGTGTGATTACTAGTATGCAAATACAACAAAAGTGCATGGAAAAATGCAACAAAAATCACATACTATATGTCGATATTAGTATGAAGCAATATAACATGATGTGGCATAGAAGGGCATGTTAGCTTTAAAGCCGGATAGGGTACATGGAAAAAATACATGGAGTTTATTTCCTATATATGTATTAATTATTTAATTTAATTTTTTATTTTATTTCATTCATTGAAGAGATTTAATTTGTGTCTTTAAGTGTAAATGAAAGGATACACACCCTTAAAAATGGCATTAAAGTTCCAATAAATATATCATTCACATGCTCCCAAACCAATAGTATGTTTCTCAAAACTCATGACCTCTTCTTCCCCAACAAGCCCACAATTTTCACTCAAATTTACTTATCCTATGAGGGCTAAAACATGGCATATGACCCATATGAAGATTATTGAAGGTAAATGAACAATATCTACATGCTTTCGAGTTGCTCACTCCCAAAATAATTGAGACATTAAAATCGATGAGGGAGGAAGAGGTGGCCACCATGATCTTCTCTATTTGGAAACAGAGCGAAAAATATGTTTGATGTTTGGATCTCATCAAATTCTTCTTCTCTCACACTTAATATTGCTAGCAGAATGTCAACCGACAAAACATTCTTCAACCATGAATTGAGAGGAGGCCATAAATTTAAGGAAATAATGGGAGAGATGATGGCTCTCACTGGAACCTTTGTTATTGCATATTTCATTCCCCTTCTCAACTACCTTGAATTGTAAGGCCTCCACCATCGCATGAAATCCATCCACCAAATATACGATGAATTTACTAAGAATGTGATCAATGATCACATTAATCATAGAAGCCAAACAACAGAGGAAGAACTTGGCATAAAAGACCTGGTCAAATTTAAAATCGACATGTATGAGGCCGAAATGAAAGTCACCCATGTCAACATTAAAGTAACAATATCGGTAAGACTAGATTACCTAACATCTTATCGTGAATAATAGTAGCTAGTCCAACAAAAACATTTTGATGTGAACAATTTTCCAGGATATGTTAATTAGAGGAGTAGAATCATCATCCACCATAGTAGAATGGGAAATGATGAGATATCTTGAGAAACCCATGTGCAATGGTAAAAACATAACAAGAAATTGAATCGGTCAATGGATTGGAGAGAAATTGTTTATTAAAGGAGAGTGATATAAAAAAATTGAATATCTCTAATGTGTAGTGAAGGATCCATTTTGATTGCATCGACTGGGCCATTGCTCATCCCACATCACCCACTCGGTGGTTGGAATGTAGGTAGATATCATATTCTTATAAGAACAAGGTTGTATAAGAATATATGTATAACACCTAAATTTGTTTTTGCACAAGCCACGATAGAACTCAATAATTAATTGAGGAAAAATTATGGAATATTTTTTTGAAAGGGTAAAACATTAGCCAAGGATTTAATTAAATCCTAATTATAAAATTTTAAACAATTACATGGCAGTCGGAATTTAAAATAATGACTAATTAAAATTTACTCAATCCCCAATTAGAATTACGGTTTAATTTCTCTTACTAAGTACCAATATTTTATTTAAATAATCCTCATCTTGCTTTTCGTTACTTAGCCCCAATAATTTCCTTTAAATCTATTTATTTAATTAAATTAAATTCCAAATTTAATTAGGTAAGAATAATAATCCTCTAGTTTAGAATTATGTACATTAATATATTTCATAAAAGGGTCAAGGTTGCACATCTAGGACTAACCCCTTAGGCCCCATTAAAAACATTACCCATACTTTTAATTTAAAACATTCCCACCAAATTCCCTATCACTTAAGTGATGTAGGGTTCATCCTACACCATTAGATATAATATAATTCATTCATTATATTTAGGTTAGATTAATAAAACCCTAGAATCCTTATGGGTTGTCTTATATCCATTTCCTAAACCCATTCTCTCATTTTCTCTTGTTTGATTTGCGAGGTTATGGAAGGAGGAAGAAGAAAATGAAGCCATGGAATAATTCCCCAAGATACGAAATATCCTTCTCCTAGGTTTGGTGAAATCTATTTATCATTGCATTTTCTCATTCTTTATATATATAGATATATTTATGTTTTGTACCCTATTTGGGTTTTGGGTATTTACCCATTCTATTATGGTTTATAGAAGATTTTTTTATGTTCAGACTACCCCCAAATATATACACTTTGTATATATATAACATTTAAGAGTGTGTGTGTGTGTGTGTGTGTGTGTGATATATATATATATATACATATATATATATATATACACACTTATTTAATATATTTATTTATCATTTAATAACCATTTTAAATATTTATTCATCTTGATATAAACCGATGTGCGTGTGTGTGTATTTAAGTGTGTTGTTTGGAGAATCCACGGGCCTATGGGCTATGGCCTGTGAAAAAGAAATAAGTTGTGGTGTTGGGGTGGGGTTGGTTCGGTGCCCCTCCCCCAACAATTTAATTTAAAAAAATCATTATTCCCCACCAGGTCGTGGGCCCACTTGGTCGGCAACCAAACACATTCCTATTTTGTTCTATTTATGAAACAAAAGTTTTCCACTTATCCGATTCAAACGAGTTATATTAAAGTATAGGTTTTTTAATTATTAATATGTATTAATACATATATAAATATAATTTATATTTATATTTATATTTATATTTATATATCTATTAATATTTGTTAATGATAGGTAATTATTAATATTTATTAAAAATATGATTTCAATGATATTATGAATTTATAATAAAATCAATATGTGTTATTAATGTACATCTATTGTATATCAATTATATGTATTGGTTTATTAAATAAGTTTTATATTAACTAGGAACTTCTAAATTAGTGTGGGAGAATTAAATTTTGCATTTATAAGTTTATATGGATATAAATCATGTACATAAAGGTAATTGTGGTAGTAAACAAATTTGTGCATTTATCAAATTTAAACAAATTATCAATCTCAAATTTATTTAAATATTCAAAGTGATATACATAATATGTAGTTACTCATTTACTTAGAGCATTTTCTATCGCAATAAAGGGAAATAATATTATAAAACTAATACTATCTATTCCTTCTTCGCGCATCCTTTACGTAGGAGAAAATAAACCATACTTAAATAAAATTTTATCCCCATTCAAACAGATTGCCAATAATGCCAAAAAGAACAAGACTCACTTCCACACAATAAGACTAATCTTTTCAAAACAGATTTGCAATACAACTTCTAAGAAAAATTTAGAATTGGGAGAAGTTTATTTTACTTACGAATCCATTACAACATTTCCATTTCATCTAAAATAATGCAAGTCATAAAAATCCATTTACAAGAACTAACCAATGAAATAATATTACATCCAATGTACTATTGGTACAATTTAAAAGTTGTAGAGTCATAATAGAACAAGCTACAACTTCACATGCCTTTCTCCAACAAGATCACTTCTTCCATTGAGCTCCACCATCTTCACCATGAAACAAGCACACAAAAAAATGGGGGAGTAAAAAACTCTCCACCCAACTGAATATCTAATGAGGGAGAGAATCCTTCTTCCTCATTGGCCCCCGAGCCCCTAAAATCAAGAAACGAGGGGTATAAAACAACCATTGGCAACTCTAAATAGATTCCACAATCATGTTAGATCAATACATCAACACAACTAAATGGACATATCATTTTTTTTTTTTTACAACTTTTCAAACAAGCCAAAAGGAGGAATGAATATAGGAACCACCTCCTTTTGCCTCCCATGTGAAGTGGGAGTTTCACCTAGATCCTCCACGCACACAAGACAACACAAAACATCCTTATCTCTCCCATTACAAGTATGCAAATATTTGTCCATGTTTTCCTTTTCACTCCCTAAAGGTGAAAATCCCCATCGTACTCTTTGAAAAATGCATGCCTCACAACTCCATTTTCCATCCCCAATGGTCCCATACTTCCATCTCCCACTCCCTTCTTAAGGAAAACTACCCAACCACACAAATAAACAACATTCACAACACTCATAGAATACTTAACAAGAACAATTTTCACATCTACAAATATAAATAAGAAAACAACAAAGGTGGAGATCCTACCTCTCCATCAAGCTTCTAAGTTACCCTAACAAGCTCCCAATTCCAAAAGTTCAAAAGAAAGAAAATGAACAAGTAACCCCAAATCCATCAAATTCCATCAATAAATAGAAATGGGATGTGAGGATGATGAGGTGGATCCATGTAGGATGCCACTTCATCATTCCTCCATTCCAACACACAAGTCAAACACCATGCCCAAGACAATAAATGAACATGTAAGACTTATGAAAATCCCACATGACACTAAAACATACACATCATGCCTACCAAGGACAATTAATTGTGGTGAGTAGGAAAGTACAATTATTTTCACCCATTTAAGCTCCAAACCGTATAAATAATTCTAAAATTAGGTCCTCATACCATAGGTATGGTTTTTGGCGTGAATTTAAGGAGAATGGGACAAGTTTAGCTTGTCCCACAAGCCTACATAAAAGCCTTTCAAGTCAAAATCTGAATTTTTAAGTTACGGAAGGGTACACCACACAAAATCCAACAAAATCTAACCTACATCCACAATATTTTGAGCACCATCTACCTTGATAACTATTCAATTTTCATGTCCTTATTTTATTTTTCAAATTTAGTTGGATTAGCTAATTAAGACACATTAATAATTGCTAATAAAGTGACTAAAATTTCTAATAATTAAAAACATAACACAAAATAAAACACACACAAAATTAAAAGAAGAGAAACATTATCCCCATGGCCACACATGTGAGGTCACCACCCATGGGAAACCTCCTAACTAGGCATGCAACAACACAACATAACATTACACGAGTTGCCATGGTGACATGTTTCCAATACCCCACATTCCTTCGTTGTTGGTCTCCTATCCCCCATAGTTTGTTGTGCTATAATTTCCTACAAAATCAAACAATACCTTTTTGGCCTCATGGCCACATTAATGATGTCAAGATAATAAAACACATACATATTTACATAACAATTCACATCATCAAATATCATAATTAAACCAATGTTAGAATCAAGTAATTCACCAATTGTTCAAATTTCTAACATTTTGATTCTACCAATCCATCAATTTGTACTAAGATCATAACATCAACAATCATCTAGAAATATCCATAAATCAAGTCCAATGTGTCAGTACAATAGTAACACTTAGAACATCAATACTGATATGTAAATCAAGCATATAAAATCCATCGCATAAGTCACATCATGTCAAGAGTCTAACACCTCCATATTGTCTATCAAGTAGGTTAATCAAATCATATACAATAATGTACATCAAAGTCCACACTACAACCATATAGTCAATAACAATCAGAACATAGCATTAATCATGATGTCCCACACATCTTATTAGTATATTAACTAGAATACAATAACAAGATTCAAGATTATAATCAATTCAAAATTGAAAACATAGTTCAATTAGTGTTGAATAGGAGTGGGAATTATAATGTGGGCCATGGGAAGAGATAAAATCATTTGTGATGATTCGTAGCACTTCAAACTAGAGAGATTTATTGGGAAAAAATAGACTTTATAGGAAAGAACTATGAATTTATTCCATTTGGAATGGGAAGAAGAGGATGCCCTAGGATTCCAATGGGGCTTTCTATTACTGAGTTAACACTAGCTCAAAGGATACATTGTTTTCACTGGACTGTGGAGGGTGAGGTGAACATGGATGAAATGAATGGATTGATTGTACCAAGAAAATTTCCAATCTATGCTCGTCCCTCATGGAGGCTCACTAGTAAATTTCCTGGTTAAGATTTATTCAATCGTGGTCTTTAAAATGCACTTACGATTATTTCCCATCAATTGTTGTTAGCATGCATATTAGGCATAAATAAATTAGAAATTTCACATAACTTGCAAGATATTCTAGAAAAGAGATTTGAGATCTAAATTTAGCCTAGAAATTAATTACAATGTGTAATTCTAGGTAAGGATAAGAATAAGTAAGAATTAGTGTATAAAACTTCTTTATGTACTTTTCATTTTTAATGTATGAGTTTGAGAAGACCATTTTCATATGCTTCCTTGAGTTTTCTTCTTGTTGATTATTTGGATTTCTTCATGTTTTTCATTAAGAGTGTGAATTTTTTCCATGTTCACGCATTTCAGATGATCTTCATGCCCTATCTCATTGACATGCAGGTAATAATGAAGAAAATGTACATTTTTTCCATTGTTGTGTTTGTTGCCACTTCAAGAAATCATAAGGATTAGGGAGAACCAAGAATGAATTTTATAGATTGACATGCCCAAATCTCATTCTAGATGAAGCATTCATAGGTTCTAGAAATTGTGAAACATTTTCATAAAATTTTGATAATTTTATACTCTCAAGGATCTTGAGAGACAATCATTAACTGATGTAGTTGAGATGGATTGGGATGCTTGAGCATAAAATTGAAACCTATTGCATCATCTATCAACCCACATATATATTTTTCATTATCAATTCAGTGCCATGACATTTATACTACAAACTATCACCATGATATCCTAATAATGAAGCAAATTTAGAATATGTTCCGCATAACATACACTACCACTAGGAAAAAACTATCATGTGTTTGTAGAAACCACGAGAGGATTTTATATATTGACCTAATTCCAACATATGAATTTATAAAAGACATTAGTCATAAGTGTTATAGATTATGACAACTCGTATATAAAATTTTCACAATTAGTTTCTCTTCCGAATTTTAAGAATTTTTTTATGAAAATATTTTATAGATGCTACGAATAATGCAATTAATTGTTAAGAGATATCATCATATTTATGTAGTTAGGAATTGATCAAGATGCTTGGGTAGAAAATGAAACCGTAATAGTTTCCACCATCCCACCCGTATTTATGTCTTGGTCTATTATTTGGTGCCATGCGGCTACGATTACAAAATATCACCCTAACATTAAAGTAAATAATTAATTTTTATAGCATTGTGTTTGATGTCATCATGAAGAAACCATTACAAGTTGGGAGAAAAGGTGAGATTATTTTATAGATGGACCTAATTCTTAGTTATGGGTTTACATGAAAAATTCATAGGTGTCATTGATTACAAGAAATTTTATCACTCTCCCAAGCTTTAAAGAGGTATCCAAAGATATTTGTAGTTTCAAAGAATATGGATATTTAGGGTATAAAAATTAAAAGTATGGTATTATGTACCATCGTACCCAAACATGTGTGCACTATCAATTTGGGGCCACGAAATGTAGATTGTAATATATCATCCTTGACATGCTAATAATGTAGCAAATTGACATTTTTGGAACATTGGGATTGCTTCCACTAGCAGAAACCATCATTGTTATGAAAATCATGATTATTTTATAGATTAACCAAAGGTGTACCTATAGATTTATATGAGATGTCAAATTTTCATATAGATTCCCAAATAACAATTCCAACCTACACTAAATGACATTTTCTCCCTAAATCACATTTAAGCTATGAGATAATATTTGCTACTGATTTTCTATAATAAGTATCTATCAACTCCTATGGGAAAACCTAGATGACCCAAACATCTAATTAAAGGATCTAATTGTTCATATCCATGACCTTTTATTTTTGGAAAAACATTTGTTGAATTTTGTCTTAGAGTTTCTCCTAGGACAAAAATGTTTCTCTTAAGAACCACTTCTTGATTACTATAGTTTGCATTGTTTAGGGCATAGTTGAACTTGAGGAACGTGATTCTTGAGATTTGAGATCCATTCAAAATATCAAAAGGAACATAATAAGTGTAATTTATCATTATTTAAGCAAAGGTATAAGTTTAGTTAGTATTTTCATGTCTTTCATGAGTAGTATTCAATTTCTATTCATATTAGTTTTATGCCAATACAAAGGAAATATATTTGATATGAAAAATCATGAGAGGATTTTTTGGTTCGAATCAAGGTCTAGTTTTTTTATTAGGGGTAAATAGTTTTGAAGGGACTATACCCTGTTACAAAAATCTCATAAGCCAGATAGTGCATCAAAAAGTATACCAAAGTATTAAAGGGACTAAGCCCTAATACAAGAAGGCTCAAAAGCTAGAAAGTGCAGTAAAACCATCAAAAAGGATCAGAATCCAAGATAACCATGAGAACCAACTATAGCTTGAACAAAAACTATAAAGAGGAGAAAAAAGATTCAAATCTGCAACAAAGCAACTTGAACACAACAACTATACAACATCAAAATAAGAATCTGAAAGTAATAATAGTCCACATTACTTGACTGCTTTATCAATATTAGTTTTTATCTTCTAAAGAGAGGTGAATAATGTCAGGGACGTGACATGGGAGGGGTCCTTTTTATCCAATTGTGAGAGAACTAGGTCCCTTGTTTAATCCAAATCCCAGGATGGCGAGAAGGAATTTTATTGAGTATGCAGACACTTTTGACATGTTGCTCCATGAAGTTGTATATATCCTTGAGTACATAAATAGTAAATTCATGCCTGTCTTTTGTCAAACCCAATCTATTTTCCATAGAATTAAGTTTTTTATAAATTTTCAAAGTCTGCTCATTATCCATATTTGGGTCATCATTCATCTTCCTTTTACCTTCTCTCTTACCAATTTGTTTGATATCTTCTTTCGGGTCGCTAACTTCCCTTTCTAACTTGACAATTCTGTTGATAATTTCTTAATCCTTTTCATTAGAAAAATATTCGGTAGGGTTGCTAATATGGAGTAGAATTTTTATAGATTCAATCTCTCTATTGTTTGCAAAGGACCCTTTGGGAGGGGAGGTCTTGGGTGATGGGGTAAAGAGGATTTTTGGTTATTATTTTTCTATGCTCAAGAGCAGTGGTGGGGGTAGTGGAGTCAGAGAAAGGAGGAGCATGGGAAGTTGGGAATGTACAAAGTTGGGAAAGAAAATGAAGATGCAAAGCAATATAATGAGACCTTGATGGAGGGGGTGGCATGGGTGTGGTTTTGAAACTCAAGGATAGAATGCTCCAAGGAATTTAAAAGATAATGTGGAAAACTAACCTATAAATTCCTTCTAAAGTGATTTAGGAAAACTAGATGTTTAAGAGGAACTGTCACATATCTTCCTTCCAAAGTTACATACCTGACAATCATCCTTGTAATTTCATCAAAGGGTTCAAGAATGGAGGCCACTTTTACACCTGCCATAACAAATTCAATATTTTCCCCTTCTGCAAGGAATTTCTTGGCTTCAACATTCTTGTTAACCCTTTTCTTGAAAAATCTAGCCCCATCTAGGCTCAGACCCGTAACCTCTACAATAAGTTCTTGATAATTTTGACTTTGATCTCCCATACTCAATCGTCCCGTTCTATCGAGATGAAATTTTAACAGAGACATCTTGATCATGATGTCTTAATCGTGTATTTTCTCAATTAGGTTGGATACCCCTTCCATTTGTAAGTACTTCCATAAAGTCACATCATCCTTCCAAGTCTTGGGTCGATTATGGGTTCCATTTTATATGGAGGCCCCCCTATTTTTCTATTAAAGTGATTTAGGAAAAATAGATGTTTAAGAGGAACTATCACATATCTTCCTTCCAAAGTTACATACCTGACAATCATCCTTGTAATTTCATCAAAGGGTTCAAGAATGGAGGCCACTTTTACACCTGCCATAACAAATTCAATATTTTCCCTTCTGCAAGAAATTTCTTGGCTTCAACATTCTTGTCAACCCTTTTACTGAAAAAATCCAGCCCCATCTAGGCTTGGATCCGTAACCTCTACAATAAGTTCTTCAATAATTTTGACTTTGATCTCCCCATACTCAATCGTCCTCGTTTCTATCGAGCTGAAATTTTAATAGAGACATCTTGATCGTGATCATGTATTTTCTCAATTAGGTTGGATACCCCTTCTATTTGTAAATACTTCCATAAAGTCTCATCATCCTTCCAAGCTGGGTCGAATATGGGTTCCATTTTATATGGAGGCCCCCATTTTCTATTATTTTTTATAACATTTCGAAAGCTGCAATGCCTCTTCTCCAAACTCTCTTATCGATAACTTTTTCACATACCAAAAATCATGCTAAATGGAAGTGGTATTAATTATCCTAAGTTCAAAGGAGATAATCACTTTCAAATCGAAGGAGGGGGCTCATTAATGATGATTTTGTATATCATATTTATCCTTAATAATTTCATTATGTACCATGTTAGGAAGAATGTCATCATTAAACCAATTTTGCATGTTATTACTAACACCATAGTTAGCTAGACTATCTGCCACTTTGTTGCCTTCACGGTAGGTGTGTATGATTTTAAATTTTGCAAAGGATTTACAAATCTCAATAGATTCATAAATGAAATCCCTAATAGTCCAACTAGGGGGTTGAACTTGATTTAGGAGGTTTATTATGTTCAAAGAGTCCCCTTCAATTATAATATTGGAAATGTTGCAATCCCTAACAAGCCTTATCCCCCATAATGTTGTTAGGGATTCAAAATAGTGGTTTGTTTGGTGGCCCATTTTTCCTGCCAACAAGACAACCTCTATGATCCCTGATTATTCCACCTCCTCTTGATTCCCAAGATTTCCTTTTGAAGCTTCATCAAAATTCAACAATCAAGGTCTTGTTGATGCATAATGACAACACCTCTGAATATTTGCAACTTGATGGGTTGAAAATATCAGTGTGATTGCATAACATGGAGATTTTTCCATATTGTGGAACTTTGCGATCGTGAAATCTCTCAGATCAAGGTGGTTATTATTCCTATGTTCAGTGCACACATACAATTTATAGAGGTTCTACTCTAAAATCTACTCTAATGGCTAAGGACACATGGTTAAGAAGATACAAGAAAATAAACCTAAACTAACAAAGGTGATGCACCAAAGGAATGTTGAACACCTACTTTGAAAATAAACACAAACCATAAAATGCATACAACCACCATACATAGGTGACCAAGATTGTAATGAGAGATCAGAGAGGTGCAATGAACATAGAGAGGGTTGGAAATCATCCAAATACATGCATTATTTCTCTAGAGTTGATACAGTACACTACAATGGCCAAGAGGCAAGATTTGTATTACAATCTAAATGGGAGGCTTAAAACTCCACAAATTCACCTACAGAATAGAGAAGAAGGGAGGGTGCAAAGAAAAAAATGTCCAACCTTTAGAAAAATACCCCTCCTTACAATATATAGGAAGAATGAGAGAAGGAGATGAGAAATAATTTGGATTCTGCTCCAACCACTCAAGGAATGCATTCAATTCTCCTACAAAAGTGATGGGAGCCATGACAAAGCCTATGCATCCATGTGTTGTTCCTTATAGGGTAAGAAAGAAATCCCATACCTTTATTAATGGTGGTAGGTGAGAAACTTGGGACACCTCAAAAAATGGAGAACTATATTTTTCATTTTTAAGAACTTAGTCCCACTAATTTAAATATATTATATGTCGAGAGCTTTCCAAAAAGTCCTCTCTTGCTCAAATCTGAGCTTCCAGCTGAAAGTTATGGCCATCTAAAGGTTGATGTGAATTCTACAAAAATGGTGAACTGCTGATCTTGTCTGAGTGTTTCAAAATTC
Organism: Taxus wallichiana var. yunnanensis; assembly: GCA_018340775.1. Lineage (NCBI taxonomy): Eukaryota > Viridiplantae > Streptophyta > Pinopsida > Cupressales > Taxaceae > Taxus > Taxus wallichiana. The sequence continues at coordinate 896,206,037 of CM031240.1, read as the reverse complement.
TAAAACCTGAAAGTCTGAAATTTCAGACTTTTAGACTTAAGAAATTTAGACTTTTGCATTTCGGACAAAAACACTATTCATATGCCCAATTTCTTGAAAAATTAGAAAGTCCAAAATTTCAGACTTTCGAACTTCAAAATTCAGACTTTTCGACTCCTTATCCCGACACGATTCCCAAAATCTCAAAAACCCCGAAAGTCTAAAATTTTTATACCATTTCTTACATGCATCCCGAGGTCGAAAAAAACCCTAAAAGTTTGAAATTTTAGACTTTCGTACTTGTGTTTTCAGATCTTTTTTGGCCCATTTCCCGCACGCACACTAAGAATTTATGAAACCCAAAAGTCTCAAAGTCCAAATTTCAAACTTTTGGACTTTGGAATTTTGGAATTTTTTGGACGATTTTTTGATTTTATGCCTAAGATTTCAAAAACCCCGAAACCCAAAAGTCTGAATTTTTGGACTTTCAAAGTTTTGGGTTTCGATTATTTTCTTGTCATTTTTTCCCTTGTTTTCTCCGAAATGAAAAATTTTAAAGTTCAAATTTTTGAAGTTTTTACCTCGATTCTTCTTCTTCCGAATCCTAATCTTCGCCGATGTTTTCACTAAACATTTATTTTCCACCTTTGCATTTCCATGACGATTCTATCTCGTAATCTAAATTTCGAAAATCACATTTGAGCTCGCACGACTAAAAACACCCTCTCCATGTTCCTCATGCAAGGTTGTTGTTGTCAAAATTTCACCCCCTAGGGTAAATTTCGATAACATGCATCGAGTTTTGCGCATAGCCCAAGCATGTAGATTGATCTAGAAAAATCATAAAAATTGACTAAGTCTTAGTCCTGCAATGTAAAAGTAGGGGACGTGTGGGACAGAAAAGACGCGGATCGGCCGAAAAGCCTCCAGCGGCCCGTGAAGCAAAGGGACATCGGGACAGAAGTACGTGGTGGGCGTGAGAAGCCGATCCAAAAAGAGGAAAAAAATGACTAATCGCGAGCGGGACAGTTCGGGACAAGAGTACACGGCACTTATACGAAGCCGCCGGATCGGCCGAAATGAGAATAAAAAGTCCGAAGTAATTGGGACATTTGGGCCGTGATGACGCGAATGCCGGTTGCACGAAGCAGAGAAAGTTCATACCTTGGGACATCCGGACGGAAGGGATGCGCAGGACATGGATCTATTGAAGGAACCAAAAGCCAATCAAACAACGCCACGTGTCATCGGCCCAAATGAGGGACGAGGAAGCCCATTTCGGGTAGATCGGAAGTTTTGGCCCAAGCAGTTTGGGACATCCGGGACATAAAGACGCAAAGGGCGCGAAGGAGCCGAAAGGGCCGAGAACCAACCAGATCACGACACGTGTCACAGGGGAAAGAGTCCAAAGGTCAAAGGGTGAATTTTGAGGGGTCAGCTCGAGAGCCAATCAAAAGAGGACACGTATCCTATGGAACAGTGGGAATGCGGAGCTCGGGAAGGAGTTAGAGAATTTGGCATGAGTTTTGGCCGAAAAGCTAAAAGCCAAGGTCTGCCCTGTGCCCCTGTCGGCCAATCAATGCATGCCACGTGTCCAATTTTAAGGGGCCCACAAGGAAATTTCAAAAGAAAGCCCACCAAAAAGTAGAGGAGAGAGAATCATGCGACTAATCAATGCGTGCCACGTGTCATCCAGTGGCAGAGCTGGAAATATTTCAAAACACATTTTCACCTGCTTTGTGCCCTAAAACTTCGAGCCTCCATAACTTTCGATCCATAGCTCGATTTGCAATTTCTTTATATCAACGGAAATATTATGAAATTCTCTACATGATTCTAGGATCAATCTTGAATTTTGGTGTAGTCTAGAGAGAGAAAATTGAGAAATAGCTCGACACGTGATCATGGCCGTAAGTGACATTTCAACGACCAAATTAATGTAGAATGGGTCGCATTCTCCTCCAAATCGGTCGTGATGGCGGTGGTATGGGTTGGTAAGGTATCCCATGCCATTTTAATGCATCCGCAATAATGAGGAATAGGCTTACACGTTTTCCCACGTTTTCCGTCTCCTGGCTCGACCATGTAATGTAAATAGCCAAATTTGGCTCATTTGATTACGAGTTGTTCATATTTTCACGCTGCCTCCCTTCTTTCTTCTCGTAGGTTGAAAATGGAGTTTGAACCTCCTCCCTTGCTCTCGTAATGGCATTTTTGCCTTTTACTATTGAAATGATGTTCTCAGGCAAACTTTTGGAGCAACAAAACGTGTTTTGTGATGCATCCGTCCATCCTTGCTTGTTTTTGCTTGTTCTCTTCTTGCCTCTATTCATTGCAAGTATTTGTGCATGTTTGAATGTTCATTGTAGGTTTGGAGTGTGTTCATGGAGTTTTGGGACATTTTCTCGTGTGAAATTTATCCTCGGGGCTGTGATGCATCCGTCCATCCTTCCCATTGCTCACCTCTCTTTGTCCCCATGGCGCTTTGATAGATGTCCAACATTCTCCTTCTCTGGTGTATCACCGTTTTAGTGTAGGCTTTTGTTCTTTTCCTTTCTCTCTCTCTCTCTCTGTCTCCTTGGCATGGTTAGATTAGGATTAGATTAGCTTGCCTGCACTGGAATAGCTTGTGGCAGGTAGTTTAGGAGTAGGAACCAGCCTTCTCTGGAGATTCCTCTCTCAGTTTCACAAGTCCCACGCTTGGAGAGAGGTTTCCATGTTGTGCAATCACACTGGATGCCTGAGTGATCAACCTAGAAGCCTGATCTGCATCCAGGGGTGCTGTGATTTTGCATCAACAGTTTTGGCACGCCCGGTGGGACATCACAGAAGTTAGAGTTTCATCTTTCAGAGGTGTCTCATTATCAAATAGAAAATCTTAAGCCACCGTGCGACCATCAACAGTTTTGGCACACCGGTGGGACCTTAGAGGTCTTCCACTTCATCTTTTGCAGGTTGATGTGTTCCTGTGAATATTTCAGCCTTTGGAGGCACTTGCAAACACATCTGGTGACTCCATCTGGTCAACAACCCATCTCTGAAGTTGCAGACCTTCCTCTCCATTCATTTTCATTCTTTTCTATCCATTCTTCCTTCCATCTCTTCCATCATTCTTTCATTCTATGAAGTTGTGAAATCATGACTTCATTTCCATCATGGAATCCACATCAACAACAGCAAGATATCACACGTCCAACATGTTCTTCAAATCCTCCAAATCAGCATTTTGAGCAGATTCAAGATCAGTATGCATACCCATATGAGCAGTTGTGCCAAAGTCAGTTTGGCTATGGAGCTTTCTAGAGCAAGGGTGTGCATACAATGAAGACCATCAGATCCAAGATGCTAGTTTGTTGGAGAAGATCCAAAAGATGGAGGTAAAGATGGTGCATTCCAGAGCAACAGCTCAAATGAGAGCTTTCGGAATTGGTTACAAGACTCCTTGTCCATGGGGAGGCCCTTTTCCAAGACACTTCATCCCTCAAGAGAAGCTGGAATTCATGATTGCAACACTGCCATTGCTTGCAAAGTGGATTGAAGAAATAGAGGTTTATGAGAGGAGTATTCAAAGCAACCTTGTCAACGGGTAAGCAGACCATCTCATGCCTTTCTGTTTCCTCTTTCCCAATCTATTCCATTTCAAGTAGTGTCAAGTTTCAAACTCTCCATCTACTTGTCCCAAATGTTGAATCCATGTCTCCACCTCTCGCCTTCCATCTCATCTCGTTTCTTCTTTCCTTTTCCTTCTAAACAGTCATCCTCTCCACAAGAGCTAAAAGAAATCCCCCCTCCTCTAAAGAAACAAGAGATTTCATCTCCTTCACCACCACAAAAAATTGCCAAATCAATTGAGTTTCAACCTATCCCTCCTCTTGCATTCCCAATTTCATGTGGGGAAGAAGAAATTGCAAAAATCAGTCATCAAGGACAGCAAAGCCCAACAGAAAAGAAATGATAGACGACTTGAAGGTTTGGGCTGCCAAGTTTGGGATGACAAAGATCCCCTTGATGGTTAAACCTACAGAAGAGGCTAAGGTTGAACAAATGGTGGCCAGGGCTGATTTTGTTGCAGCAGAAGAAGAAGATCTTGCAGTCCCAACTTGTCCTCTAGAGCAGCAGATTGAAGAGTTTGACTTAAAAAAATTCATGCTGGAGGAAGAGTTATATCAAGAGCAAGATTGCCTTCGAGTAGTAGAGGAAGGAGAAGCTGCTCCAAATCCAAAAGAAGAGGAGCACAATCTAGCTGTGGAGGAGAAAAGTGCAGATCCAAGAGCTCTGAGCACAAAGCAGGCTACAGGAGAACCTTCAGTTCTTCTTTCTACTTCATCTCTCTCTAGCTCCAATGTCGAAGAGGAGTTTGATCTCTCAAACTCAATGTTGGAGGATGAAGGAAACCATGGTGGTCAAGTTACAGATCAAGAGGACACCATGGACGAAGTTGAACATTTGCAGCAGGAGAGTCATGAGGCAGTTTATCTGTTAGATTTGGAGGATTGTTTTGATGGAGAAGAGCCGGTTGAGTTTTCACCATTCTCTCTTTCATCATCCACATTCCAAACACAAGAGTCTGCTATCATGAAGGAGAACATTCATCTGCAGCATCCTGCATCTTATAACAACTCTTCGGAATCAAGATTGGAAGATTTAAGTCTTTCATGTTCTTCATTGGAGGAAGAGAAGGGACAAAGGAACTTCACCATTTCTTCCACACCATCCATTCAGGAGGGTCTACAAGAGAACTCCATTCTTGGAGTTGAAAATCACAGCAACGGGCATACTCAAAGGACCATACCTTGCCCAATCAGGTATTTGGCTTCATTGGAGCCAAAGGAGAAGTCACAACTAGTCATGCTTGCTTCTGAGCATGAGGGTGAGCTACAAAGTACCAAGGACCAGCTGTCATGCCTCTTCAATCCAAATGCAGAGCAACTAAAAGAGGTATTGAATTTGCCTTCAGCTGATACCTTGATGATTTGGGTGGAATACCAGCTTTTTGTTGATTTTCCACTCATCCTAACAGCCATGATCAGCTCAAAATCAATTGCATGGCCGCCACTTTTGAGAAAGGGAAGCTCTTTCTCACAACCACCATTACAGTGGTTTGTTTAGCTTGCTTTGCTTCCAGTTAGAGTAGAGTAGGTAGATTTTCTTTCAGCAGAAGAAGTGCTTGTGCACACTCTGCATGTTTCATTTTGGAGCATGTATGATTTTGAGTTCTGTACATAGTTTTGGTGTTTTTGGTTGCTGTTTCTTGCACAGCTGTTTCAAAGTGGCATTTTGGGTGAGAACAACTCCATGTCCGGTGGGTTTCAAGTGGCTCGAGGGAAGTTTTCAAAGTTCAGATCAGTTTTTAAGCTTGTTTATGACTCCATGCCCAATGGATTGCTTCCTGTGCTGGACACGATCATTCATCTAAGCAGTAGACGATGATGACCCCATCGAGTCGCTTAAATTGTTGTCAAAATTTCACCCCTGTGGTAAATTTCGATAACATGCATCGAGTTTTCATAGTTCCAAGCATGTAGATTGATCTAGGAAAAATCATAAAAATTGACTAAGTCCTAGTCCTTGCAACAGTAGGGACGTGTGGGACAGAAAGACGCGGATCGGCCGAAAAGCCTCCAGGCGGCCCGTGAAGCAAAGGGACATCTGGGACAAGTACGCGGCAGCGCGAACCCGATCCGCCAAAGAGGAAAAAAAATGACTAACTGCTGAGCGGGACAGTTCGGGACAAGAGTACGTGAAGTACGTGAACCGGCCGGATCGGCCAAAATGAGAACAAAAATTCCGGAAGCAATTGGGACATTTGGGCCGTGATGACGCGAACCGGCCGGTTCGCCTAAAAGAGAAAGTTTCAGACATGGGATGAAGGGACGTGGATCGCTGGATGAAGGAGCCAAAGCCAATCAAACAACGCCACGTGTCATCAGCCAAATGAGGGATGAGGAAGCCCATTTCGGCGGCGGATCGGAAACAGGCGAAGGGCGCGAAGGAGCCGAAAGGGCCGAGAACCAACTAGATCATGACACGTGTCGTAGGGAAAGAGTCCAAAGGTCAAAGGGTGAATTTTGAGGGGTCACTGAGCCAATCAAAAGAGGACACGTGTCCTATGGAACAGGAATGTGGAGCTCGGGAAGGAGTTAAAGAATTTGGTATGAGTTTTGGTCGAAAAGCTAAAAGCCAAGGTGCGCCCCACGCCTCGGCTTACCAATCAATGCATGCCACGTGTCCAAGTTTAAGGGGCCCACAAGGAAATTTCAAAAGAAAGCCCGCCGAAAAGTAGAGGAGAGAGAATCATGTGACCAATCAATGCGTGCATGTGTGTCATCCAGTGGCAAGAGCACGGAAAGATTTCAAAACACGTTTTCACTTGTCTTTGTGCCCTAAAACTTCTTCAGGACCTCCATAACTTTCGATCCATAGCTCAGATTTGCACGTTCTTTATATCAACGGAAAGCTTATGAAATTCTCTACATGATTCTAGGATGAATCTCGAATTTTGGTGTAGTGTGTAGAGATAAAATTGAGAAATGGCTCTGACACGTGATCATGGCCGAAGTGACATTTCAGCGACCAAATTAATGCAGAATGGGTCGCATTCTCCTCCAAATCGGTCAGAGATGGTAGGGTATGGGTTGGTAAGGTATCCCATGCCATTTTAATGCATCTGCAGTCAATGAGGAATAGGCTTACACGTTTTCCCACGTTTCTGTCCCCTGGGCTCGACCCATGTAATGTAAAAAGCCAGATTTGGCTCATTTGATTACAAGTTGTTCATATTTTCTGCTCTACCCTCCCTTCTTTTCTTCTCTAGGGTTGAAAATGGAGTTCGAACCTCCTCCCTTACTCTATAATGGCGTTTTTTCCTTTTACTATTGAAATGATGTTCTGTGCAAACTTCTGGAGCAACAAAACATGTTTTGTGATGCATCTGTCCATCCTTGCTCGCTTTTTTTTCTTGTTCTCTTCTTCGCTCTCTTCGTTTGTAGGTATTTCAGTACATGTTTGAATGTTCATTACAGGTTTGGAGCTATGTTCATGGAGTTTTGGGACATTTTCTATGTGAAATTTATCCTTGGACCGTGATGCATCTCGTCCATCCTTCCCATTGCTCACCTCTCTTTGTCCCATGGTAGTTTTGATATATGTCCAACATTCTCATTCTCTCGGTGTATCACTTTGTTTTAGTGTAGGCTTTTGTTCTTTTCCTTTCTCTCTCTCTCTCGTCTCTGTCTCCTTGGCATGGTTAGATTAGGATTAGATTAGCTTGCCTCGCCTTTGGAATAGCTTGTGTGGAGTAGTTTAGGAGCAGGAACCAGCCTTCTCTGGAGATTCTCTCTCGGTTTCACAAGTCCCACGCTTGAGAGAGGTTTCCATGTTTGCAATCACACACTGGATGCCCGAGTGATCAACCTAGAAGAAATCCGATCTCGCATCCTGGGTGTTGTGATTTTGCATTAATAAATTGTGTTTAATCAATTTTTCTTGAGAGGCAAAATTTGATAACATGTCTAGTTTTAACTTTATGAGACATCTATTTTCCGTCTGGGTTCCCAATAAAAATTTTCCACCTCCACTAAGTTACCTTTTCTCTATAAATCACATTTTCGCTATGAGATAAATGTTTCTTCATGTTATATGATCACGACCTTCGTAGATTCCTATCAAGATGGTTAGATGAACCAAACATATAATAAAATGATCTCGATCTATCATATCCATGATTCTCTATTTTCAAAAAATCAATAATTGAAGTTCTTATTTATTTAACAAGGACAAAACATTTCTCTTATGATGCACTTATAGATGCCTACAGTTTGAATATTTGGGGGGCATTGTGGGACAAGAAAAAGGTGATTATTAGGAATTTGTGTCCATCAATACATATACGGTAAGGCACATACTAATTTTTTTTTTATTGTATCCTCTTTTACATGAGGATTAAGCTTTACTAGCATTTGCATGTCTTTCCATGTAAGAGTTCAATCTCGTTCAAGAAACATGTGAATGTAAGTACCTATTAAAACACTAAAAGTAGAATCTAGAAATGAACATACTAATGTATTTTAGGCTCTCTCAAGTAGAGGTTTAAGATTACTTGGCATAATCACCTCCTTTCTAAGTGGGGTTATATTATAAGTCAACTATATTCTTAATGTAGTTCTATGGCCATGCAATTATCAATATATAATATCATTGATTTGTAATTTATTTGACCAAGAGCATAATTTAAAATTTTAGTATCATGGAGAATGATAATTATGGAATATACTTTACGTGTATATGGTGAGTTTTTCTTTGAACACAACAAACAAGCCCTTTTTACCACAATTGTGGTTCGATAGTATTGCCACAATTTAGAAGAATTGTAGAGTACTTGTAGCATCTCTATGAAAATTTTCTTTCATCATTTCTAAGTATTGTGGATATTCTACAATTTACATATAGTGATAATAATTGGTAGAAAAGTCACATATCCAACCATTCTTCATATAAATTCCACAATTTTTGGAAAATAGAACTAAAATTGATTGTCAAAATAATATTAATACTAAAATTTAATATTAAATAATTTGGAAAAGCCATGTTATTAAATTTTAATATTTTTTTCATATTTTCATTTTTTAAAAGAAAATTTAAGTTAAAATATTAGGAAATCTAACTTTCTAAAAATATGTTTATGATATAAGAAGAATCATATATGTTTATCTTTATAATATTTTATTATTATTTATGTAATTATAAATATTTTTCTAAACATAACATTATTTTATAAATAATAAATGTATAACTAAAATTCTTGTTTTTATTATTCCTATTAATATAAATAATTTTCTTAAGAGAATTATTAATTGATTTATAAATAATAAATGCAAGTTGTTTTGGTCAATTTGTTATACTTTCACTACACAGACTCTTGTTGTTATTTTTTCTAAACTCAAAATCAATACTTTTCCATCTCCTATAACATGGGCGCACCATTCCATGAGCTTAACTCTTACAACAAAACATATTTTTTACCGCAAATATTCCAAAAAATTCCACAATTTATGAGAAATGTAGAGTAATTATAAAATCTTTATGAAAATTTCATTCATTCATTTTTAGAGATTGTGGATATTCCACAATTTACATATAATGATAATAATCTGTAAAGAACTCACATATTCAACCACTCGTAGAAAATCTACAATTTTTAAAAAGTAAAATTAAAATTTATCATAAAATTCAATTGCCAAATTACAATTATTAAATATTTTTAACTAGTTAATATTAATTTATATTAATATTGAATTTTGAAATTCAATAATTTAGAAAATTCTTTTGTATATAAATTTCATTGTTTTTTTATATTTTAAAATATATAATAAAATAAATTAGATTATTATAGAAATTTGTTTGTATAAAAATATTTTTTCATTATATTAACTTTTAATATTAGTTAGAAATTATTAATATGATAATATAATATTATTTTCGTGTGCAAAAAGTTATATTATCTAAAATATGCACCTTAACTATAATATAAATTTCAAAAACTAATTTAAAATGAAACGTGAAATTAACATGAGAATATTATATTACCATAACAATTTAAAATACACCTTAATTTTAATCTAACTAATACCTCTTGCCCTTTCATTTATACAATATTTAAAATAAATCTAATTTAAAATATTTTCCTAACAAATTAATAAATGATTATAATATATCTTGTAATTTCTAGCAATACTACCCCATATAGGTCAAAATGGTAAAAGTGCCAAAAAATTTATGAAATGAATGAGGTTCTTTGGATATTTTACTCTCATAAATGATATGCAAATAATTATGAAATATATAACATCCACTTTGAAAACACACAAGACAACATAGAAAAATACAAGATAATTTTTTTGACTTGTTCGAAGTATAGAACAACATTACAGGAGGACACAAAGGTTACAACTAACTCTTCAAACAACCTGACACAACTATGACCACATAGGAAACATAGAACATCCAACACCCATCAAGGACAGTTCACTTTTCTCTTTGACAAGGCACCACGAAAAGAAGACCAACCACAATACACAGTCTCAGTTAAGTGCACCCCATGGTGTAAAATCCTTTAAGGTTATGCATTTTGCTAAAAACATCTTTCAAGACCTGACTTTATGAACTAGAAGATTCAGGTTTTAATTGAGCATTTGTTCTTACAAAGGTGAACTTATTAATTTTACACTATTGAATAATTAGATTTTTGAACAAGCTTTCAAATGAGGTTCATCTTAAGGCTGGAAAAACTCGCTAAAATCGTTTGATCAAAAGGGACACCTTCCATCTCTCACAAGGTTGCTTAATCATACCCAAGCTACAAAATCTTGATCCAGACCTTCATTGCACAAGGCGACGAGTGTAAGATCCAACTAGAGTGGAATACCATTAAGGTTCAAAAATACAACCTCCTGGTGCAAGGATCAACAATTAACCACACTTAAGAGAAGATTACAAAGAACCATGGCAAAGGTTAGAGAGAAAAGGTCAAGTTATTTCATCATCATGATCTCCTTAGTTATTAACCGGTCTTTTAAAGAGACTTAAGAGTTCAATAGGATTTGGGTAACAACCTCATTTAGCATTTTCTTGATTTGGTTCGACAAAGGGGATAAGGTTTAATATGTAGCTTAAGGTTAGTGAGGGTGGATTCTTTTACACTGGTAGAAAACTCCTTTCTTTCCAATTAAGGACTCCTAAATTTACCTATAAAAACACAACTTCATTATTATCTTATTCATTTATTCATCTATGTATTCATTTTATTGTATTTTTTATTAACTTTAGAAAAAGATTACCACCCACTAAAATATACATAGAATTGCATTGATGCCAAGACCATGGGGGGGTTATATACCAGAAAGTTTTAAGACTTGAAAGAAGAAACTACCATTACGAATCGAGAGAACTAAACATGGTTATAAAATTTCTATTCAATGTGGCACACAAACCAAAGGTGTCAAAAGATTCAATTGAATTTGGATGAGAACAAGAAGGTAACAAAATTGGTCAACCATGCTACAACATTTTTATGACTGAAATAATATCATAAATAAAGTACACATAACAAGGTGATGATCGAAGTTTTATTCCTCACAAAAATAATTACAAGTCTTGCTACAAAAGGACAAGACAACTTTATTTCACAAATACCAAAAAATCCAAGGCAAGAGGCCTTCAAAACTCCTTTACAAGCACCATTGCAAGATTTACAACACATTTGAAATTCGTACAAGGAACTTCATAAATCAAACCGATGAAACCTTTAGAACTCTTTCCTTTTATCTACTCACAAAATATATCAGAAGTATTCACTTGAGTCAGTTCGTGAGATCTGGGCATGTTAATACTACCCAATGTAATAGTAAGATAACATTTAACAATATCATGAAAGGAATTTTCTATTTCAAGAATGGATCAAGCACAAACCACTAATCAAAATTCTTCACACGAGATAAAGATTTACACTAGCCAAAAAAGGAAGCCAAATATTCTAGTAAGAATGATATCTCGAATAATCAAGGTAAGACCTTATAGATTAAAACAAAAAGGCTTAGAATATTGAGATTTCAATCATGTAATCCTATGGATTACGTGATTGAAATCTAATACCCAAACCCTCCTTTTAAATGAAGAACCCAAGATTTAATAAGGATCCAAACCACTCAATCAACATATTTTTATTTGAATGAAACACACAACAATACCTTTGAACCCATTCCTTCATCAATAAAGGATGCTATGACCACTAAGATTACATCTCGAAGATGATAACAACACAACTTAATAGTAATAAATCATTAATGGACTATAACCTACTAGTGTTCATTGGTCTCAGGCAAATCAAACCATAGTACACATCCAAACAATCTATCCATCTCCTCACACATTGCTTATACTCACATTCTATGTGACAGAATTGAATCTAACCGAACCAACCTCTAAATATACATAGACACTCTCAGGTCACGGTTTCAACCCAACACCATCATTTCTTTCATGAAGGCCATAAACCACACATCTTTTTTTTGAGTACAAGGTAATACCCTTACAGGGTTTGACTTAAGAAGAATCCTCTTCATCCAGGTACTCCAAGAGGTCCAGAAACCCAAGATATATATTTTAAAACATTTAAGAACAACTCCCCACACAAACGATAGTAAGACCCTTCAATGAAAATTAAAAAATAAGTAGCAGGAGGGTTTGAGCTTACGGAACATGACTTCTATTTGCTACGCCTTCCAAACTTGGAGTACAAATCATTGACTTGGAATAGCTTCACCATGAGTGCCATGGAGGTGAAACTCTAAAGAAAATAATAACTAAAGAATAACACTATTACACAGTATTATAAACAAATTCAAATAGGTTACCCTAACTTAAGAACAACTCTCCACACAAACGATAGTAAGACCCTTCAATGAAAACAAAAAAATAAGTAGCAGGAGGGTTTGAGCTTATGGCCCATGGCTTCTATTTACTAGGCCTTTCAAACTTGGAGTGCAAATCACTGACTTGGAACGGCTTTCACTACTAGTTCCATGGAGGTGAAACTCTAAAGAAAATAATAACTAAAGAATAACACTATTACATAATATTATAAACGAATTCAAATAGGTTACCCTGACTTAGAAAACAACTCACAGTTAACCCAATTTACCTTCCAAGGAAAGGAACCGAGTTTTCACATTTGCTTATCAAATTCCTCATAATTCATAAAAAGAACAATACACAAGGAAAAATAGAATTTATTAATTTACTCAGCTTATAACGTAACAATAAAAGGGAAGAGAAAACTCATGCGACCAATTAATATGGTGATCTATTTTTAAGACAAATCCCAGATGATTTCGTACCAGTATGCAACTGTTTTATCCATTTGACACGAATATAGACATTCAACATCCATGACAAGCTTAGGAAACAATATTCATGAACGTTGAGCCACTTATAGGCTTAAGCATGTTCTGGGTATTCAAAAGCCGCTAACAACTCTAAGAAGCTACACAAAATATCTATATAAACTAGATACTACATAAATATATGTATTTACCTTTGCTTATCTAGGTATTTGAAATACCTATTCGAGCAAAAATGATTTATACAGTAGATATATACTATACCGATACGTGAGTTTTCTCTAATCCATGCAAGGGAAAAAAATAACCAGGTATGCACAGCTGAAGGTATGTACCCTAGTTGTTAATCCTTCCCAATAACCTTCAACAAATAATGTAAATATTAAATATATTTTTATACGGTACATACAATCCCACATGAAACCATATACTTGCAGATATTCATCTCAGAAGAGCATTATAATGAAAGAGTGGACTTTTCTGCAACCCAGGTCATTCTACCATATCCTAAATGTGTATACAGTAAGAAAAGTCATAACCACATACACTGCTTCTTGAAATGATAGTATAAGAAATAAAGTATATATACAAATAAACACAATGCCTATAACTGTTCAATATCTATTTTGTAAGAATAAGGAAAACCCAAGAATATACATCAGATAAATACTCAAATGTCTTATGATATGAATCCTAGAGTAAGGGAGATGTGATCCATGCCCTTTGGCTAGGCCATTTCTCCATAGATCACAAAGACAAAACACTAAAACTAGCTTGTAGGGAAAGGAGGATTGAAAAGAACTATATTGTTTTATTTATTTATTATTCCTTATTCCCAAGTAGGCAACAGAGGTACCCACATAACCCATTCAAGACACCATTGTAGGAAAAGAAAACATTCATTTCAAGAAATTATGAAAAAGTAGCAGAATATTGCAGGGGTTATACTTAACATGCCTGATTGGAGCTTCCTCAATGCAGCCACGTTGAATCCGGGCTCAAGCAACTGCAACACATTCTAAAATTCATTGTCCTCAGCATGTTGGTCACTCCTACCTGTTCATGGCTACGTTTTGGCACCTGCAGGGATACACGACAGGGAAGGAGCTCCAAAATAGTGAGCTACAAATGCCTCAAATAAACACGATTATCAGGGGAAAAGCAAGACCTCACAATATTTCTAATGCCCTCCCCACATGTGTCAAATTGGGATGCTAAGATATAATATGGACATCCATCGAAGCATAATGGATATCATATTTTTTTCATCCGCAGAATTTTGAGCTTCAAAATCATTTATTTACATAGTGGAAGCATCCATGAGGCATGAAGACTGTTTGAAAAAATGCCTCAAAGAGGTGCGGCCTCAAGGGATCTCCACAATTGTAGGATACACACAGGAAGGATCTCGTTAAATGGCTCTGTGTTCACCATATGTAACCAACAAGTCTCCAAACTGCATAGTTCGCTTCCCTCTAGAATGGACGTAGCCAAACCCATCCTCCAAAAAATCATTCTAACTACCCAAGTCATGGTCCAAGCATGGCATAAAAGAAAAAACCATGGAAACAATAGGTGGCCAGCATTAGAAAGGACATTCCAGTTAGAACAAGGCCCCCAAAAATATATAAAAATTCCTTCCACAGCCCATGCCAAGCATGTCAAATAAATTTTGGTGGGTGGGGCCATGTGCTAGGACAGGCCGCTACTAGGGAGGATGGGGAGTAGGTAGAATTCATATTGTTCCTCATTAATACGCAGTCAAACACATTAAAAAAATTAGTCCCTCTGAACTGGCACCTCCCAAAATCCTCCTCCTTACATGCAAACAAAGCTTAACCAAGATTTGGCAATGATTTAATTCAGGTGAGAGATTAAAAAAATCCCCTCAAAACTTGTGCCTCCTCCTAACGTCTCCTTCTTCTACGCATCCAACCAAGGCTAGATATATGAGGCATTACATTCTCCTCCCCTTAAGAAAGCATCATCCTCGATGCAACATAACACTGAAGGAGGGAGGAGGGGTAAGCATCAAGGAACCAATAAAGATGAAGGTACACCCTAGTCATTAATGCATGACCACGGGAAGCCTTAGAAACATTTGGCAGAATTTTAACTTTCAAGTTCTGTGAAGATTGGCAGTTTTGTGAAGTTTGGTTAATTAGACTCTTTCCATTTACATTATTTTTAATTCATGTTCTTTAAAATTTCATTGTTGTAGAGTTTTAGTTTATTCCTTCTTTTGGGTGCCCGACATGAACTGCTATCACAACACCCTACCAGGGTCATACAAAACACTACAGATTCACAAGCATACAAGTAGATACTTCATGATGGTACCACACCACAAGAGATTAGTCAATTTATGGAAGGGAACATGCATGGTCCACATAACATAGTACTTGTCACACATCTATGATTGACATATAGAATACTCGAACAAAGTGTACTATGACAACCAAACATGTATTTTCCACAATTTCACATATGAAGATTTTACATAACTCAGGAAATAGCTACATGTACATAGGGTCAACAAGGGCATCAATGCCATATCCACAACATCATAAAACATATCCAACTACCATGAGTAACTCGTACATCCTAAGAACAAAACCAAAACATCATAACAACTCGTATACCTCCCAAAGCATCAATCACACACACACACACACACACACACACACACACACACACACACACACAAATCTCTTATGCCTCCCTCAATATTTTATTCCTCCCTCAAGTCTCTTATGCCTCCCTCAATCTCTTATGCCTCCCTCAACTCTCTTCTACCTCCCTCAATCTCTCATGCCTCCCTTAAGTATCTTATTCCTCCCTTAATCTCTTATGCCTCCCTCAGTCTATTATGCCTCCATCAATCTCTTATGCTCTCTCTAAAGTCTCTTATGTCTCCCTCAAGGAGGCTGGTTTTCCAATGGCCCTAGTAACATAGAGTCCCGACACCCCTAACCCAAGTTAAATAATTAGTCATGGTTCAATAACCCTCTAGTTATCTATGACTCTTCTTTGGGGAATACCCCATACAATGAAGTGGGTCCATAGGTCCAACCATTCCATGGTGCATCCCATGACCCTATTTAAAACATCGAACAATAGAAACAACATAGCAATCTGATGCAAATGCCAAGTGGCAAAGTACAAGCCTTGGGAAAGGTGGTAAAATATTAAAATTAAAAAAAGGATCCAAAACCAAGTAAAACAAATGGCCAAATAGCCATTGTTAGTGTAAAAATTTGCATGTCAAGATGCAAACCAAGGAAATGCCCAAAATGTAAAACATGGCAATCAAGAAAACTGCATTGGTCCTTGTAGAAATAACATAAAAGTTTCAATTTACAAATAAAATACATATATAAGAATAACACATTACGATGACTATGTGACCTTATCTGGCCACCAAGGGGTACTCAATGAGTTGCTGGCACTTGGAACATTGAGCTTCATCTCATAAAATAACATATAAAAAGTAAAATTGTCATCATCTCTATCTGAATCATCCCGCCACCACTTCGACAAGGCTAAACACAGTCATAGCTACACTTAGGTTGCATCCATACAACAACCATAAGGAGAGAGAGAAAGAGGAGCACAGTCATCATCTACTGAGCCTAAGGTCAGCTCTAGTTGCTGGTCCTTATAGAAATAACATAAAAGTTTCAATTTACGAATAAAATACATATATAAGAATAACACATTACGATGACTATGTGGCCTTATCCGGCCAACAAGGGGGTAATCAATGAGTTTTTGGCACTCGGAACATCGAGCCTCAGCTCGCAAAATAACATATAAAAGTAAAATTTTCATCATCTCTATCTGAATCATCCCGCCACCACTTTGACAAGGCTAAACATAGTCATAGCTACACTTAGGTTGCATCCATACAACAACCACAAGGAGAGAGAGAAAGAGGAGCACAGTGTCATCATCTACTGAGCCTAAGGTTAGCTCGAGTTACTGGCCCATGGTACACATTCCCTCACTCCAAACATACTCTTTTACCGATTTCCTCAGGGTTAGTTAGCGTAAGGTTCACAACATAACACATATGCACAATACTACACAATGGTACTTCATGCATAATAACATAGTGCCTTTGCATGGTACATAAACAAGGTAAATCACATACATAACATTCATGGTTTACAACACACCACATCACCCCATGCTGCACCCAAAGTGCAATCACTGTATGATAGGGATCATATACCCACCATATTTCCCTAAATCACGACATGAATCATTACATGTTATATGAATTATATTTATGATGAGCACAATTACAACATATAAGTCAACTACCATATACATGGAAATACACACATTTCTACACAAATGATAATGACATCATTAAGAAATCCAATTCACTACAACCAACCTTGGTCACACAACATATAAGCACACCCACACATCACAAATATCAAAAGGATTCAACACTCCAAATCAACAATCACATTTCTTCCACACACACAACAAGATAGTGTTTCACACTCAAATTCTAATAGAATTCTTGGAAGGAGGAAGAATACTCTCATCTCCAACACATCAACATGCAAACAATTACACACTAAGTGACATACACATCATGTGCGTTCACAATATCACAATTACGACATGGATCACATCACGCTTAAACCACATTACTCTTCCAATTTCCACCACCATCACACAACACCATCACCACTCCAATCTGTCCAGAGGTTCGAGAGCATGAACCTCCACTTTGATACCAAGTGTAACATCCACTTTCAAAACACACAAGACAACATAGAAAAATACAGGATAATTTTTTTGACTTGTTCGAAGTATAGAATGACATTACAGGAGGACACAAAGGTTACAACTAACTCTTCAAACAACCTGACACAACTATGACCACATAGGGAACACAAAACATCCAACACCCATCAAGGACAGTTCACTTTTCTCTTTGACAAGGCACCACAAAACAAGACCAACCACAATACACAGTCTAAGTTAAGTGCACCCCACGGTGTAAAATCCTTTAAGGTTATGCATTTTGCTAAAAACATCTTTCAAGACCTGAATTTATGAACTAGAAGATTCAGGTTTGAATTGAGCATTTCTTCTTACAAAGGTGAACTTATTAATTTTATACTATTGACTAATTAGCTTGAGAACAAGTTTTCGGAATGAGGTTCATCTAAAGGCTAGAAAAACTGGCTAAAATCATTTGATCAAAAGGGACACCTTCCATCTCTCACAAGGTTTCTTAATCATACCCAAGCTACAAAATCTTGATCCGTAACCTTATTGCACAAGGTGACGAGTGCAAGATCCAACTAGAGTGGAATACCATTAAGGTTTGGAAATACAACCTCCTGGTGCAAGGATCAACAATTAACCATGCTTAAGAGAAGATTACAAAGAACCATGGCAAAGGTTAGAGAGAAAAGGTCAAGTTATTTCATCATCATGATCTCCTTAGTTATTAACTAGTCTTTTAAAGAGACTTAAGAGTTCAACAAGATTTGGGTAACAACCTCATTTAGCATTTTCTTGATTTGGTTTGAAAAAGGGGATAAGGTTTAATATGTAGCTTAAGGTTAGTGACGGTGGATTCTTTTAAACTGGTATAAAAATCCTTTCTTTCCAATTAAGGACACTTAAATTTACCTATAAAAGCACAACTTCATTATTATCTTATTCATTTTATTGTATTTTTGATTAACTTTAGAATAAATATTACCACCCACTAAAATATACATAGAATTGCATTGATTCCAATACCATTGGGGGTTATATACCAGAAAGTTTTAAGACTCAAAATAAGAAACTACCATTACGAATCGAGAGAACTAAACATGGTTATAAAATTTCTATTCAACGTGGCACACAAACCAAAGGTGCCAAAAGATTTGATTGAATTTGGATGAGAACAAGAAGGTAACAAAATTGGTCAACCATGCTACAACATTTTTATGACTGAAATAATATCATAAAGAAAGTACACATAACAAGGTGATGATTGAGTTTTATTCCTCACAAAAATAATTACAAGTTTGCTACAAAAGGACAAGATAACTTTATTTCACAAATACCGAAAAATCCAAGGCAAGAGGCCTTCGAAACTCCTTTACAAGCACCATTGTAAGATTTAAAACACATTTGACATTTGTACAAAGAAATTCATAAATCAAACCGATGAAACCTTTAGAACTCTTTCCTTTTATCTACTCGCATAATCCATCTGCACAAGTATTAACTCGAGTTAGTTCACGAGAACTGAGCATGTTAAGACTACCCAATGCAATAGTAAGCTAACATTTAACAATATCATGAAAGGAATATTCTATTTCAAGAATGGATCAAGCACAAACCACTAATCAAAATTCTTCACACGAGATAAAGATTTACACCAGCTAACAAGAAGGAAGCCAAATATTCTAGTAAGAATGATATCTCGAATAATCAAGGCAAGACCTTATAGATTAAAACAAAAAGGGCTCAAAATATTGAGATTTCAATCATGTAATCCTATGGATTACATGATTGAAATATAATACCCAAACCCTCCTTTTAAATGAAGAACCCAAGATTTAATAAGGATCTAAACCACTCAATCAACAAGATTTTCATTTGAATGAAACACACAACAATACCTTTGAACCCATTCCTTCATCAATAAAGGATGCTATGACCACTAAGATTACGTCTCAATGATGATAACAACACAACTTAATAGTAAGAAATCATTAATGGACTATAACCTACTAGTGTTCATTGGTCTCAGAAAATCAAACCATAGTACACATCCAAACAATCTATCCATCTCCTCACACATTGCTTATACTCACATTCTATGTGATGACAAAAAGTGATTGAATCTAACCAAACCAACCTCTGAATATACATAGACACTCTCAGGTCACGGTTTCAACCCAACACCATCATTTCTTTCATGAAGGCCATAAACCACACATTTTTTTGAGTACAAGGTAATACCTTATAGGGTTTGACTTAAGAAGACTCCTCTTCATCCAGGTACTCCAAGAGGTCCTGAAAACCCAAGATATATATTTTAAAACATTTAAGAACAACTCCCCACACAAACACTAGTAAGACCCTTCAATGAAAACAAAAAATAAGTAGCAGGAGGGTTCGAGCTTACGGCCCATGGCTTCTATTTACTAGGCCTTCCGAACTTGGAGTGCAAATCACTGACTTGGAACAACTTCAGTCACGGGTGCCATGGAGGTGAAACTCTAAAGAAAATAATAACTAAAGAATAACACTATTACAGTATTATAAACAAATTCAAACATGTTACCCGACTTAGAAAACAACTCATAGTTAACCCAATTTACCTTCCAAGGAAAGGAACCGAGTTTTCACATTTTCTTATCAAATTCCTCATAATTCATAAAAAGAACAATACACAAGGAAAAATAGAATTTATTAATTTACTCAGCTTATAACGTAACAATAAAAGGGAAGAGAAAAATCATGTGACCAATTAATATGGTGATCTATTTTTAAGACAAATCCTAGATGAGTTCATACCAGTATGCAACTATTTTATCCATTTGACACGAATATAGACATTCGACATCCATGGCAAGCTTAGGAAATAATATTCATGAACGCGAGCCACTTATAGGCTTAAGCATGTTCTGGGTATTCAAAAGCCACTAACATCTCTAAGAAGCTACACAAAATATCTATATAAATAGATACTACATAAATATATGTATTTACCTTTGCTTATCTGGGTATTCGAAATACCTATTCGAGCCACAAAAGATTTATACAGTAGATATATACTACACCGATACGTGAGTTTTCTCTAATCCATGCAAGGGAAAAAAAAAAAAACTAGGTATGCACAATGAAGGTATGTACCCTAGTCATTAATCCTTCCCAATAACCTTCAACAAATAATGTAAATATTAAATATATTTTTATATGGTACATACAATCCCACATGAAACCATATACTTGTAGATATTCATCTCAGTAAGAGCATTATAATGAAAGAGTGGAATTTGTTGTAACCTAGGTCATTCTACCATATCCTAAATGTGTATCATTAGGTTGTGGAGCATGTTTTTATGCGTGAAAGTGTTGAAGACTGTATACTAATTATATTATACAGTTCCAGATTTTTCTCATGGGGTTAAAACGTGCCCAATATATCGGGAAACATGTTTTTCTCATAAGGGATGGATTTTGACCCATAGGTTTATAGGATGCTTTTTTCCCATGGTTTTGATACCCATGGTTTTGTAAAAATAATTAAGCAAAGCTTGTCTACTTAGATGGTTTTATGCATATGGTAGGGATAATGTAACATTGAAGATGTGTCTTGAATTCATGTGTGAATTTTGTAGAGTTTGTTGAGCATAGCTTCAAACAGACATGGCTATTGTATTAAGAGAACGGTGGCTTGTAATAAAATATGAGCAAGTGATTCTTGGTGGATGTAGCCCAGATTGGGTGAACCACATTAAATACTATCTCTTTGTGTTGTGTTATTTTATTCGCTATTTTATTTGAGATCTATAATATTTTCCGCATATTAGTTTCTACTGTTGTGATTCTATGAGGGATTATTCCACATATTTTATCCCTTATTTCCTAACATGTATAAGAAGAAAATTCCTAACCACATACACTGCTTCTTGAAATGACAATATAAGAAATAAAGTATATATACAAATAAACATAATTCCTATAACTGTTCAATATCTATTTTTTAATAATAAGGAAAACCCAAGAATATACATCAGATAAATACTCAAATGTCTTATGATATGAATCCTAGAGTAAGGGAGATGTGATCCATGCCCTTTGGCCAGGCCATTTCTCCATAGATCACAAAGACAAAACATTGAAACTAGCTCACAGGGCAAGGAGGATTGAAAAGAACTATATTGTTTTATTTATTTATTATTCCTTATTCCCATAGCAGGAAACAAAGGTACCCACATAACCCATTCAAGACACCATTGCAGGAAAATAAAACATTCATTTCAAGAAATTATGAAAAAGTAGTAGAATATTGCAGGGGTTATACTTAACATGCCTGATTGGAGCTTCCTCAATGCAACCATATCGAATCCGGGCTCAAGCAGCTGCAACACATTCTAAAATTCACTATCCTCAGCATGTTGGTCACTCCTACCCATTCATGGCTACGTTTTGGCACCTATAGGGATACACGGCTAGGGAAGGAGCTCCAAAACAACGAGCTACAAATTCCTCAAATAAACATGATTATCAGGGGAAAAGATAGACCCCACAACCTTTCCAATCCCTCCCATCCTGCGTCAAAATGGGACGCTAAGGTAGAATATGGACATCCATCGAAGCACAATGGAGATCATATTTTTGTCAGATGTAGAAGTATGAGCTTCAGAAGCCACATATGTACAGAGTGGAAGCATCCACGAGGCATGAAGACTGTTTGAAAAAATGCCTCAAAGAGGTGTGGCCTCAAGGGATCTCCATGATTGCAGGATACACACAGGAAGGATCTGCTAAATGGCTTTGTGTTCACCGTATGCAACCAACAAGTCTCCAAACTACATAGTTCTCTTCCCTCCAGAATGGACGATCAAAATTGATCCTCCAAAAAATCATTCTAACTGCCCAAGTCATGGTCCAAGCATGGCATAAAATAAAAACCAAGGAAACAATAGGTGGCCAAAGATTAGAAAGGACGTTCGGTAACAATGCCCAAAAAAAAAAAAAATGCCTTCCACAGCCCATGCCAAGCATGTGAAATAAATTTTGGTGGGTGGGGCCATGTGCTAGGACAGGCCGCTACCAGGGAGGATGGGGGAGTAGGTAGAATTCATAATGTTCCTCATTAATATGAAGTCAAACACATTAAAAAATTCAGTCCCCTCTTAATGAAAAGGCCCCAAAATCCTCCTCCTTACACACAAACAAAGCTTAACGAAGATTTGGCAATAATTTAATTTAGGTGAGAGATAAAAATCCCCTCAAAACTTGTGCCTCCTCCTAACGTCTCCTTCTTCTACGATATAGCCAAGGCTACATATATACGAGGCATTACAAAATATCTTAAGCAGATCCATGTGGCTATAGTTTTTGACGATTTATGTGGGTTAGTGATTATTATGCCGCAGCTGTGGTACCATGCACTTTAGGCTCCTTAAAATCATCATTGAGCTTCCCCTACTTCCCACCGCTTGGCTACCTCACCTACAACTCCACTTGCTTCACCATCACACCTCCTTCTCTCGTTACCTATCATGGCTACGACATGAGGCAATATCCTCACAACGAGCTATGATTGAGTTATCACCTCATGTCCCCTTTCATCTATATCTCGCTATATGCAACTACTTTTCTTTCCTCACTTTCGTGTTTTTTTGGTTGGAATGTTTCTCCACAACTCAAGCATTTTTGTAGCTTACAACTTGTTATCCAAATTTCACCCCTGTGGTAAATTTTGATAACATGCATCATCAGTTTTGCAGCATGTAGATTGATCCAGGAAAAATCATAAAAAATGACTAAGTCCTAGTCCTAGGGGTAGTCGGGACATTTGGGACATCTAGGCGCGGATCGGCCGAAAAGCCTCCGAGCGGCCCGCTAAGCATTTGGGACAATTGGGCGGTAAGAACGCGGCGGACGCGAGAGGCCGATCCGGCCGAAAGAGGAAGAAAGTCGTTAACTGTTGAGTGGGACAGTTCGGGACAAGAATACGTCAAGTACGCGAACCGCCCGGATCGGCCAAAAAGGAGAACTTTTGCATAATTGCTTTGGGACATCGGGCCGCGAGGACGCAAATGGGAACAGCCGAATCGGGTGAACCGGGAAGATTTTGTCCCAAGCAAAGACCTTTGGGACATCCGGGACAAAAATGGACGTGGTGGACGCGAAAGAGCCGAAGGCCCGTAGACCAATCAAATCATGACACGTGTCACAAGGGAAAAGGTCAAAAAGTCAAAGGGTGAGTTTTGAAGGGTCACCAACCAATGGGATAGTGCCACATGTCCGGCTTTAGGCCCACAAGGAAATTTCAAAGGAAAGCCCGCGAAAAGGTGGAGGAGAGAGAATTATTCAGCGAATCGAGCTCGCCACGTGTCATCAAAGTGGCGAAGCACGGAAAATATTTTAAAACACGTTTTGGCCTGCTTTTTGCCCTAAATCTTCAGATCGCCATAACTTTCGATCCAGAGCTCGGATTTGCACGTTCTTTATATCAACGGAAACTTGTAAAATTATCTACATGATTCCAGGTCAATATTACATTTTGGTTCAGTTTAGAGAGAGAAAATCAAGAAACACCTCTGGCACGAAATAACAAGCAGAAGTGACGCTTCAACAACCAGCTTTAATGCAGCAGACAGCCCGCCGTTTTGCCAGGATCCGCCGCTTCTACCATAATGAGATGAAATGCGACCTAGAAGTGGTTGTGGTAGTTTTGAATTTCCTCTCTTCCCTCTCTCTTTCTTCCTATATATTGTACAGAGGGGCTTCTTTCAAAAGGGGGACATTACGAGTTGTTCATCTTTTTTGCTCGCCTCCTCCCTTCTTTTCTTCTCTAGGGTTGAAAATGGAGTTCGAACCTCCTCCCTTGCTCTGTAATGGCGTTTTTTGCCTTTTACTATTGAAATGATGTTCTGTGTAAACTTCTGGAGCAACAAAACGTGTTTTGTGATGCATCTGTCCATCCTTGCTCGTTTTTGCTTGTTCTCTTCTTGCCTCTCTTCATTGCAGGTATTTGTGCATGTTTGAATGTTCATTGCAGGTTTGGAGCTGTGTTCATGGAGTTTTGGGACATTTTCTGTGTGAAATCTATCCTTGGGCCTGTGATGCATCTGTCCATCCTTCCCATTGCTCACCTCTCTTTGTCCCATGGTAGTTTTGATAGATGTCCAACATTCTCCTTCTCTGGTGTATCACCGTTTTAGTGTAGGCTTTTGTTCTTTTCCTTTCTCTCTCTCTCTCTCTGTCTCCTTGGCATTGTTAGATTAGGATTAGATTAGCTTGCCTGCACTAGAATAGCTTGTGGCAGGTAGTTTAGGAGCAGGAACCAGCCTTCTCTAGAGATTCCTCTCTCAGTTTCACAAGTCCCACGCTTGGAGAGAGGTTTCCATGTTGTGCAATCACACTGGATGCCTGAGTGATCAACCTAGAAGCCTGATCTGCATCCAGGGGTGCTGTGATTTTGCACTAACAGTTTTGGCACGCCGGTGGGACCTTAGAGGTCTTTCACTTCATCTTTTGCAGGTTGGTGTGTTCCTGTGAAGATTTCAGCCTTTGGAGGCACTTGCAAACACATCTGGCGACTCCATCTGGTCAACAACCCATCTCTGAAGTTGCAGACCTTCCCTTCCATTCATTTTCATTCATCCTCCATCCATTCTTCCTTCCATCTCTTCCATCTTCTTTCATTCTATGAAGTTGTGCAATCATGACTTCGTTTCCATCATGGAATTCACATCAACAACAAAGATATCACACCTCCAACATGTTTTACAAATCCTCCAAATCAGCATTTTGAGCAGATTCAAGATCAGTATGCATACCCATATGAGCAGTGTGCCAAAGTCAGTTTGGCTATGGAGCTTTCCAAGAGCAAGAGTATGCATATAATGAAGACAATCAGATCCAAGATGCTGGTCTGTTGGAGAAGATCCAAAAGATGGAGGTAAAGATGGTGCAGTCCAGAGCAACAGCTCAAATGAGAGCTTTCGGAATCGGTTACAGGACTCCTTGTCCATGGGGAGGCCCTTTTCCAAGACACTTCAGCCCTCAAGAGAAGCTGGACTTCATGACAAAGATGCTGCCCCAACTTGCACAATGGACAACAGAAATAGAGGCCTATACATTCGGTGTTGAACAACCTTGTCAATGGGTAAGTTCTACACCATCATCTGGTTTTTCTCTTCCCATTACTCAAGCAGCATCATCTCATTTGGACTTGCAAATTTTAAACTCTCCATCTGCTGTCCCAAATGTTGATCCCATGTCTCCACCTCTCAGTCTTCCAACACACCTCAATTCTTCTTTCCTTTTTCCTTCTAAACAGTCATCCCCTCCACAAGAGCTAAATGAAATACCTCCCACTCCAAAGAAACAAGAGTTTTCACCTCCTCCACCACCACAAAAAATTGTCAAATCAGTTGAGTCACAACCCATCCCTCCTCTTGCATTCCCAATTCCATGTGGGGAAGAAGAAATTGAAAAAATCAGTCATCAAGGACAGCAAGAAGAGGAGCCCAACAGAAAAGAAATGACAGACGACTTCAAGGTTTGGGCTGCCAAGTTTGGGATGACAAAGATCCCCTTGATGGTTAAGCCTACAGAAGAGGCTAAGGTTGGAGAACAAATGGTGGTCAGGACTGATTCTGTTGCAGCAGAAGAAGAAGATCTTGCAGTCCCAACTTGTCCTCTAGAGCAGCAGATTGAAGAGTTTGACTTGACAAACTTCATGCTGGAGGAGGAGTTCAATCAAGAGCAAGATTGTCTTCAAACAGTAGAGGAAGGAGAAGTTGCTCCAAATCCAAAAGAAGAGGAGCACAATCTAGCTGTGGAAGAGAAAAGTGCAGATCCAAGAGCTTTGAGCACAAACCAGGCTACAGGAGAACCTTCAGTTCTTCTTTCTACTTCACCTCTCCCAAGTTCCAGTGCTGAAGAGGAGTTTGACCTCTCAAACTCAATGTTGAAGGGAGAAAGAAACCATGGTGGTCAAGTTACAGATCAAGAAGACACCATGGAGGAAGTTGAGCATTTACAACAGGACAGCCATGAGGCGTTTATCTGTCAGATTTGGAGGACTGTTTTGATGGAGAAGAGCCGGTTGAGTTTCCACCATTCTCTCTTTCATCATCCATCTTCCAAACACAAGAGCCTGCTGTCATGGAGGAGAGTATTCATTTGCAGCAACCTGCATCTTATAGAAGCTCTTTGGAACCAAGATTGGAAGATTTTAATCTTTCATGTCCTTCATTGGAGGAAGAGAAAGGGCAGAGGAATTTCACCATTTCTTCCACATCATCCATTCAAGAAGGTCCGCAAGAAGACTCCATTCTTGGAGTTGAAAATCAGGGAAATGGGCATACTCAAAGGATCAGACCTTGCCCAATCAGGTATTTGGCTTCATTGGAGCCAAAGGAGAAGTCACAACCAGTCATGCTTGCTTCTGAGCATGAGGGTGAGCTACAAAGTACCAAGGATCAGCTGTCATACCTCTTCAATCCAAATACAGAGCAACTAAAAGAGGTATTGAATTTTCCTTCAGCTGATACCTTGATGATTTGGGTGGAATACCAGCTTCTTGTTGATTTTCCATCCATCCAAACAGCCATGATCAGTGCCAAATCAATTGCATGGCTGCCACTTTTGAGAAAGGGAAGCTATTTCTCACAACCAATTGCAGGGTTTGTTTAGCTTGCTTTTGCTTCCAGTTAGAGTAGAGTAGGTAGGTTTGCTTTCAGTAGAAGAAGTGCTTGTGCACACTCTGCATGTTCCATTTGGGACATGTATGATTTTCAGTTTTGTACATAGTTTTGGTGTTGTTGGTTCTGCTCTTGCACAGTTCGTTTCAGTGGCATCTTGGTGAGAACACTCCAGGTTCAATGGGTTTCAAGTGGCTCAGAGGGAAGTTTTCAAAGTTCAGATCAGTTGCAGGTTACAACTCAGGACTCCATGCCCAATGGATGCTTCAGGAAACTGGTAACTTCATCTAGCAGGCAGATGCCCCGCTGAGTCGCCAAATTGTTATCCAAATTTCACCCCCCCAGGGTAAATTTCGATAACATGCATCAGAGTTTTGCAGTTCCAAGCATGTAGATTGATCCAGGAAAAATCATAAAAAATGACTAAGTCCTAGTCCTAGGGGCAGTCGGGACATTTGGGACATCTAGGCGCGGATCGGCCGAAAAGCCTCCAGGCGGCCCGCTAAGCATTTGGGACAATCGGGCCAGAAGTACGCGGCGGACGCGAGAGGCCGATCCGGCCGAAAGAGGAAGAAAGTCGTTAACTGCTGAGCGGGATAGTTCGGGACAAGAGTACGTGAAGTACGCGAACCGCCGGATCGGCCGAAAAGGAGAACTTTCGCACTAACTGCTTTGGGACATCTGGGGACAAAGGGGCCGCGAGGACGCAAATGGGACCGGCCATGAGGAATTGAAGAAGCCGAATCGGGTGAACTGGAGGAATTTGTCCCAAGCAAAGCACTAGGACATCCAGAAAAATGGATGCGAAAGGCGCGAAAGAGCCGGCAGGCCCGCAGACCAATCAAATCATGACACGTGTCACAAGGGAAAAGGTCAAAAAGTCAAAGGGCGAGTTTTGAAGGGTCAGCCCGAACCAATGGGATAGTGCCACGTGTCCCGGCTAGGGCCCACAAGGAAATTTCAAAGGAAAGCCCACGGAAAGGTGGAGGAGAGAGAATTATTCAGCGAATCAGAGCCTGCCACGTGTCGTCCAGGTGGCGAAGCGCGGGAAAATATTTTAAAACACGTTTTGGCCTGTTTTTGCCCTAAATCTTCAGATCGCCATAACTTTCGATCCAGAGCTCAGATTTGCACGTTCTTTATATCAACGGAAAGCTGGTAAAATTCTCTACATGATTCCAGGGTCAATCTTGCATTTTGGTTCAGTTTGGAGAGAGAAAATCAAGAAATTCCTCTGGCGCGAAATAACAAGCAGAAGTGACGCTTCAACAACCAGCTTTAATGCAGCAGACAGCCCGCCGTTTTGCCAGGATCCGCCGCTTCTACCATAATGAGATGAAATGTGACCTAGAAGTGGTTGTGGTAGTTTCGAATTTCCTCTCTTCCCTCTCTCTTTCTTCCTATATATTGTACAGAGGGGCTTCTTTCAAAAGGGGGACATTACGAGTTGTTCATCTTTTCTGCTCTGCCCTCCCTTCTTTTCTTCTCTAGGGTTGAAAATGGAGTTCAAACCTCCTCCCTTGCTCTGTAATGGCATTTTTTGCCTTTTACTATTGAAATGATGTTCGTACAAACTTACGGAGCAACAAAACGTGTTTTGTGATGCATCATCCATCCTTGCTCATTTTTGCTTGTTCTCTTCTTGCCTCTCTTCATTGCGCAGTATTTGTGCATGTTTGAATGTTCATTGCAGGTTTGGAGCTGTGTTCATGGAGTTTTGGGACATTTTCTATGTGAAATCTATCCTTGGGCCTGTGATGCATCTGTCCATCCTTCCCATTGCTCACCTCTCTTTGTCCCATGGCAGTTTTGATATATGTCCAACATTCTCCTTCTCGGTGTATCACCGTTTTAGTGTAGGCTTTTGTTCTTTTCCTTTCTCTCTCTCTCTCTCTCTCTCTCTCTCTCTCTCTCTCTCTCTCTCTCTCTCTCTCTGTCTCCATGAAATTTTTAGATTAGGATTAGATTAGCTTGCCTACTTTGGAATAGGTGTGTAGGGTAGTTTAGGGGCAGAACTGACCTTATCCGGAGATTCCTCTCTCGCCACAAGTCCCACGCTGAGAGAGAGGTTTCCATGTTGTGCAATCACAATGGATGCCTACGTGATCAACCTAGAAGCCCGATCTCGCATCCGGGGTTGCTGTGATTTTGCACTAACACAACTTCTACGGACACAAGTTTTTAATATTCCCTCATTTATTTTTTCACCCATTCATGACTTTTGTCTTATTTTACCTATATGATTTCCAAACATTTATTGGGAAAGTTTTTCCATCTTAGGAGGAAAATGGTATGCTTCCGGGTAGTCTGTACTCAATTCTCCCTCGCCTATTGTTATGGATTCATGGTGCTTTTGTTGTAGCTTTTGTCCCACTCACCGCATCACATAATCCCTTTACTTATTAAAAATGAAAGATAGAGACATGAGTTTTTAGAGGAGGTGCATGAGACTTCAAAAAATTCTCTAAGACTATAGAGATATCCCCATCTTTTTCTCATGCATCCATAATCAAAACATGAACCCTTTATCAAGATATGTCTTTCCAAGTTTCTATGATATTAAGTGTGGTTAGATATTACAAAATTGGTGATCTTGGGTCCTAGCAAGAGGACATCAAGTTTCCTTCCTATTTATACTCGCACTATTCCAATTCATAATTATAGTGGAAATATAGATGTCTTTTCATTTAACTCACAATATCTCTTAACATCTATCTATTCTTTCACATTTTCTCTTCATCATGTGTGTATGCACGGGGCATAGGGAAAATGATATTTAATAAATTTATAAAACCGACCAATCCTTCTTTAACCAACATAGAATTATTTTTAAAGTTGAGGATGTTTGAATTTACAGGACTAAGAGTGGGCGTGAATCATTCCTTTGAGAAAAAAAATTCTTTTGCATTTCAAACAATGAATATTCAATCATGAACATACACTCTTATAGACTACACTCAAGAATGTTTAAACATCTAAAGATATAATTTGTCATAGAATGCATACAAGAAATGAGTACAATATATGATAAACAAATATTCATTTAAAACAAAAGACTTTATGCTTGATCAATATCATCATATTACAAGATACAATCATGATTAACATTTAAACATACAACTGCAAATTTTTTCTCTTTCATCAACTAACTGTCATAAGCACTTCATCATCTTCATAAAAAGACAACCAACTACGGACTTGAAACAATTTCAGGGATTTTAGGCTATGTCCAAGAGGTTTTTAGTTGAAAAAAATATTTCTTCAAAAACATATAATGGGGTTATCAAAAACACTTCACAAATGAGCTTACATGAATAGATATACCTTTTAGACATGAATTTTGACCTTCCACGTACCACGACTCTTGAGCCTAACTTGTTTTTTTGTCTTTTATGTCTTAAAACAGATCTATAAGTATTCCATATTATTTTTCACATGGTACATTGTCCGATCAAGTCAAATTATTCTTTTAATGCTTATAAACATGCCACATTAGTTAATATATGCATTTAGGCTCATAAGTGTGCCTAAATCCACTTCTATAAAAATAGTCCCTGAAAAATCATCTAACTAGACCACTTCCACTCATCTTCATGATACAATTAATATATAAAATAATTATTATTATGTCTAATTTCCTTAAAAATTACTAGAAATATTTAAATCAAGGTTCAACATGCCAATAAACACAACTTTGCAAGCATGTTTTGGCTTGTTTCAGCATTTTGAAATATCTTCAAAACTTATACTTAAATACCTCAAAACTCTTATCATGACAAGTAACCTCCGATAGAAATATCATGAATAATACTTCCATAAAAAAATTTGATCATGGCATAAGACTTCCAAAACTTTGATCTTGTAATCGATCCTCTCGCTGAAATCACAACAAATAGTCTTCTATACAATGTGGTCAAACACATCCAAGGAAATTTTCACAACTCTCTATCACCTCCAACACTTCAATTTGATGTATACAAAGTTTTCAATAATTTATATCCATAGCAAAAATCGATTGACATTCACCTACCATATCATTTTGACAAGCTTCTCAAAAGGCCTAATCACCTCCAAGAAAGAAATGACCTTTCCAAAGAAAAAAATACACTTAAACACATCATTTTTCATGTAAAAATTATTAACAATATAATAAATTACATCCATATAATGAAATTTGACATGGATACCTTCATTCTCCTTCACTAGCTTCTTAAAACAAGCTCCTTTTGTTGGTAAGCTGAAATATGCATTGTCTACTCACATTTTCTCTAAATTAGTTACTTATATAACTTCATGAAGCTGATTTAGACATCCCAAAATCATCCAAATCAGATTAGAGGATATGATCCTTTGCAAGTTTTACCTCTACACTAAAATCTTCTTAAAAATCATACTTTTAAGTGGGGCCCGCCAAGTTTCAAGAATCAAACTCACCATTTAAATGTGATTTTAGGAGTCATATATATTTTCTAGTACTTTTTAAAGAAAAATAGGTGAGTTTTTTTACCTAACCAACTCAATTTTCAAAACTAGTCCAAACTAGGTTTTGAAGGACTACACACATGCTCACAAAAATGGATATAACTTCTAAAATACTTAACCAATCACCAAAAAAAAAAATCACCATAATTTTATCCTAATTTAATCCATTTTTTTATGTTATGAATTATCCAAAGGAGGATTCAAAATTTTTTTGGCTTCTAAGAATTTTGATGCTCAATTTGCATACTTTAAAAAATAGGTTTTGGAAATACTTGCATTAATTGTAAAATATTCATCTTTAGATTTGTAAATTTTTCTAATGATGTAAGGACACATCCCTATAATAATTCCAAGTGATGGTTTTTGTGGTTCGTCTACATCTTTCCATTCCATCTCATCTAGGTACCCTTAGGTCTTTGATCCTCATCTGCTATACTAGTCTGACCTATATGAGTGATCAAAACTCCTAATTGACCACCTATGAATCCTTTTAAACCTCATAAAACACCATTACATGCTCACACCATGATTTTTTTCATCTTCATGCCTTGGATCATCATATCACACCTTGTTTTCTTGTGGAAGAGCTTAAGAAAACATTATACTGACTTTTTCACCTTCAACCTCCTGGTTTGAATTTTATATAACCTTATAAATCTCTGTGACACCTCATGATTCTTTATCCATGAATTTTTATCCTTTAGTTTTTGTGGATTTTCATGTTTTCTTGATGTACTTGCATTAGGCCAAGGCCTAAAATGACTTGACTTGACCCATACATTACATGAATGAACCATTTGGACATGTTACAGACTTATTGACATATATCACTCACCTCATGGACCTTTTTTAAATTCATACCACTAGTGAGAGATTCTAAAACACACATATGCACCTTTGGAGACTCCTAGATCACCTAGCCAACATGCCTAGATCACCTGACAACACCTAGATGGACTATGACATCAATGAAATCAATGAAAACAAAAATGACACACACTTCCATTAAACTACCCCATTTTCATTGATGGAAACCATTACTATTCACACACTTGGATGACCTCATTTACATGTTTCTTGACACACTTCTCCCCCTTTGACATCTATGACAAAGACATATAATAACTTGACATAATTTACAATGAAAAACAAAAGAAAAAGTAACAATGTATGACAAGTAAACTTACAAAAATAACTAGATTCCTTGGATGATGATTTCTACATTATCGGTTCAAGAACAGAAATGAAAGTCAAAGCCTTGTTATAGATGTGATGATAGTAAAAATATACTCCCCCTAAGATGACACATCTATTCTTGGCTTTGATTAATGTGTCTCAATAGTTTCCTAGCCTTGATTTCATGATGTGAAGATAACTCCATCTAGCCTCTTTCGGTCTACTTTACCTTCATTGTATCAGTCACCTTGATTACATGGCATACTTGTGCTAGCAACACAACCTCATAAAATTTGTGAATGCACATTTTTAAATCCTTTTTAGTACTATTTCACAGTCTTCAATAGCATTTTGTACTTATTTCATAAGACCCATATTGCTTGAGGATACTTCAAAACACTTGACCAATCCCTTTGATAAGTACAAATAATTATCTACCCTTTACAATTTTCATAGCAACTTGAAACATGTTTATATATAATATATGAACCTAAAACAATTCATGGTTTATCAATCACACTATACATTTACATTAATTTTAAAATTTCACACCGTATATACTAACATATTTTCTCCATATAGCTGATTACGATGCAAATATTCATTCTACTTTGACACTAATATTCTAAAGTCCTTGATCAATAATGTGTAGGCTCTAAAAACATGACTCTCACTAGAAATACAAATCATCAAAACTTTGGGAGCATTAACACCTACTCAAGACACACCAGGACACTATGGAGAGAACTTTATATTGCTAGGAATCCTTGAAAGCCTTTTATACCTATAACAATTCATTTTAAGCCCCTATAATTCTTTTACTATACCCTATAACAAACTCCTCTAGAGATTTGAAACCTTTAGGCCTTATACCACTTACAAATTGATTTTAGATTCAACTAATACCTAAAGATTCATGAGACATGTCTTGATGATCACCGAGATACTATCTCGAGCCTTCACAAACCTTGTCATGCCTTGTAGTTAGTAAATTTTGTCAACATCATTCGTTAACCCCTTGTTTATTCATATGATGTCGTGTGTATGGATTCAAGGGTTTTGAGCATAAAAACTTGATAAACAACACATTTCCTTCAAGCACCTATCTTGAACTTTTCACAACACTAGAAGATGAAGGAATGCTTCTTTAGGTTTGTAAGGTGAGTATAGAATTTGATAATTCTAATCCTTGCCACTTGTTTTTTTGGATCATGAAGTGAAAATCTTGACAAACCAATGTCTAGTATAAATCATTGATAAACCTATAGATTTTTTTTACACTCATGGTTTATCAATCCAACTTACATAGTAGAATAATTACACTTTATACTTACTTGGACACTTTTAAATTCCTAAGGATACCTTAAAACTCTAGCTCAAACCTTCTATACTTTGTGTTTTGAACTTCATTTACTTTTAAGGGTTCAATGTACTATTTCAACATAATTAAAAAAATGCATCAGATTCTTCTAAACATGTAGATTACCATGAGAGCCACTATTAAGAGCATACATCGAGACTTTACTGGGGTTGATCCACTCATTATGTCACATAAAAGCATCAATTTTCATTCCCGATATCAAATCACTCTTCATCTCGTGTCACACGACATGTGGGAAGTAATATTATCTTCTCTCAGATGTGATATTGAAGGAAATTTTAACATTCTTCTCTTGTAGATCAACATCATGATCCTCCTCATAAACTTCATAATCATTGTAAAATTTCAATTCATGTTAAAACATCTTGAAAATTATATGCCATATTTCATTTCACATTCCAACAACTTGAATTTTTAACTTATTCCAATTTTTAGCTCTTAAAAAAATCATCCACTTCAAGAGTCAATCCACATCATTAAAGAGACATCAAAGCTAACCCCTTGACTTTGCACATTTTGTATTCTTTTCTCTCTATCTTTTGATAGTTAAATTCTTCCAAAATTAGAATCCATTTATTCTTTTAACTATTATTTAACTATCAATAGTCAAGAACTATTGATCTACTTCTTATTTGCATTCCTTGGGAAAAGTTCTCACTACAAGAGAAGAATGAGACCTTTAATCTTCCTTAACTTTTTAGGAGAATATATCAGTTCATATTGACAAGAAGTTTTCCTTTTAATATTATTTATATTTTCACACATTTGTCTTTAGGGAGCTTGATACATTAGGACTCCAATTTATACTTTTACTTAGGTCAAACATAATACAAATCACTTAAAAACAATTTCTTGCACTTATATGAAAGGGAAATAAATTCATAGGTGAAATTGATCTTCAATAATCATTCACCTTGTTTGAAGCCTAATTCCACAATGAAGTACTCTCAATTTTCAAGGAACTACATGAAGGATGATGAAGTGTAGAAGAAATATCAAACTCGGTATGGAGAACATCCGGTACATAATAATTCTTTGATACTCCATGAGAACTCTTCCAAAAACTTTTTCAACGAAGGCATAATATGATCACAAATATTTATCCAAAAATAGGATAGATGAGTTTAGATAAATGATAAAAACATTCTTGAAACTCTGGGATGGGGTTCATGACGGTGAGCATACCGATGCAATAGAAAAATTTATTTCTCATTTTAAGTTGAATGAAATAAAAAAATTTAAAATGCATGGTCTTTGAGAGACCAACTTCCACCTACTCCAAATTATTTTCAGTTTAGACTCGGCTCCATTTTCTCCCAACATTCATGCAAATATTTGTAGTGATGAAAACTAACTTCACAAGAAGCTATTTGAATACGAACACTTGAAGAACAAACTTATCCATTGTTTCAATTGATTAAGAGAATTGAATCATGAATGAGCATGAGTTTTGATACTCTTGTTTTTCATAGAAACACTTCACCATTGAGGTCAAAGAGGTATGTTTTTAGAGATGAATGAAAGACCATGAGGTTTCCTATTGAACATAGTTATCTCAAAAACAAACTTGATCACTTGAACCAAGTTTTAATACTTTGAAGATGAAGGATAGGATTTTATGAAGATGTCTCCATGTAAATTTCTAGATATTAAATTTGTTGATAGTCTTTGCATTTGAACTCTTGACCAAGGACATTTTATAGTACCAAATTCAAATTGCATGATAAATGTTGTTTAGTGAATGCTATCTTCTTCATGAGTTATACCAATTTGTTTCAATTATCATTATTTTGATGAAGAAAATTCCAAATTTTCAGTCTTGAAGGTTGTATCAGACTTGACACATGCCAGATATAAACTTGAACTCGGGAGTTTCTCTAAAGGATGCATGAGACACTCATTTACAACACTTAGATTATAAATATGAATTCATCAAGGTTTGAATGACATTGAGGGAAGGTAGAGAAAATATAAAAGTTCTTATCAAACATCAGATATTGGATAAAATTGAAGATTCCTTTTGAAGAGAAAACAAATAACAAAAACTATGGATGAGTTTATCTTTTGAAAAAGAATACATTAGAAGCACTCAATAGATTTGGATACTTGACACCAATACATGACTTAATAAGTATGAAAAAATATCAAAACACCTTAAATGAATATTTCCAAGGTTCAAACTAGTCATTTGAGATCAAGATTTACCTTTTTCTTCTTTCCATTCAAAACACATTCTCGAAGAGAGAAACCCTACTCCACAAAATGCTCATAACATTTCAACCACACCTTCTTTTGAGAAAATTATTTTTGCACATGACTTCTATTCTAATTTAATCCGAAAATTCCTTCTATGATTTATTCAAAAATTATGTATAACTTTTTTAAGGCTAAGAAACCAAACATCTCAAAATGAGTTTTTCAAAAATATTTCTTTACAAAAACTCACATAACATGAACAAATGACCTATCTTTGACCTAAAATTTTTCAAGAAGTATCAATACAAAAATGACTGCTTGGGCTGATCTAATCCTAGTATTTACTAACACATTCTATATATACTCTTCTAACACTTCTCTATTTCTCCAAGATAGTAAACCCCTCACTCTAATTTTTCTTTTGGATATAAATACCATGGAGGAGCTTGATGAGAGACCTAACAAGGTCTCAAACCCTCTTCTTGGACCTTGACTATCTCCTCTTTGTCTAATTTCTCATTTTTGGACTCAGTCACATTCTTGAATCCTTTTTATAAATTTTACTAACTTCATCCTTCCTTTTCAATACTTGAGCTTGTGCCTTAGGTCTTTGAATTTCTTTCTTCACCCAACCTAGTCCGAGAACCTTGTAATGTGCCCAACCTTGTGGATGCTAAATCTCAAATTTTCCTTTCTTTCCTCAAAATATTTGTGTCCAAATTTATTACAAGAATAGCAATATCCATTGAAATTTCTTAAATTCCTTCTTGTGTTTGATGGGGCATTTTTGTAGTTCTTTGCTAGGTGTCCTCTTTCATGATAATGATAACATTCAACTTGATATCTTTGTCAAAATTATTTCTCATCCTTTTTCCTTTATCTTTATTTTCTTCTTTAGAAACTTCATTCCTTTCCACATTAGGATTACATGCATTAGCCATGTGGCCATATGTGTACACAATTGTAGCAATTACCATGAAAAACACCATTTTTATATGCATTTGGCTTCCTAATGAAGATCTTTTATGAGATGAATGCTTTATATTACTTCCATATATTGACTACATTTTTCTATTTGAACCCTTGACTCGATTCACCTTCCATACTTCATGAGTTTTCTATGAATCCTAGACCTGTTCTATCACTATATACCTCTTGTTTTCCTAACATTCTATCCAATTTTTTTATTTCTCTTGAAAAGATGATATCTTACTTGTCATGATTCTTAACTTATTCTTTACTTATTATTTACTTATTCTTAACTTATTCTTTCTTTAGTTCTTCTTGTGTCTCCTCAAATTTATTTTTCAAGAATTTGACTATTTCTTCTCTTTGAGATTCATGTTTGATCCATTATTATTTGTTGATTCTCAGCTCATCTTGGGCCTCTTCAACTTGAAATTTCATGACTTTGATAATTTCATCTTGAGTTTCTGATATCTTTTCAATCACATCACCTTGCATACCTACCATTTTCCTTATCATGAAGGTATTGATCATAATAGTATTCAAATATGAAGGTTTCATCTTGTCACAAAATATCTCCATTTATCATGTTAAAACC
Organism: Taxus wallichiana var. yunnanensis; assembly: GCA_018340775.1. Lineage (NCBI taxonomy): Eukaryota > Viridiplantae > Streptophyta > Pinopsida > Cupressales > Taxaceae > Taxus > Taxus wallichiana. The sequence goes on along the minus strand of CM031240.1, from coordinate 896,167,940 downwards.
ACTTCTAGGGGACTACTTTGATACCAATTGTTATAATTTATAAGGACCGAGATGGGGCGTGAATCATTCCTTTGAGAAAAAAATTATTTTGTACTTCAAACAATGAATATTAATTCATGTACATACACTCTTATAGAGTACAATAAATAATGTTTAAACATCTATAGATATAGTTTTTCATGGAACACATATAAGAAATCAATACACAAGATGCTAAAAATTATTCATTCAAAATAAAAGACTTGATTCTTTCAATATCATTAGATTACAAGATACAATAAGGATTAACATTCAAACATACAACTACAAATTTTTTCTCTTTCATCAACTAGTTTTCACAAGCACTTCATTATCTTCATACAACCACAACCAACTATATACCTAAAAACATTCGGGGATTTTTGGCGATGCCCAAGAGGTTTTAATTTATAACAATGATTTATTCAACAAAATATAATTGGGGTTATCAAAAACATCTCACAAATTATCTTACATGAATATATATACCTCTTAGACATGACTTTTGACCTTCCACTTACCATGACTCTTCAAATCACTCATATTTTTGTCTTTTGGATCTTAATTTTTTTCCATAAGTATTATATATTCGTGTCCATGTGTTAAATGGTCCATAAAGTAAAATTATGCTCTTTTATTCTTATAAACTCACCACATTAGCCAATGTATCCATTTAGGCTCATAGGTGTGCCTAAATCAACTTCTATAAAAATAGTCCTGAAAAATCATCTAACTAGACCACTTCCACTCATCTTCTAATGAAAAATATATAAAAATTAATATTGTGATGTATAATTTCATTAAATTTTATTATCAAGATCCAAATAAAGGTTCAATATCCCAAACACAAATTTGGAAGACTTGTCTGGATGGTTTCAACATCTTTGAATTTGGTCTTCAAAATGTTAGCTAGTGCATACCTCAAATCTATTTTTCATGAGTAAATTAACCTATAAATATAAATATAATTAATTATAATATCTCATAAACATATCATACTGCTCCGATTCATGGCATAAGTCTTCCAAAAATTTGATCTTTCGCAACTAATGTAGTTGGTCCTGAAATCACAAAAACTAGTCATCTATACAATATGATCAAACACCTCCAAGGAATTTTTAGACCTCCCTATCACCTAAAAACTTCAGATTTAATGTATAAACATTTTAAATAATTTATATCCATATGTAAAATATAGAAACATTCACCTACCATCTCATTCTGACAAGCTTCTCAAGAGGCCTAAATAAGCAATTTTGGCACAATCACCTCTAAGAAAGAAATGACCTTTCCTAACTAAAATAGTCAATTCCATACATCATATTTCACATAAAAATGATGAAAAAGACAAGAAAAAACGTCCAAACATTGTAATTAAACATGGATAACTTCATTCTCATTCACTAGCTTCTCAAAATAAGCTCCTTTTGCGATAAGCTCAAATAGGCACTCAATACTCCAATTTTCTCCAAATGAGTTACTCAAGTAACTTCATGAAGCTGATTTAGAAATTCCCAACATCATCCACCTCATATTTTAGCATATGATCCTTTGCAAGTTTTACCTGTACACTAAAATCTTCTTCAAAAATATATTTTTAAGTGGGGCCCACTAAGTCTAAAGAAGCCCAATAAGTATGAAAATGTTATATTAGGAGTCCTCTACATTTTACAATAAGTTTTAAATAAAATAAATTGACTTTGGTCAACTAACCAACTCAAATTTCAAAACTGGTCCAAACTAGGTTTTAAAGGACTACAAATATGCTCACAAAATGGATAGAACTTCTTAAATAATTAAGAAATCACCCAAAATAATTTTATCTCAATTTAATAAAATTTTTATTTTTATGACTTATCCAAAGTATTCTTTAAAATTTATCTTGATTTGCTAAGAAGTTTGATGCTCAATTTGCATAAATTGAAAAACCTGATTTATTAAATACTTACATAACATGCAAAATATTCATCCTCAACTTATAAAATTTTTCTCACACCTTAAGGAAACATCCCTCTAACACTTCCAAGTGATTTTTTTCTCTGGTTCATCCTACATATTTCCATTCCATCTCATCTAGGTACCCTTTGGTCTCTGATTCTCAACTACTCTACTAGTCTGACATGTATGAGTGCTCAAAACACCTAATTGACCACCTATGAAGCCTTTTAAACCTCATAAAACAAATTATTTTTTCATCTTCATTCCTTGGATCATCATATCACACCTTGCTTGCTTGTGGAAGAGCTTAAGAAAACACTATACTGACTTGTTTCACCTTCAACCACTTGGTTTGAATTTTGTATCACCTTCTATATCTCATGTTCCACCTCATGATGTTATATCCATGCTTTTTATTCCCTGGTTTTAGTGGATTTACATGTTTTCTTGATTTACACCATGTACTTGCATTAGGCCAAGGCCTAGAATGACTTGAATTGACCCATACATTACATGAATGAACCATTTGGACATGTTACAAACTCATTGACACATCTCACTCACCTCATGGACCTTGTTTGACCTTCATACCACCTTTAAGATACTAAAAAAGCACATATTTACCTTTGGAGACTCTAAGATCACCTAGCCAACAAGCCTAGATCACCTAGCTCACTATGTCATCAATGGACTTGACATCAATGATAACATAAGTGACACACACTTCCAACAGAGGATAAATATATATAAACACCTACATTTTAATAGGAAATTTCTATGTCTCCTAATATTTTTAACAAATCAAGAAGCTTGGAAAAGAGGGTAAAAGTTCAAATAGTTGTTGGGGTATTCAATTAGTCCCTGTTAAAGAAAATACTTGGAAAATTAGCCATTTAAGCAATGAATCTTGTATTGCCCACTCCTCTTCGACGTTTATTTTTATATCATCATGATCATTATTTTCTTAGTGACATGGACATGGTTTCGAAATTTTGGATAGACCATTGTTAGACACTATGGACATTCTGATTATGATTTTGTTTTGGATTTTATTATCAACTTTATGGTTATATCTCAGATTTGGGCTTTGAGCCCATTTTTTGAGGCTTTAGGGACAAGTTATACTTTTCCCATACTCCTTACACACTCCCAAAAACCTAACCTATTATATGAGGGGTAAAATTTAGCCCTATTATGTTTTTGAAGGAAAAATATGCAATTAATTACACCTTTTTCCTAACTCTCTTAATTGTGTCCTTGAAGTGTAGAATGGTGGATTGTATACAAGAATGAAATTTTCATGCCTTCACATTAATCATTTATGGAGTATTGGTTGATGTTTTTGAATTGTGAGGTGGATTGGAGAGAAATTATATAGCATCCTACATGGAGCTACCTCACCATCCTCTCCACTATTTTCTATTTATTGGAATTTCTTGGTTGTTTTGGGGTTACTTGCTTGGATACTTTAGGATATTTCATTGGATTGGATTGGATTTGGAAAGAGGTTGGAGTTTGTTTGCTTGAATATTGAAGGATCTCACAATGGCAAGGTAGGGTCTTATACCTTTAATTTTGTTTTCTTGTTTGTGTATTGTGTTGTATATTGTATGAATGCATGTGATTTTGTATGGGATTGGGTATATTTTTATCTTAAGAATGGTTTTGGGAGATAAAAATTGGACCATTTTGTGGAGGTAAAAAGGAGTATGTGAGGATTTTTTTAGAGAGAGTGTGGAAAGGGTAATCCACCCATGCCAAGATAACAGGAACTCTATCATTTTATATTATTAAAAATATAGATAAGGAGTTTTGTGTGTGTATTTTTAGTGAACTTAAAAACTTGGGTGGACCCCTATCCCACTTGGGAGACATAAGGATATGGCAAAATGTTTTGCTTCTATTTTGGCTTAACTTTAAGCCCGTGATTTTGGAAATTTTGGGTGTTATTATTGGTTTTATTGTTCTTGTATGTGTTGTAAGTATTATTAGTGTGTATGTATGTATTGTTGAAGCCATTTTGTGAAGAGTTTCCATGTTTGTGAAAACCCATTATTTATCAATTTTTGGGGCTTGGGGGATAATGAGAAGGTAGACTTGACCTTATCATTAGATTAAGGTTGGGAGGTGAGTTTTGGATAGCTCCTTCCTTTGTTGTTTTTATAAAGATAGAGGAGAAAAGAAGAGAATGCAGATTTGAACTATGAAATGAAGATGCAAGTGTATTTTAAAAAACGATAATTGTTGTAAAATTTAAAATGTTCTCTCCACCTTTGTGTGAAGGGATTTTGTACTTATATTTTAAAGTTTTAAGATCCTTGTAAATGAATTATCCAAATTTGATTTGCAATATTTAATTATGAAATGTGTATGGTTGGAAAATAAGTATTGGAGATCCCATTTTTTATTGAAGTTGTATCTCTTTAAGTTTGTAATGTGTTTAAAATCTACAACTTGAATTAAAATTTACATCTTATTTAAAATGTGAAATTGTTCTCTTTGAAATAGAAATTCATTGAAGTATATGAATGTTTTCCTTTTGAAATGATCTTGTCATACTCCATTTATATTTTAAAAGAAAAGATGTTTAAAAATGGTTGATTTCTCATTCTTATTTCCATTTTTGAATTATTCTTAAAATGGTAGGATTTATTATTATTGTTACACTTTATAGAAATTTTAAACAAAATTTTTAGGCATTTAATTACTTCCAAATTAAAAAAAGGAAATATATATTCTCTACCTTGGTACTTTAATTTATATTAAAAAATATAATATAAGTTTTGTAACTTTATATATATATATATACACAAATACATTTTGTGAAAACATTGTTTTAAAAATAAAAATGAGGAAGTGTGTGTGTGTGTGTGTGTATACATGTACATACATGTACATATATGTACACACACACACACATGTGTGTGTGTGTTTACATACATACATATATATATATATATATATATATATATACATATATTAAATTAAATAAATATAAAAAAGAAAAGAAATTTAAAAGGGGGGGGAGGCAACACCCCACACCCCTCTAAATATATATACAATAGTGGGGGGAGGTGGCGCGCCCCCAAATGAAACCCCCAAATATGAAACTGTGGTACTATGCAAAACCCTCTGCACAAATCTAGGGGGGACAAACCCTACACTCTACCAAGATATAAAGATAAAAAAAAATATGGTGAACTATTTACAAAAAAATATCAAATGAAATAATGGGGCTAATGGAGGAAGAAATCTCTCCCATGGTAGATCTTGCATTCAAAAACAAATCCTCTATAGCATCCATATACTTCATTTTCCTCCATCTTCACCTACTCTGCAAAACCCCATATAAGCAAATGAGAGAAATTAGGGAAAATAAGATACTACAAGAAAAAGGTAAAAATGATTAGGGTTCCTAGGAATATAAGAATCTAGGGTGATGATTAAATCTATCAAATGGCTTAGATTTGATCCTAAGCAACTTAAAATTGATGAGGTTAGATGTTTTTTTATAAATAAAAGTGAATGGGGAATTTTTACCAATGGGGTCACCTAGGGGACTTTACACGTGTGTGCATGTGGGTTAGGATATGTTGTGACATTTTCATTATGGTTCAATTAGATAAATGAATGACATATCCCTCTATTATGGGTAAGTAGACTAAAGCTAAACATGGTGATATTTTAATTAAATTATTTGGGAAATTTAAAAAAGGAAATAAAGAAAAGTTGTAGCTAATTAAAGTAACATGGCGTGGGTGTTGTTACATAGTGAAACAAATTAAGATTTATTTTAGGTAAAAAATTAATAGGTTTAATAGGAACTTAAAGGGATAAAATGAATGAGATTAATTAGAAATAATTAGATAAAATTAAGGAGAACTTGGGAAGGGGATTTAACCCGTGATAAATTTTGGAACTAAATAATAACATTTAACAATTAATTTGATTCCAAATCCATTTAGAGAATGTAGTATTTTATAGATGTGAAATTAAATAAACATGTGAATTATTTAATAAACAAAATACACGTATGGTTAAACAAAAATAAATTCCATAATTTTTCCTAAGTAATTGATGGAGTTTTGACATAGTTTTGGGGCGTCAATTTTAAGGTATTTCACTTTGGTATCGGAGCGAGGTTTCAACATTTAGACCATGGGAAAACATGAACCACAATAATAAACCTAGTGCAACCTAAATCTAAGACACATAACATTGTTCATAACTTAAACGTAGGAACTTAGTAAACCTGAAACAAATCTAAATAATGATGAATTCACTCTCACCTTGGTATATTGAGGAGGCAAAACAAGATGAGGGGTTCTTGCACTTTGAGTTAGAGGGACTAACCATAGAGTAGGAAGTTGTTGACATATTAGTGCAGATTCTATAGGCCTTATAGGAGGTAAATGGCACCATAAGTGGAGGTTCACTTGGGGATGACTGGTCGAGAGATATAGGGAGCCATCACGGGAGGATCATGACTCTCCTTGACATAATGAGTAGCATAGGGTGGATAAATCGCATGTGGAGGCAAGCTAGACAAGACTCACCACAAAGAGAATGGAGTGATAGGGTTATAAAACATAGGGAGAGGTAGAAGAGATCTGTGAGGAAAGACCTAGGGGAAGATAGATGTTAGTGAACAATCAGATCCATGAGATAATGAATCTTTATGCACCTCACTTTGCCAGAGATACAGGAGGTTCTAGGCCAAGGTCTAGCTAGTTTGCTTGAGAGAATGTTTCAAGCTATGTCTTTGCACTAGTAACAAAAGTATTGTGTTGGTATACATCTTCTAAGGGATGGGCCATGAGTATGGTGGAGGAAAGAAGAGTATAATATCCATGTGGATTTAGAGGCCATGACATGGGAGCTCTTTGAGAAGTGATTTTGGATTAGATATATTTTTAGGAAGTTCATTCAATAGCAGATAGATGAGTTCCACAATTTGCGATAACTATCTATGAAAGTGGTAGAGTATGAGAGTAGATTTTTAGAATTTCTACTTTACATCGGATATATCTAAGATGAGCATGTTGTGGTTCACGGGTTCATCAAGGGCTAAATTTAAATATTAGAGGGGTGGTGCACATATATGGTCCATAAACCCTAGTTGAGGTTGGTGAGAAGGCCTATATTACAGAGGAGAATAGAGGGAAGACATAAGAGGAAAGAGATAGAGTGAGGATACGCATACAAGAGATGTAGGTTAGTAAGTAAAATGGGACAACCCATCCTCTTGGAAAACATAGATCCACATAGTCCTCCTTCCAGCCAAAACAACAACATCATACTCATCCACCATTTAGGCCTCTATTGATATATGATGCATAAAGTGGATGGATTTTAAGGACTCCAACTAAGGGCCCATCAGGACACGTAGGCACCACCTAAAGTTTAGTCAATCAAAGCTCATTTGCAGCAGCCACAATAGTCTATAGTAGGATCATTGGGGTCTACAACATAGACCACGATAGCACTGGAGTAGTCTCTTCCTATTGGATGGGACTTGGTAGTTGTTCTAGGTGAGGTGTATGGTGAAACCATTTGAGAGATTGTTTGTAGAACCCTAGTAACAAGGGTATGAGCCCTATTTATGAGCTCATGGTTACAAAAATGGCATAGAGTCATAAGATTTATATGGTAGTTGAGCTTTGTTAGGTAGAGCATCGGAGTAATTTGATCTATACCACAAGTAGTACTGTTGGTATTCCTATCTCTATCCTATTTGATTCAAGCTATTTTGATTCTTTCATTTCCCCATCTTTAGTAGAGCAATGCATGTTGGTGATAGTTAGGTAGTGGCATGTTTCGAGAGGTAGAGATGCCTTCTTCATTCAAGCTCATAGTGGACTCCTTAGTCAAGGAGTGTGTAGTAGACCTAGGACCCTTCACCATGACCTTGGATCTTCGCATCCTTCCCTTGGGATCTTATGGGATTATTTTAGGTATGGATTGTCTTTCAACACATATGGAAAGAGTGGATTAATACAACAAGGTAATGTTTTTTGTGCAGATGATTTGGGATTTATGTTAGTAATTGTTGAGGTTAAGAGACCTATATCAATTCACACTATATTGCTATACAACAAAAATGGTGTGTGAGCAAGGGATGTTATTTATATCCCATTATAGTCTATGATAGGTTGGAGGATGAGACTAGAGGCCTTCACTCAATGATCATGACATTTTTGAAATTTTTCAGATGTCTTTCCCATTGAGTTTATATGGCCTACCTCCCCCATGTGAGATAGATATCCATATAGTCTTGGTTCTTGGAGTAGAGCCTATCTCACGAGCACCTTAAATGATGACTACCCCTAACCTCTGTGAGCTCAAGTTATAGCTGGAGGGAATTCTTGAGAAGGGCCTAATTCATCCTAGTGTATCTTCGTGGGGTGTGCCAGTGATTTTTGTAAAGAAAATGGATGGGTCCCTAAGATTTTCCATTTATTACAACTAGCTAAAGAAAGTAACGATCAAGAATCATTACCACCTTCCACACATTGATGATTTGTTTGATCAGATGAAGGGGGATATAATGTTTTAAAATATAGATCTTGAGTCGAGTATCATAGTTAAGGATTGTAGAGGAAGATATCCAAAATATGTTCTTTCATACTAGATATGGTCACTATGAGTTCACAGTTCTACCATTTAGACTAACGAATGCCCCCACAGTGTTTATGAGTTTGATGAATTGGGTATTCAAGACATTCTTGGACCTATTTGTGCTTCTATTTATATATGCCATATTGATATACTCACGTACGTGTGAGGATCATGAGGATCACCTCTAATAGATCTTGTAATGTCCTTGAGAGGAGTAGCTATATGGAAACCTAGATAAGTGTTTTTTTCAAATAAAGGTTTAGTATCTAGGTCACATCATTTCTAGGGAAGGTATCGTAGTCAATCCTTCCAAGATTAGAGATATCATTGATTTTCCGGCACCAACCAATGTGACCGAGGTATGCATTTTTATGGTATTATCGGGATATTAGATAAGGTTTGTACATGATTTCTCATGCATTGCTCATCCCGTTACTTCTGCAATGAAAAGGGAAGAAATTTTTATGGTTACAAAAATGTGAGCAGGACTTCAAGACTCGAAGGAATTCCTTACTACAACACATATCCTAACAGTACCAAATCCTCAAGAGGGACATTTTGTTTGTACATATGCTTCATTGGTAGGGTTAGGAGGAGTATTAATGCAAGATGGTTGAGTTGTCACATTTGAGTCTCGCAAACTCAAGGATTATGAGATCAATTACCTGACTCATGGGGCCTTAAGCTTATAATAGTGGTACATGATTTAGTTCGATAGCATATTTTTATATTAGACAGAGATTCAAACTCAGGAAGATCATTTGAGCCTATGACACCTCTTTCACACATCCTAATCTCAATTCCCATCAATGACATTTGATGGAGATTTTGTGTGAATATGATATCAAGATTGAGCATGTGAAGGGAAAGGAGAATGTTGTAGAAGAAGTCTTGAGTTGACAGAGACATCTTGTCATGGCCACATTAGTGGATAAAAATTATGGAGCAGGATTTTACAAAACTTCCACTTGTGGTTCTATCTTTCAGCTAGAGTAAAGATTGAGTCACGCAGACCCCTTAAGGGGAAGTTTGAGGTGTTATCACTAGAGTAAGATGGGATTCTTAGACACGGGGTCATATATATGTTCATATAGAGGGAGGTTTATGACAAGAAATTCTTACATAGGATCATTGTGTACCTTATTCGAAAGCACATCTAAGGGTGAAGAAGATAAACACTACGTTAAGACAATTATTTCATATAAGTGGAATTGAAGGATATAACTTGGTATGTCTTTTGGTGTTTGGAATGTTAGAAGGTGAAGGCTTACCATCAACATCGAGATGGTATTATTTATCCTCATGCTATACCAGAGTGGAAATGGGACACCATTATCATGGACTTTATTGTTGGGTTACCTATGTCGAGATATCAACATGACACGTGATTATGGTCATGGTAGATAAATTCAATAAAGTGGTTCATTTTTCTCCAGTTAAGACCACCTACACAATATTTGTAGTTGTACTTGTTTATCTAGATGAGATAGTGAGATTATATGGGATTCCACAGAAGATCATTTATGGTTGTGATCCCTTATACATGTGGCACTTTTTGAAAACCATGCAGTTTGCAGTTGGGGGAAGATCAATTTTAGTACAACTTACCACCCTGAGACATATGGTTAGATTGAGTGGGTGAACCAGGTACTAGAGGATATTCTTTAAATTTTTGTTATCGATCATCAGTCACGATGGAGGAGTAATTGAATTTGGTTGAATTTGAATGTAATAACAAATTTCAGAGTTCTATAGGTATGAGACCTTTGCGGGCATTGTATGGAATAGAATGTAAGACTCCTCCGTGAATGGGACATATTAGAGGAGAAGGTTACTAAATCAGGCCAGCTATGTTACAAGTTATGGAGGATGAGGTATCTTTGATTAGGCAGGAGGTTATAAGAGACACAAGATCGATATAAATTTGTATGGATTGGAGGAAGATAAATGCGAGTTATGAGGTTGGCATGAAGGTGTTTCTTAGAGTTAGACCTCATAAGATCCCCATATGTTATGGAAAATGCTCTAAGCTAGATCCAAGATTTGTGGGTCCATTTGACACCTGGAGAAGATCGGTCTTGTAGCCTACCACTTAGATTTTCCACCTAGCTTGTCTCGCATCCAAATGTCTTTCATGTTTCTGTTTTATGGAGATATATACCAGATCCATATCATGTCTTGGATTAGACCTCTTTATAGGTGCAAGAGTAGAAAAATTGATATGAAGCCCATGCACATCCTAGAGCAAAGGACCCTAGGCCTTGAGGGAATGATATTGACCAAGTGTGTGTCTAGTGGGATCGATATGATGGGTCATCGGCGACATGGGAGAATGCCACACCACTACAAGCATAGTTCCCACATCTTTTTAGTGTCTCTCTGGAATAATTCAAGTCTAAGAGGGGGGATTTAGTCCCACTCATATTTGAAACTTATTTTGTATGATCATGATCATTACTTGCTTACTAATATGGAAATTGTTTGATATTTTGGATAGCCTATTGTTAGACACTATGGACATTGTGATTATCATTTTTTTGGCTTTTACTATGGACTATATGGGTATATGGAGGACATTGATAGATATTGCAGTACATGATGATGATTTAGTGTTATTTTGATATATGCTGACATTTTAGACTCTTGACAATGGTGATTATGTTTAGATGGTTGGACTAACCAAGTGACTTCATTATTGTTATGATTTACTAATAATGTGATGTTAATAGGTGATTTGTAAAATGTTGTTGAATGCATATAGATAAATACGAGCTATAGTAGATGTATGAAATACTTAGTTATTTTCAAATGTGAATTGTGATAGATGGTTATACTTAGGTGTAGGGTGATAGTAAATGTTAATGGATATGGTAAAATTGTGATAATTAGTAATTGTAAATAATTTATTTAGAATATAATTGCTTAACTATGATAATGATGCAACTATGTCGTATGATGATTTTATTTCTTAAATGATATATGTGTTTTGATTTCTTGATGTATTGATATGGCCTTAAGGCCTAAGGTGGTGTTGTCTTGGTTGTTGCATGCAACGAAATTACAATTAACAAAGACGGGACTAGGAGACTAACTATGGAATATTACCAAGTGTTTTTGTGGTATTTTTTTCTTTTCATCTTAGTTAAGAGGTATCCAAGGGGGAGTAACCTCATATGTGACCATCGATATGGAAGTTGTATTGTTTCCCATATTAATTATTTGTCTTATTTGTTTATGTGATTTATTGAATTTTAATATTTCCCATTTTCTTGTGTTTTTTTAGTATGCTCTTGATTTAATTAATTAACTATGTGGATTATGATAAATAGGAGATCTGACAAAAGGGGAAATGAATATGGTAGATAGTCCTTGTTTTCTAGTTAATTTTTGTTGGATTTTATTTTATTTTGATTTGTGTACCCATTCCCATCTCTCAAATCTCGGATTTGGGCTTTGAGCCCATTTTTTGAGGCTTGTGGGACAAGTTATACTTGTCTCATACTCCTTAAAATCTCCCACCAATATAACCTATAATATGAGGGGTCAAATTTAGCCCCTATTATGTTTTTGAAGGAAAAATAGGTAAATAATTACATCTTTTAATTACTCTCTTAATTGTGTCCTTGAAGTGTGGAATGGTGGATTGTGTGTAAGAATGAAAGTGTCATACCTTCACCTTACTCATTTATGGAGTCTTGGTTTATGTGTTTGACTTGTGAGGTGGATTGGAGAGAAATGATGTGGCATCCTACATGGAACCACCTCACCATCCTCTCCACCATTTTTCTATTTATTGGAATTTCTTAGTTTTTGGGGGTTACTTACTTGGAAACTTTTGGAGCTTGCATTGGATTGGCTTGGATTTGGAAAGAGGTTGGAGTTTGTTTGTTTAAATATTGAAGGATCTCATATACACAAGGTAGGGTATTATACCTTGCATTTTTTCTGATTGTGTATTGTGTTGTATATTGTATGAATGCATGTGATTTTGTATGGGATTGGGTATATTTTGGCTATAATAATGGTGTTGAGAGAGGAAATGGGGCCATTTTGTGTGGATAGAAGGTATTTTGTGATGATTTTGTTGTGGAAGTGTTGGAAGGGTAATCGACTTATGTTGAGATAAAAGAAAATTATATCATTTTTATTCTTAAATGGAGAGAAAGGGGTTTTTTTGTGTGTTTTTAGTGCACTTGGATACTATAGTGGACCCAAATCCCATTTTTGAGGCATAAGGAGATGGCTACAATGTTTCCCTTCTCCTTTGGCTTAACTTTTAAGCCTTTGTGAAAGTGTTTAATTATAATTTAAAAAGTCTTTATACATATATGACCCATCCACCCATGAATGGAGCATAGCCTTAATAAAAATTATCCATCAATTAATTGTGAAAGTTGTAGGTTTTATTATTGATGTTATTGTTTTTATATGAGTGACAAGTTTTATTGGTGTGTATGTATGTATTGTTGAATCCATTTTGTGAAGAGATGCCATGGTTATGAACACCCCTTATTTCTCCATTGTTGGGGCTTGGGGAAAATGAGAAGGTATGATTCACCTTCTCATTGGATTAAGGTTGGGAGGTGAGTGTTGCCTAGCTCCCTTCCTTTGTTGTTTTTGTGAAGATGGAGGAGAAAAGAAGAGAATGCAGATTTGAACTATGGAATGAAGATGCAAGTGTATTTTCAAAAAGGAAAATTGTTGTAAATTTTAGCATGTTGTCTCCACTTTTTTGTGTGAAGGGATTTTGTACTTGTATTTCAAAGTTTTAAGATCCTTCTTAATAGATTTTCCAAATCCAATTGGCACTATTTAATTATGAAATGTGTATGGTTAGAAAATAAATGTTTGAGAGCCCATATTTAATTGAGGTTTCATTTCTTTAAGTTTTTTTAATGTGTTTAAAATCTAAAAATTGAATTAAAGTTTGAATCTTATTTAAAATGTGGACGAGTTCTCTTTGAAATAGAAATTCATTGAAGTATATGAATGTTTTCCTGTTGAAATGCTGTTGTCATACTCCATTTATATTTTAAAAGAAAAGAAGTTTGTAAATGGCTGATTTCTCGTTCTTATTTCCCTTTTTGAATGTTTCTTAAAATGGTAGGATTTTATTATTGTTGTTACACTTTATACAATATTGCAAACAAAACAATGTAGGCATTTAATTACTTCTAAATTAAAAAATAAATATTTATTCTCTACCCTGGTACTTTCTTTTATATTTAGAAAAGAGATAATATAAGTACTAAAACTTTATATGTGTTTCTCTGTGTGTGTGTGTTAAAGTGTGTGTGTGTGTGTGTGTGTGTGTATTAATTAAAATTAAATATAAAAAATGAAACATATATATGAGGACCAGACTTTGTTTGTTTTATAGTAGTAAAACATATTTTTTAAAAAGGTTTTTTTGTATAAACTAAATGTTGGGAGGGTGCATGTAAGAAAAGAGACCCCCTATTTATTTTGAGAATGGTGGGAGGGGGAAATATATATAAAAATTGACAAACGGGGGTGGAGGTGCCCTCACCTTTGCCTAAACATAAATCCCTAAACTTGAAATCGAAGCCACTATGCACAATATTGCGCAAATCCTGCAGGGCCAAACCCTACACTCTACCAATATATAAAAATATAGTACACACACACACACACACACACACACTATATATATATATATATATATATATATATATATATATATATATATATATATATATATATAAACATACATATATAACCTATATACTTAGATATGTAAATATTCATATCTAAAACAAAATAGAATGAGGGTAATATAATACCATAATCGAAGCTTTCTTGTAAATTATTTTAGAAAAAAAAAGAAATGAAATGAAATAATGGGGCTATTATGCAAATGATCTTCCACAAATGAAGATTTTATTAAAAACTAATAATTCGCCCTTGAGTTATTAGAATCCACTATTTTACTATGAGGAAGAAATCCGTGGAGGAATAAATCCCTTCCATGGCAGATCTTACATACAAAAAAATCCTTTATAGCTTCCATATACTTCATTGGCCTCCATCTTCTCCTACCAAAAAAACACATAATCGAATGAGAGAAAATAGGGCAAATAAGAGAATAAAAGAAAAGGTAAAAGAGGATTAGGGTTTTAGGAATCCATAGAATCTAGGGTGAGGATTAAATCTATCCAATGGCTTAGATTTAATCCTCATAACTTAAAATTAATGGGCATAGATGCGTCGTTTTTAAAAATAAAATTTAATGGGGAAATTTAACCAGTGGGGTCACTAGGGCACTTTACACATGGGTGCACTTAGGTTAGGATATGTTGTGGCATTTTCATTATGGGTCAATTAAATAAATTAATGGCATATCCCTTTATTATGGGTAAATAGACTAAAGTTGAACATGGGGATATTTTAATTAAATTATTTGGGGAAATTTTTAGAAAGGGAATAAGGTAAAGGTGTAGCTAATTAAAGTAATTTGGCATGGGTATTGTTACGAGAAATAAATTAAGATTTATTTTATGAAAATATTTTAATAAGTTTAATAAGAAATTAAGGGGAGAAAATGAACGAGATTAATTAGGAAATAATTAGATAAAATTAAGGAGAACTTAGGAAGGGGATTTAACCCCGTAATAAATTTTGGGAATTAAATAATAATATTTAATTATTAATTTGATTCTCACTCCCTTTAGGGAGCGTAGTATTTTATCGATGGAAAATTAAATAAACATGTTAATACTTTAATAAACACAATACGCATATGGTTAAACAAACAAATATTCCATAATTTTTCCTAACTAATTGATGGAGTTTTGACATGGTTTTGGGGTGTCAATTTTTAGGTGTTACAAATCTCAACAAGAAATTGCTTAGGTCAACTAAATTCCGTGGGAAGAAGGAATAACTAAAACAATAGCCAACACGCACAAAGATGTTGCACATCACCCCGTGATGTGTAGCTTGAAAGCAAGGGGTATCGATCTATCCACTCGGGAAATCTCATGTATGGACCTCAAAACGGGCAGACTAGGCATGGTACATCAAGATTGATGAGCATCTCAAAGCAACATGGACTTTAGAAATCCAAAGGATCCCAATCTCTACCTCGCAAGGGGAATGGTGATGTTTGTTGGAGATGTGATGTTTGGTCGATGCATATGATTGTGCACATGATTGCAAAATATCCATAATAAAATAAAATCCTTTAATATTGTACATTGGAAATGTGTTATAGTGCATGTATTTCAGATTGGAATCAAATAAATACATTGTGAATGGTATTTACACCTTAAGTAATCAGTTGTAAAGGGAGAAGATAGATTAAATGAAAATTCTTCATGTGAATGCCCATATTTATTTTATCAATATATTTTGTGCCCTCCATAAAACTAGTTAAATAGAAGCATGAAATTGCAATTATCCTCTCTTGGTTGTAGTTAATTTTCAACATTGAGATTTTTCTTTGAAGGAATAGTAAGCTCACATTGAAATATGAAAAAAAAAAAAAGGTGATTTATGTTAGGGTCCATCCAATTCCTTATGAAAATTATTTAGTGTCATACATAGAGTAAGAACTAACATTGAAGAAAATCACTAGTAGTACCATTTTCGTTACGATAATTAAGAAAATTTTGATGTGTCATAAAAAGAGTAAGAACTAACATTGAAGAACATCATTAGTAGTACCATTTAAGTTTTGATAATTTTCCTTGACATGGGAATCCTCACAAAACATTTACATGTTCCACCAAATGTACCCCAGTATATTTTCACCATCCCTAGTTCGCCTTATCATAAGAGCATTATGGAGAAGGGGATACTATTAGATCTTGTAGTTACAAGTTCCTTAGTAGATGTGTATGAAAAAGGTCCTAGAAATAACAAGCCACATAAATTGTTGTGGGGGAAGTGAAAATAATACAAGTTGTTGGGATGTAGTGATTGGGATATACACAAGATGGATTTGTTGAAAAGGATTTACCGGTTGGTCGATGAGTACGTTAATTAACATTCATTGTGCAATGCTTGGAGAATCCTTGAAATGATTCCATGAAAAAAGCACTCAAAAAATGTGACCATATTTTTATCCTTAAGAATTATAGTTGCCTCTATATTACATCTAAAGATTTTATATTTATTCCCATCAAGTCACTTATAAAAACATACAAATATACCATGAAGATTGAGGAAATGATTCATTCTAAGCCCATGCTAGAAATGCAGACCATAGATAATCAAAATAATCCACTAGTATTAGAGGAAGGACTAGCTCTAGAAAAGAGTCCCAACACAAAAATGATCATCACATCATTGAAAGTAATTACATTTACAAAATTAGGAGGGCCTGAAATTTCGGTGTAGCACCAAACTGGTAAGATGTTTCAATCTCCTAAGTACAAAAACAAATGCGTAATGAACATTATAGGGTAGCCATGTATACCAAGAAAATTTGTAGTACCATATATCTATGTAAATTCTAATATTTTTGATGCTAAGATTCACATTCAAAGTTTGTTGATCTCTTTACAAAATTGTAAAGATGTTGACTTTCATCTCATAGGATCCACGATCATATACAATTGGTTGTCTTCAAAAACCAGATATATGCTATGCATATTTACTTTTGTAAATTCCTCATTGTGGTGTTTTTGGTATGGTCATTTCACCTTCGTAATGGTTGTCATGCCCATGTAAATATCGAGACCCTTTCCAGGAGTATTTTTATTTGAATTCTCCATTTTCTTTCCTTATGAAACATACATTGTGTGAGTTGTGTAAGAGCACTCTTTCCTTAGCAACTAAACCCAATAATTAAGTATTTTTAACACATCAATTAATTTTTGTTTTCCTTCCCTATTACAATAGTTGAAAATAATTATTTACATGTGTCAATGTATCTTATTTGCAAATGTGTGATTTTGTGATGCATTACATGACCTCTAATTATAAATAATAACTATTTTCCCCTATATTGCACACCAATAAATTGTGCATTTTGACACGGTAAATCCTTGAGGTAGAAAAATATTTGGTGTCATATCTTCCAATGTCGAGGTATGATAAAATGTCACATTTGAAGATTTTGCTAAGAATGTAGGCCAAACATAATTGAAAGAACCCAAGAAGTAAGCAATCGCATGGCTACCTCAACAAAGAATCCCAAACACGAAAGTGATTATCCTTGCACCACAAAGAGTAATCATGTTTACTCTTACAAACACATCTAGGACCTATAATTTTGATGTACTAGCAAACGATGATAGGTTGTGTCAATCTTCCAAGTACACATGAACGTTGCACATCACAACATACATGTAAATTCTTATATACTAGATGTCAATCTTCCCATACAAAAGTTATTTAACCTCTTTACAAAATGGTTCCAGAGATATGCCGAGTTTCTTTATAATGTAGAATCCCATATGAGAAATATCAACCAAGTAATTTTTCTCTATGTCAAATTGTTACAATCTGATCCAAATCAACATTTTTATTATTACAGATGAGAGATGTGTATTTGATAACTTCAAAAGGGAAATTCCTTGCTATTTTTCCCCCACCAAATTTTAAGGCCATCATACTATAAGGTCAATTCATTTATTTTTGTTCTAAGATGTATAACTATTTCACATGCTAATTGATTTTGGCCATTAATAGAGAACATATGTTTTCTTCCCACTTCTTTAATATTTGTTTAATGATATTTTCTTTAGATAGTGATCCAAGTATTTAATAACTTTCTGGTTTAGAGTTTTCTAAATTTTCTTTAATACATTTATGGAAAATAGCCCTTTCGGGGTCATATTTGATTTGGGTTTCATCCTAAATTCAATACTAACATGTCACATTTGTTGGTATCCAAATTGATTCTCCTGCAAGGGCTGAGAAACATCACAAAATTGGCAGGATGCTTAGAGATAGAAAAATCATGATATGAGTCATTTTTTAGTTAGCGAGGGATTCATCTAGATCTTTGTCACTCGGGCGTTGGAGAAATGATAGAAACTTATCGAGGGTTTGATCTACCCTCACTACTTTAGGTTGTGCCTTCAACCAGGGTGAGAGGACCCATTCTGTAACCCATATTGGTGAAGGATTTTTAGGAGATCCTTCTTTGCACAATATTCATGAGAACCTTGAGAAAACATGAACAATACAACACAATCTAACTCTCACGAGTTGTCACACTAGAGAGTAGAGATCTTTCTGGACAAGGTTCGGGTTACTAAAGACAATAATTGAAACCTGATTGTCCCTACATATTTTGGCAGTGGAATTTGTTAAACCTTTTTGGATACACAATACAAACATGGGTAGTTCATGTAGTATTTATCATTTGAGAATTATTTGGTGGAAGTTATGGAAGATAAAATTGATTATACCAAATCTTTGAGAACCATTACAAATATTGAAAACTAGCAAACATAATGCTTAAAATAGCCAAAATATTCCTTCAACTTGAAGGTGTGTATCAATGGAGGCCCAGAGATGCACGGTTTCATACAATATTCAAGAATTGAGCACAAAATATCATGCTAAAGACCCAATTAAATGTTGAAAGTACTTGATTCTTCATGCCTAAGATAAACTCATAGACTTACAAACAATCTTTTTGACCTAGTGAAATTAAAGTGATTTTAAATTGTTTATTTCATTACAAGATGAAACCTCTTCTCACAATGAAATTGTAAATGTCAGAATACTACCATAGGGATAAGATCTTGTGTGCTTCAAAGGATTTCAACACAAGATTGCAACAAGAACAAGAAAAACTATTTGAAAACATTTGAAATAAAAACAAACATAATTATGCTCATGATCAACACAAATTCATTCAAGGTTCATTAGATTCATCATCATGGGAGAGTTTCTTCAAAATATTAGAGCTTTTAAATGGTTATACACTTGTAACCAACTTGATGTGATTAAAACTAAAACACGGGAAAATGAACAGGTTTCTCATACGTTCTCTCGGGAAAATGGTTTCTCTCAAAATTTTTCATAAAATTTAACCCCTTTTTCAACACTTTGCAAGAGTATTCTCATTGCATTTATATAATTTCACTCACTCACTCATCCTATTTTTCCTCCAAAAAAACACAAATCTTTAAAGAAGAATATTCATTTCTATCTTTTGCCAGGTGGAAAAGTTGTGAGCCATTCACATTTCCTACTTTCATCAGATATGATTAGGGCACCATGTCATGACTTTTGACAGTCCTTTTAATCATTCTTTTATCTTGTCATGTAAGAAATCCCCCTTTTAATAATTCTTAGGTGACTCCATATGGATTCATTTGACAAGCAATCCTTTTCACCTTTGAGAATACACCTTGAGGAACAAATACATGCATTTTTTCCTCTTATTAATGAGTATCCCCACATGGATTATATCACACAAATCAAATACCTTCATCTCATTCCATCTTAGGTTTGTAAAATCGGTGCTACAATAATTCTAGTTGCACTTCACTCGTAATATGGTCTCGATCCTCTAACCATGGAATTTTTGTGCTCCCCTTTGTTTATCGTGTTGTGAGTCCGAGTCGACCAAGTATGAAGAGGAGAAAGAAAAATCCTCCACGTGTCTTCTGGCACAACCTGCAAAGGTGAAGTCAGAGGCATGTCCCCAAATGAGCCCGGGCCCTCACGTGTTCAAAACCTAAGAGAGTTTCATCGGTCACTAAAAAGTATGAGTATGGGAAGGTCCAGTGGAAGCTTCCACGTGTCTATTCAATGCAACTTCAAAGATGAAGTCTAGAGGTAGGACCTCAAATGAGCGCATGCTCTCCACATGCCCTGGGCCCAAGAAATTTTCTTCTACATTTGAAAATTCTTATTATAAAGTAGAGCCATCAAAATCCTCGACATGTCTCTTTGGCACACTTTTGATATGGTGCCCAAAAGTGGAGACCCCAAACAAGTGAGGGATCTCCATGTTTCTTGGGCTCAAAAATGTTTATAGGACGTTGAAATTTTTTAAGAAGCACCGAGAAGGTGCCACATGCCTAGGGTTCGATAAAGTTGCATCAGATGCTTGAAAAGTCTAAGTATGGGAAGATCTAGTGGAAACATCCACTTGTTTCTTAGCACTCTTTAAAAAAAAATTTCAGGGGTAGGTCCCACACATACGCGTGGGCCCTCCATGCATCCCGGGCCAAGAAAGTCACTTTGGCCATTTGAGAAGTATAATTATGGGCGAGTGATTGGAAACCTCCATGTGTCCCTTTGGCACAACTCCGAGGGTTAAATCAGAGTCAAATCCTTAAATAAGCACAAGCCCTCCGCGTGTCCGTAAACGACAAAATTCCATCCACCTTTGAAAAAGTCTAAGTATGGGCAAAGCCGGCGGAAACCTCTATGTATCCCTTTAGAAAAACTCTAAGGGTAAAATCCATGAGGTGGATCCTCAAATAAGCGTAGGCCCTCACGTGTCTTTTGTGGGTCTTAGGCATTTACCTTATACTTTTACGCCCTTCACCATACTGCATCAAAATATCAAATAGACCCACCACGCCACATCCCATTAGAAAAAACCATGTTTTCATGGATGTTAGGACAAGATTTACTGAGAGGATACAATCGTGGAAGATGCCCAACAACAAAAAATTTCCCCACGGAGAGAAAACTATAAATAATACAAAGGCCCAATGTGATCCAAGACCCAAGGAAAGGACTGAAAATGACATCCAAATGAGGGAGAAAGTTTTCACGCATCCATACGGGGAGACAAAAATACTTCTAACCATGCAACTAAGAAATTTTTAACAAACAGGGCAAGATTAAATCCAAACAAGGCGAGATTAAATTGAGCACCAACATTGGCTCGACTCGGGATGAGCACTCCTGTGAGTGCTTATAAGAAAAACATAATAGATCATATGCCAAAAATACATTGGGAAATGGAGTTAGGCACCAACTTGTAGAGTAGAAAAACAATTTCCAACCTCCCAAGAACAAAACTAAGAAACCAACAAAAACCAACCGCCAAGGACCGGGACAAACCAAAACAGAAAAAATGAAGAGACGAAACAAAAACAAAGAATTGTACCAGACATGTACAATGATGCGTTTCTTGATTCCAAGAAATTAATTAAGGAATTTTTTCAAGTGTTTTCCATTAATAAGAAACTCAAGAAATTCCCCATCTAGATCTTTTAGGAAGAAGGTGTGCTCATCGATCCTAATATCAATAGAATAAGGGCCCATCCATAATGCGTCAAACTTTCCATATTTTCCCTTATCCTCATGTCTGCTATCCCACAATAGCACAATATCTCCCACACTAAAATCTCTTAGAGTTACCTTTTTATCAAATAATTTCTTCAATTTCTCCCTGAACTTCACATGTCTTTGGTGGGATTCTCTTCTCTCTTCATCTAATTCAACAATTTGATTAATATGAGCATCATAGGGACTGACCTCCTGGTCCTCCAATTGTTGGATAAATTGGTAAGAAGATAATTACATATGCGGGGAAGTAGAGCTTGAGTTCCATACACCAACTCAAATGGACTTTTTCTAGTAGCTCTTTTAACAATAATTCTATCAGCCCAAACAACAAATTTCAACTACTCACCCCACTTTTATTTGTTTAATTCCAAGGTTCTTCTGATTATCTTCAAAAAATTCTTGTTTCTTGATTTTGCTTATCCATTACCTTGGGGATTATAATTTGAATCATATTATAAATTAATCCCATACTCATGACACATGGCTACCAAAGGTTTGGCTTGAAAACTCATATCATTGTCACCAACTATCTTAGTAGGCACTCCAAACCTGTAAATTATATGATTTAGAATGAATTCCATAACAATTTGGTGGGTAGCTTTCTTGGTAGGGATTGCCTCTACCCACTTGGTGAAGTAATTAGTGGACACTAATATCCACTTGTGGTGTGCACTTGAATAATCTGAAATATCACCAATGAAGTCCATTCCCCACTACTTAAATGGGGCTTCAATTGATACAGGATGCAAAGGGAGGGAGCTTGAAGCTTTCAATCTTCCTGAAAAATGTTGACAACTCTCACACTTTCTTACCAATGAATTGTATCTTTAAAAAGAGTTGGCCACTAGTAACCAACCCTTAATATCTTATGGGTTGTGACTCTTCAGCAAAATTCCCTCCATAAAATCCTCCATGGAAATCATCAATTATTTTGGGGCTTCATCCTCAGTGATACATCTCAAAAGAACTCCCTTAGGTTTTTCCAAGATAACCCATAATAAGTGATGATGTACTTCTGGAAGGCTAACTTAAGTGCTCTCTTTTGATTCTTTCTTAAATACTCAAGGAACTATAGATGTTTGAGATAAAAAATAGTATCCTTGTACCATTCAGAATTTGTCAATTTCTCAAGAATATTCAATCTTTCTTCTTCAACCTCATTTATCTCAACTGTTTACAGGTTGTTTTTTGCCATTATCTTTTCAAGGCCTAGACCTATGACCAATTTTGTAGTTTTGATGTCCATGTCATATTCTTGCAATTTTTTTGCCCATCGGCATCTCTTACTTGAAGTTTCCATTTCTGATAGGATATCTTTAACCATGGTATGGGGAACATAGGATATGACTTTAGAACTTAAAATATATAGCCTGAAGATTTTTGTGGCTCTTACTAAAGAAAATTCATGTTTCTCCATGATAGTATACTTCAGCTCTATCCCTTGTAATGCTTTACTAAAGAAATCAATTGGATTTTTGCTCCTTCATCATCCTTTTCTAACAACATAGATGTAATGGTATTCTCGGAGGCAAAAGAAAAAAATTTGGAAGGCCTTTTTGTAATAAGGAGTTACTAAAATAGGGGAAATTTTTAACACTTCTTTGATCTTAGAAAAAGGCTTGAATGGCTACTTCCTCCCATCGATACTCTAATCCTTCTTCAAAATATTTTTGATTGGGATAGTCAATTCAAAAAAGTTATAAATAAATCTCGATAAAATTTATCTACCCAAAAATGATTGAATTCCCTTTTTGGTTCTTGGAATAGGAACTTTGATAATGGCCTCCACTCTCTCAGGATCAATCATGACCCCTTCTTTTGACACTATATGTCCAAAAAGTTTTCCTTTTAAACCCCAAATGACATTTCTTAGGGTTCATTGAGATACCATATTCTCTACACCTTAACAACATCTTTTCTAAATGCTGCAAGTGATCACTTCTCTTCCTTGAAAACATTGTCACATCATCTTGATACACAACAATGAAGTCATTTATATATCCTGAGAATGCTACATCCATTTCTCTTTGAAATGTGGCTCCAACATTCATCAGGCCAAATAACATTCTTACGTACATATAAATACCCCATGGAGTAGTGAAAGCGGTTTTGATTCTCTATGATTTCTTCACAACCACTTGGTTATACCTAGAAAAACCATCCAAAGTAGATAACAATTCTGAACCTATAACCAATTGCAACATGTTATCCATATTTGACAAGGGATAGTTGTCTTTAATTGATGCCTTATTTAAATTTCTAAAGTCGACACACAATCTTATGTCTCCGTTATTCTTTTGGATAGGTACCAGGTTTGCAACCCATGAAGAATACCTTATAGGTTGTATGATTCCTCTATCCCTTAACTTTTTCAAATCTTCTTGCATTTTTAGAGAAAGGAGTGGATTAATTGATCTTTTCTTCTACCTAAACGGCTTGGCATTAGCTTCCAGGGGTATTTCATGTTGAAAAAGGTCTCTTCCCTGTATGCTTTTAATTCTGAATATGACCAAGCCAAGCACTCTTAGTACTTTTTTAGCAATTGGACATATGACTACTTCTCTTCTCTGATCAAGTTGCCACCTATCCATATTCTCCTAGGTTTATCCTTTGTGCCCAGGTTATATTATTTAACATCTCTCGAGGCTGACATGTGTATGTTAACAAAGCGGTCAACATTATCAAAATTTGATTCCAATGCACCCAAGCCTCTCGAGAATAGTATTGGTTTTAAATTGATAATTTCTTTACCAAATAGGGTTCTTTTCCATCATTTAGACAAACCATTGGTTCCCATTCCACACTTTGATTGGAAAATTCTCCTTTATTTTGTAGAATCCTTTGGAGCTGAGCATCATCTTCTAAAAATCACCAATGCTTGATATTATCAGGAGATGAGACGACTGGTCAATATTTCAATATCATATTCATAATAGGGGATACTATGTAGTTATCAAACCTTGATCCCGACACTACCTAATTTTCTACTATAGTATTGTACTTCCTATCATGGTGCATTATATTGAAAGAGTCAAACATTTCAATGAAGTCCCAAACTACATGCTTGTATTGCTTCATTCTTTGACTCTTTGTTGTATACATATTTCAGATTTGTTTGACTATAAACTATAAATATCCTTTAACAATAATATCCTTTGCACCATGTTTCCAAGAAACCCTTAAACCCTACAAAAGTGCTTCATACTCAAGCAATATTGTTTGTGCACTCAAAATTGAGTTTAGAAGAAAAGTTAAACTCCTCTTGGCTTGGAGATATCAAGACAACACCAACGCCATTACTAGATCTAGAACAAGATCCATCAAACATCAAGGATCTAAGGAGAAACAACCTTCTCAAGATATTCACACTCATCAATTTTATGCTCCTTATAATCAACATAGCCCAAAAGTTATTGACATCGACATCTGTGTACAATACTTCATAAGAAGCATTGTTAGGGTCCTCAATGATATGCAAATTTTTTATTCTCACCGTAAAACTTCACAAGGTTGCCCTCAAATAGTATGGTTGCATATGACATGCCCATTTGTACACTTCCACCCACACTAGCTATCCATTTTCTAGACAATAACATCCCCCACTTGGTAGGATAGTCCACAATAACCACATTCATGGTTAAGCATTTTCCTGGATAGTCTACTAGTTGCACTACCATTGATTTGACATATCTAATTACTAGAACTTCTCTTGAAACCATAGCAGTACATTTCCAAAAAGTTGTTGTTACCTTTATATTAAACTCATTCATTACCTCAAGAGGCATTATATTACATGAGGCTCCTAAATCAAACATGCGATTATGTACCATCCTATATTTAATAATCAAAGTGGTAAGAAATGGATCAACATCCAACTTAGATTCAATCGGAGAAGTTCCCAAATACACCTCGGATGAATCACCAAGTTCATCCAATTATTGTGGCATTTATGATTCTACAATAATGAGAGGAATATCTATATTATTTAAAAAATTTCCTTGAGTAATATTTTCTTCCTTAAATCTAAAATATTTGAATGCCCTTTTCCTACGCTTAGGGATCTGAGTAACTCGAAAATGGGAACAAGAACCGTTGATCTAACTTGAGATTTGGGCTATGTGACAAGGAATATATCTGGGTAGGATAGTATTAGGAGGAAGATTCACGGCTCCATCTTATAATAGAGGAGTTTTTAGAGTTGTGCATGGGCGGGACTACAGGGGTTGATTTTTTGTAATTAGGCCTTTTCGGATGTATATTTCTTAGGGGTTTCCTTTAGGATATTAGTAAGAACTGGAAATTTTGGCTTGGTTTGTGGCCCTCCCCTTTGATAACCTTACTTTTGGTGTTATAATCTTTATCCTAAGAGTAACTACCGCATTCATCAACAATTGCCTATACTCTTTG
Source organism: Taxus wallichiana var. yunnanensis (assembly GCA_018340775.1). Classification (NCBI taxonomy): domain Eukaryota; kingdom Viridiplantae; phylum Streptophyta; class Pinopsida; order Cupressales; family Taxaceae; genus Taxus; species Taxus wallichiana. The sequence continues at coordinate 896,141,726 of CM031240.1, read as the reverse complement.
GAAGGGATCCCTCCATCATATTTTTAATCATCAAGGACCTTAAGTATTCAAAATCATGATTAGGTAGATCAAATCCTTACATATATTAATTTCAAAAGTATTAATAGGAGGAAGAGGTAATACCCGGTGAACACAATCCTGAATTTTTCAACAATTTTGGCACTTATCAATTTATTGAGGTTTCCCCTATCATGAGTTTGAAAGTCTTTCCATCATTCCACACATCATCATACACCTCATCATCATTTGCTTCCTCGATTTATTGATCTACATCACATAGGGGGGTGTGGTAAGAAACACCTATCTCACCACTCAATAACATCGGCCTCCTCCACAATAGTAACCCCTGGTAGTCAAAGGATCATGAACCAATCTATTTTCCCTAGGTTAAGGCTATTTATTTCATGATCCCATGGGCCCCTTCCATCTGTCATCGGTATGTGATCACCTCTGCGATGAATTCAAATCTCTCTCGACCATGTGGCTTGTGCGACCCTTGGAACTTTGTCCTATCCCTTTTCTGATCTAGCTAGTTTTTAAGATATCTCTTTAATTGCTCGGCAAAGTCTTCAACCTCTTCCATATCCACAGCTTTTTTTGATTGAGGCCTCTCGGGATTGATTAACTTGACACCCTCTCTCTTAGGAGGCTTTCCAACTACTTTGATATTATTTTATATTTGTAAGGCCATGGTGAAATCTTGCCTCAATGTTCCCAGGTTCTTATCTCTTAAGTAATAAACAACTTTTTATCAAAGTGTCAGAATATTTTATCAAACATGAGTCATCACTTGGCCTTAGGATTACTGGTAGCCAATTTTGGTCTTATTGAACCGAGTATTGAAATCATGGATAGATTCATTTGGATTTTTCTTTATATTTTCAAATTCAGATAAAAGGAACCTAGGATCTTTCTTATCCCCATATTGCAATCTAAAGGCATTTTTCATCTCGTTCCATGAATCTATTGAATTATCTAGTAAAGCCTTGTACCAATCACATGCATCTTCCTCAAGAGTATGAATAAACAAATTCACATACATGTCTTCAAACTTAATTTTAAAATCTTCCATCATATTGACAAAAAGTATTAAAATGTGGTTCACCGGTGGTGGCATTATTCCCATGAAATCTTAGCAACCTATTTTGACATCTTGTGGCACCATATTAGGATATCCATCCATACCTCACGAAATCTATAGGTCTGAAAGTGTTGACAACAAAATGAGGTATAGGTGGATGTTGGGCCATATTACCTTGAGGTGGTGAATTTACAGGAGAATAAAAATGATAGGGAATGAGGGGTCTTTGGAGAACATGAGTATAGCTTTAAAAATAGATATTCTCTAATGACTCAGCTTCTTAGAAAACCATATCAAACTTGGAAGAAAAAATGGAAAACTAACAGGTACACTTTTCAGACACAAATGATGGCCCCTCTCCAGTTGGAGAACTCAAAATTTATATAAATATTACCTAGTTCATAATCACTTTAGGACGTATGGTAATCTTCAACCACATATTGATCACCTTTCAAAAGCAGATATCTCCCTTCTTGATTTTTGATCTCCCACTATTTTCCACACTTGTCTTCCTTCTAAATTTGCCTTCCGTAATTATGGAAATAACTTTTAGTAGGATCCCTAGTGAAGAAAGACATTCTCCCTCCAATTTTACAAATATTAAAGAAAATTTCACTTGACATAGGTTAAGACACTAGTAATCATCAAAATTTCAATTCAACATGGAGTCGCCTCTATGGATTTTCACCTTTTTGTGCATATGCACTATAAGTAACTTGAAAAGAGTCCATCAACACTTAATTTCTGCAAATGTTAATAGATCCGACCTTCCTTTACCCACATTTATCACTATTAATGCAAATTTAGTGGAATAACCACTAGGAACTAGAAATATTACACAATGAACTTGTAATCTTGCACAAATTTTGTAAATCACAACAAAGGATGACATTTAAACAATGTATTTATACTTAAACCATGTAAGAAACATTACCACAGTCGGTATGTGTATGCATTTATAAAAATAGTCCCCGAAAATGGCTCCACTTGGGTGTTTTTGCGTGCACAATTAGGTCACGGTGTTCAAATAATTCTTAATGACAATGGTGCCACTTGGGAGTTAGTATCAATTTGATTATCCTATGAGGTTGAGCAACATCACCAACTTGGCAAGATGCTTAGAGATAGAAAAATCATGATATGAGTCATTTTGTAGTTGGGAGGGGATTCAACTAACTCTTTATCACTCATGCGTTGGAGAAATGGATAACACCTTATCAAAGGATTGATCTACACTCACTATTTTAGGTTGTACATTCAACCAAGGTGAGAGGACCCTCTATAACCCGTATTGGTGAAGTATTTTGAGGAGATCCTTCTTTACACAATCTTAATGATAACCTTGAGAAAATATGATCGGTATAACACAATATAAATCTCACGAGTTGTCACACTAGAGAGTGGAGATGTTTCTGGACAAGGTTCGGGTTACTATAGACAATAATTGAAACCTAATTGTCCCTGCATATTTTGGCAATGGAATTTGTTAAACGTTTGTGGATACATAGTACAAATAAGGGTACTTCATGTAGGATTTATCATTTGAGAATTTTTTTGTGGGAAGTTAAACAAGATAAAGTTGATTATACCAAATATTTGAGAACCTTTACAAATATTGGAAAGATAGCGAGACAAAATGCTTCAAAATAGCAAAATATTCCTTCAACTAAAAGGTGTTTATAAATCGAGGCCCATAGATGCACGGTTTCATACACTCTTAAATAATTCAACACACAGGCTCTTGTTAAATACTCGGTTAAACATTGAAATTCACTGATTCGTCACACCTAAGATACACTCATAGACTTACAAATAATCTTTTTCGACCTAGTGAAAGTAAAGTGATTTTAAATATTTTATTTCATTACAAGATGAAATCTCTTCTGCAATGAAATTATAAATGCCATAATACTAGCATAGGGATAAGATCTTTTGTGATTAAGAGGATTTCATTTAAGATTGCAACAAGAACAAGAAAAACTATTTGAAAACATTTTGAAATAAAATCAAACACAATTATGCTCATGATCAACACAAATTCATTCAATGTTCATTAGATTCGTCAGTAGGGGAGAGTTTCTCCAACAATCTCAGATATTTTCAATGGCTTTACACTTGCAACCAACTTGATGTGATTAAAACTTAAAACATGAAAATGAACAGGTTTCTCAACGGTCTATTGGGAAAATGGTTTCTCTAAAAAAATATAGAAAAGTTAACCCCTTTTTCCACACTTTCAAGAGTATTCTCATTGCATTTATACATTTCACTCACTCACTCATCCTATTTTCCCCCTAAACACATGAATCTTTAAAGAATAATATTCATTTTCTTTTTCCAGTGGAAAAGTTTGTGAGCCATCACATTTCCCACTTTTATTAGATATGATTGGGGCACCATGTCATGACTTTTGATAATCATTTTAATCATTCTTTTATCTTGTTGTAAAAGAAATCCCCCTTTTAATAATTCTCAAGTGGCTCCATATGGCTTGATCGACACACAATCATTTTCACCTTTGAGAATACACCTTGAGGAACAAATACCTACATTTGTGCCTCTTAGTAATGAGTGTCCCCACATGGATTATATTACAAAAATAAAATACCTTCATCTTGTTCCTTCTCAAGTTCACAAAATTAGTTCCAAAATAATTCCAAATGCACTTCGCTCAGCAATATGGTCTCCCGTCCTCGACTATGGAATTTTTGGGCTCCCCTTTGTTTATCTATGTTACGAGTTTGAGTCATCCAAGTATGAAGAGGAGCCAGGGGAAGCCTCCACGTATCTTCTTAGTGCAACTACAAAGGTGAAGTCAAGAGGAAGGTCCCCAAATGAGCGTAGGCCCTCCACGTGTTCAAAACCTAAGAGAGTTTGCATTAGTCAATGAATAGTCCAAGCATGGGAAGGTTTAGTGGATGCTTTCATGTGTTTTTTCAACGTAACTTCAAAGATAAATTCTAGAGGTGGGACCTCAAATGAGCGCATGCTCTCCACGTGCCCTGGGCCCAAGAAAGTTTCCTCGGCCATTTGAAAAACTCTTAGTATAAAGTAGAGCCAGTGGAAGCCTCCACGTGTCTCTTTGGCTCACTATTGATATGGTGGCAAAAAATGGAGACCTCAAACAAGTGTCGGCTCTCCATGTGTCTTGGACCCAAAAAAGTTATACCGGCCATTGAAAAAGTTTAAGAACCAGTAGAAGGTGCCACATTTTGAGGGTCCGAGAAAGTTGCATCGACGCTTGAAAATTATAAGTATGGGAAGATCCAATGGAAACCTCCACATGTCCCTTCCGGGAAAATCCAAGGGTCAAAGCCAGAGGCAGATCCTCAAATAAGCGCAGGCCCTCCACGTGTCTTGGTGGGTCTTAGGCATTTACCTTATACTTTACACAATTCTTCGCCATACTACATCAAAATATCAAATAGACCCACCACTCCGCATCTAATTAGAAAAAACCATGTTTTCATGGATGTAGGGATAAGATTTATAGAGGAGGTACAATCGTGGAAGACGCCCAACAACAAAAATTTTCCCCATGGAGAGAAAAATGTAAATAATACCAAGACCCAATGTGATCCATGACCCAAGGAAAGGACTGAAAATGAAATCCAAATGAGGGATAAATTTTTCACGCATCCATACAACGAGATAGAAAATACATCTAACCATGCAGACTAAGAAATTTTGAACAAATAGGGCAAGATTAAATCGAGCACCAACAACCTAGAGATGTTATATTTAATTTTTCCTCAATAATCTCTTTTCTACTTATGCTTATATGTTTTGCCTATATTTCATTATTTTAACATTTTTTGTCTTACCCAATATTGACCTTTCATTCATAGGTTTATTGTTGGAACTAAATTTACTTGTAGCCATAGTTTTCAGCAATCTATCATTTTGAGGACAAACCTTGTCAACTTTTTGTTCCAATTTTATTTCCAAATCTATTAGTCACTAATTCTACTTATACTCCTATGGAACTTGACAACTCTTTCAAACATGCTACTTTCAACCTATCCTATTATTTATACCTCTCCCTTACCTAAAAATAATCCAGATATGGTTCACATAGTTCAAGTAGATATATGAAAAATGGATTTCACTAAATATAGACACAAAGTGGCTTACTTTGTAAGAATATCAACTAAAACAATGTAAATATGTTGAGATAATGTGGATAAAAACTTATAAGAAATCCTAAAACATTTTTGACATTAAAAGGAAACACACTTGTGAGTACTTAGTTATTTCCTACATAGATGAAACTATCAAGTGAAATAGCATACACAAATATATGTAGGTGTAGACAAAAATATTCCACATTAGATAATATTTATCCTAGTCTTACACTATTATTTAAAGGCTCTAAGGTGTAATAAATACTAATTAATCCCCCTTTTGCCACCTTTTTATTATATTTTATTTAATCTTGCCCACATATTTCCGATACCTATCAGCCCCTTTCATGACCTTTCCAATATTCTATCCTAAAATCATACCTTCAGGCATTGTACTACGGCACTTAAGGCACCCCGGTCCCATTCTAGGTGCCCCATCTCTATACACAACATTTTCAACTTATTTTTAGGTCACTTATAGTTGTTAGTCATTCTTATCTTCTTCTTAGTTGGCCATGTCAGGATTAATTATGATATTAAGCTTGAGAGCCCTATAAATATAAAATTATAAGACCATAATAAGGGTCCTCGGTCATTACATCTTATCAATACTATCACTCCATCTAGGTTTATATCGATTACATAACTTGCATCCACATAGTTCCATGCATTCAAGATAGGAAATCTACATCACACACACTTCATATGGGGAGGGATTCCATTCTATTCCATTCGGACATGCTACCTACATTTCTATAGGTACTATTTCTCACTACTTCACAAAATATGAATGACACGAAAGAATCTAGGGCACGATATGCACACACACCAAAACTAGATCGGGTCCGAAATGTAGTGCAATTCAATCAACAATAAGAAAACTAGTTTTGAGGTTGAGGATAGTCCAACCCATTTATATGCATCTTTCATTTTTAGGATTTTATACTTCTCCTTTCATTACAAGTTATTCTCTAGTTCATCCGATGAATACAATATAACAACGGGAAGCACTCAAAAATACTTAGATACCATACTAGATTCAAGATATAAGGATTTCTAGTGTTCAAGTGCCTAGATTATAGACTAAGCACTTTGGGGCACCCCAATACACTCCCAAGTGCCTGTTTCATCGAGAAAGGCTAGATATACCCTTCATAGGTTCCCTGAGGTTTATCTCGCACTTCCAAATCTGTGACACTTTGTGATAGTGTTTTGGTATCGGTGAGTTTTCCTTACTCTCTTCTTTTGCACATTAGGGTTTCATTTCATCTAGAGTAGTTTATTTACATTTATTTCATACTACTTTAGTTCATTTATAGGGTTTTATTCCTCTAAATAGATTAACATTAATATCCTAGATATCCCTTGGGCCCCTATAGAAACCTTTATTTTTGTTAAACATTTTGGTGAAACCGGCCTCACTTCTTATCCCTTTTAGGGTTTCAAATATGCAATTTCCACCATGGGTAAGCGTCATATAAAGTCATGTTCTTCTAATTCTCTAGTTAATTTGCAATTTGATAGCTTTAGAAATGCTTTCACCAAAACCCCCACTTTTCTTCTAGTTATAACCTTTGTCCTTAATTTATTGAACTTCCATCTTCTAGGATGGATCCTTGGGCTTTTCCTCAACATGGCATTGAAGTCCAATATCTTCCTCTAGATCCTATTATTATATCTCCCACCTTTGGCATAAATGAATCTATCCCTACACCTCCTTCTCTGCCCATAATTGATTCTCCACCTAAACCAACTCCACCTACCCTAGTCCTTGTTTTTGCATGATCAATCTAGTCCCTTCCACTTCTGTCATTACTTTGACACCATCCAATACACCCACCCCACACTACTTGATTGCTTTTCCTATTCATCCCCTATCCCATTTTCTATACGACATGCCATTCACAACCCCTCTTTGCATTCTTAATATTGTTTCTTCCCCACCACCCTGTCACTACTACTACTATTGTGTCATACCAAGATTTATAAAACCACTTGATACCATCCTATTCTCACCACCATCCCCTACCTCTTAGTATTCCCATCATTCACTTGCACTCTCTTCATAAACAATTCATTTTGGGAGCACATACCGCTCTATACCTCATGTCCTATCACCGTATGTGCATATGATGGTCTCCATCGACTAGGATTTCACTGGATGACCTTCATACTCCTTTGAGTGATCTACATTTATATTTTGTTCTATTATTCTCAATGTCACTTATGGTTTGCATTTTTTTGACCTTATGGTTCATCTCTCACACTATCCTACTACCTATTCACTTACACTAGGCAAGTATTGGTTAGATTATATAGTATGGGCACCCTTGATCTTTATCATATTGATATCACCTTCCCCATGTCATTGGGAAGAACTAGTATTTCAAGTAGTTCTTTTTCTTTCTATACACCTAACCTCAATGTTTGGTATGCTCAGGATGCCCATTACCCACCTTTATGGATGAACAATACATCATGGTCATGTACATTTTACACATTCATGGTTATCTAGATGACCTCCCACATACACTTACCTATCATGTATCTTGAGTGGTCTAGTATGACTTTGACACTTCTCTTGATGATCCCTCTGATGCTCTTACCCCACCATTACCTTCATGCGGTCCACCTCCACCTACACCCTCTTCTATATCCACCACCACAGTTGATGAATCTCACCCTAATTATCCTCCATCTCCCACCCACTTTTTGACATTATAAATCTACTACAATAACATGGTGGGTCCATGGAGGAAATAATTGCATCTCTCCATGTTGAGATTAACCAACTTAAAGATATTGCTAACTCACATAAGCACACTACTACTAATGACCCTTGCACGATATTTATCCCTTGTCTCCCCCTTACTACCCCAAAACTGTACCATTCCCTTTACCCTTATTATTCCTTCTACTGATTAACAACCAGGACATTCATGGCCACCTGATTTTCATAAACTCATTGATCTACCATATAATCTCTGGTATCCACCACATCATCCAATCCACTATCATGATCCATGGTTTACAACTACCACCAAATTTTAAGGAATCATATCGAATCTTTCCATGCATCGATCCATATTATTAGAGAGCTCCAATAGTTATGTCTCCTTTCATTGAAACACATCCTTATTCTATGTTATGCCTTACTCATTTTTCCCAGATCGTAGGGGAAAACTCATGCTACCTACATCTCACCTCAACAACAACCTTTCCTACACTCTTCACTTCCCTAATCCTCACTTTCTAGTCCATCTAATTGTACATGATATCCTCTTCTCCACATAGCTAATACGAGGTTATCTACATTATTTACCACACCTCTTCCAACTTATTTCCAATCACTCTATTATGTTATTCCTAAACATTGGTATATGCCTCCTTCTCGGACCACTACAACATCTTCTCACCCACTCGCACACCTCACTTTATTCCACATTGATCATGCTCCTATTTATGCATGACATATCCTTGATATCCGACACCTACACAATTTACTATGCCATAATGTACATCTTATATCTACGCCTTGATTTCATATCAGCTTCATTCCCTACACACTAGTTATCTCCTATAAGCGCATCATTAGAGCATCCTCTTATGCTTTCCTCCTCTCATGTACGTGTCAATGGACATTTTTCCCTAAACCTTATTGGTGCTTTCCTCTTTCATAAACAAATGAGGGGGCATGGCCATTAGACATTCCCACACCTCTTACTCTCTCACATCGCTACCTATCTCATTCATACATTTTAATGTCTTCACATATCAACATTTTAATCATATATTATCACACCCTCATTACCCAATGACACACCCTAGTGCTTCAGTTGACATTGGACTATTGAGGGGTTACCATTACACTAAACCCCACACACTACTGATAGGACCTAGACATTTATATTCCATCATCTATATTATATATCCATCTTATACACTACACTAGTCATCATTATATATGATCCTAGTTTTGCATTTCATCCTCTCATTTTACATTTACGTTAGGTCACATTGTATATGAGTCTAGCTTTTACCATCACATAGTTTTCCTACACACATCATCATATCTCCTACACTACATATAAATCCTACATATCCACATTGCATCCATACACCTCACTTATCCTACACGCTACACTAGATTACATTACACATGGGTCTAGTTCTACCTATCATCATTCCATCCACCATTTTCATACATTACTATCATCACATTCATACATCTTACCTATTCTATATCCTACACTAGATCTCCTTATACTTGGGTATATTTTTACCTAACATCATTACACATCATATTTCTACCTACCCACGTATTCCATTTCATTCCATATCCATTACATATTCTATACTAAATTTCCTATGCCACACATTCACATACCCTAGTCGTTTAGACTAGATTATCTTCTATGCACTTCACTCACCACCTTATGACACACTCTAGTTACTTTGTCCATACTCAACTACTATGGTTTTGAAATTAAATGGACCCTACCTACATGTGACATGTCATCATACCACATTCATCGAACTAATGTTCAACACTCTAGTCTATATCATCACCCACACCCCTCATTACATACCATAATGGTATACACCTTAGGTTAAATCACCATTCCCTTCATCCATTATAAATTATACATTATACTATCACATCCTATCATCACATAATCTATTATCCTAATCTGAGTAATTTTATTACATCATCAATTCTTCTACTCATCACTTAGTGTTATATACTTTAGGGTAAATCACTACCACATTATTATTCATCACATAGTGATATATGCTTAGGGATGAATCATCACTCACACCTCCCACAATTCTTGGTATACACTTATGCTATAGGGTTCCACACACACCTTTCTATGTGAGGCATTCCCATCCATTTATCTTATAGTAATATATTTTTAGGGATAAATCATCACTCTTTCATTCAACAAGTCATGGTATACGCTTAGGTTATAGTGTCCATGCACATCTTTCATTTATCTCACCATCATACACTCATTCTATAGTGTTATACCCTTAGGTATAAATCATCACTCCTTCATTCAATCAATCTTGGTGCATGCTTAGGTGTAGAGTCCATACACACCTATCTACATGTCGTATTTCATCACCATTCCATACACGTACTCATCACAACATGGTAGACACAACCAAAACTACTTGACCATTTCCCAATGACACACTCTCATTTATTGTTCTTTCTTAACTGCGAGGTGGAAAACAAAATGAAACCCATTGCATACACATTCCATTCCATTCCATTCCACAATTTACTACATTGTCTTAGTAGAATTTACTCTTTCTTACAAGTGTTTTCATGCTCATTCTACTACACATGTTAGATTTCTTTCATAAATGTCATTCTCATACACACATGCATTTTCAAGCATTTTCTAGTGTGATCACATATATAAGACTCTACATGAAACATAGATTCTTGTCTTCTACCCTTCCTATATCGGTTACTGGGGGCATGCACATTCATCCTATCCAGGTGTTATTGTTTCATTCTATACATAACATATTTTACTTATTTTTTCTACATTCTTTCACATATTGGTTATCACTCTAACATGCCAACGGGTTTTCCATGTGCACCACTTGTTTTGTAACACTACATGTTTATTTTTACTTGTCGTATTATTTTATTGACGCAGGAATTTCCCTTTGCTTTTTCCATTGCCATAATGGCCTTGTGTGATTTTTGAAATTATGGGTGATGAATTTGAAAACTACTATATGTGGTCTACTTGTTTTCTTGCATGTATACACTACAGTTTGTACATTGTTTGTGTATATTACACTTGTCTTATTGCATGTATGTGTTTTCATACTAACACTTTTATTGACTAAATATCTCCTTTTGTGCATGTTGTTGTAATTACCAAAATCTTTCCATGTTTAAATTATGGGTGATGTACAACCCCAAAGAGGGGGCATCATGATTTCAAAACCACTAGTTCACACATAGTGAGTGAGTTTAGGCCATTCTATAAACTCCATACATAGTGGCCTCAATAGGACATGGTGTTCTTCAGCAATTCTATAGAGTAGTTATATGCTAGGGGGTTACAATGGGTGTTACTTTCTACACTTCTTTCGTCTCGTGGTGTCGGATCACTAATAAAAAAGGATAGTACGAGAGATATCTTCCAACATTTCAATAGAAGTAGTTAAAGCTTGGAGGATACATCATGGTTACTGTATACTTCTTGACTAGGGTGGTGTGATATCACATGTTCCATGACATCTTTTTTTTCTTTGAATCTTGAATCAGTGCACATGTTCCATTTTTCCATTTACACTTCCTATTCTACTACATTTTACATAGCATTTTTACATACATACATATTTGACTACTTGATCATTTTCTCCTTACAGGTCTTCCATACAAGAAACAAGTAGTAAAATTAGGAAAAAAACAACAACAATAATGATAATGATAAAAACCCACCACAATAGGAAAATACCTTTACTAACTATACACGTACACTACACACATGTTCCACCCTAGGTTCACTCTCATCAATTTTTATACACATTTTACATATTTTAAATCACGCTCCTACATAGTTTTCTTTTTTCATTCCACGTAGGAGTATAGTCTATCAACATGAATTATTCTACACTCTACATGATTATCTAATATAGACATCTCTATCTACTTTATGTTCTTGAGTTTTCCACTCACCAACATAAAGTGGGGGAAAAAGTAGACACAAATATTACATATATTAGAAAATATTTAGCCCAATCTTATACTAGTATTTAGAATGTTCTCAAGTGTACAAAGTACTAATTAATCCCCACATTTTAGAAACCTTTTTCTTATCTTTTATTTTGTCTTTCCTATGTATTTCTTGATACCTATTATCCCATTTCATGACCTTTCTAACATTCTAGAATGAAATCATTGTATCTCAAGATGTACTTGTGTGCCTCGAGGGCATGCCCTACTCCCATTCAAGGTCCTGGTCTATACACAACCTCTTATCCTTCTTTTTGGGTCACTTTTAGTTGTTCTTCATCTTTATCTTCTTCTTAGTTGGTCTTATCGGGATTAATTATGGAATTAATCTTGATATACCTATAGATATAAAGTTATAAGACCATAATAAGGGTCCTAGGTCATTACATCTTATCACAACTATCAATCCATTTAGGGTTGCATCTGTTAGGAAATAAGGGATAAAATATGTGGGACAATACCCATAGAATCACAATGGTAGAAACCAATATAAAAAAAATTACATATCTAAAATAAAAGTGTAGAATAAAAAGAACACAACAAGAAGAGATAATATTTAACGTGGTTCACCCAATTTGGGAATATGTTCACCAAGAATTAGTTGCTCAAATTTTATTACAAGCCACCGATCTCTCAATAAAATAACCTAGATCTATTTGGAGTTATGCTCAACAAAATTTATAGAATTCACCGAATTCACACACATCTACAATGTTACATCAACCCTACCATATGGACAAAACCACATAAATAAGCATTCACTTAAGAAAATTTCCAATCTTTGTGGGTATAAAAACCATGGGCCAAAACCATCTCATAAAACCTATGGGTAGAAAATATCACCCATATGAGAAGATCATGTTTCCCGATATATCGAAAACATTTCCACGTAAAAAAATCTTGGGCTATGCCCTTGATTCCCGCTCGGGGCACAACTCATCCTAGAACCTTGTTAAAAATAGATGAAGAGTGTATAGTACTCTTTAGTGTACCATCTTCAACACTTCCACACATTAAAATAAGCTCCACAACATAACAATCTCCCACTGTAGTTTCTTTTTCCTCTAGTAAGCTTCCCAACCCTTAACTAGTTTTATGAATACCAACCAAAGTTGAACACAACTTTAGTTTTTCCTCTTGTGACCACCTTTTCATCATGTCTATAAAAATCAAAATGAAATTAATCTTGTGTAGCTTCAACTTCTCTTCCTGAAATTTTTCCGATGAAATGGTACCTTAAATGTATATGGTTCATTCTATAGTGGAAAGAAGAGTTCTTAGCTAGGTGTATAACACTCTAACTATCACCATAAATATTTCCTTCCTCCTGCTTATGCCCAAAATCCTTAAGAAATTTGTGTAACCAAATCATTTATTTTCTTACCTTTATAGTAGCAACATAATCAGCCTCTGTGGTTGACAAATCCACAAGCTTTTGTAGTCATGAAATTCATATCACTATTGTCACACCTACAATGAAAATATAACTTGTCATGCTCTTATTGATGTCTACATATCCATCCATATTTGAATCTTAATAATCACACAAAGTGGTGTCTAATCCATTATAGAACAAAAATGTCCCAATGGTCCCTCTTAATCTTGAAGGATCCACTTTACTTCGTGCGGTGATTTTTACCTTGATCACTTGTAAATATACTCACAACTCTCACTTCATGGAAAATATTAGGCCTAGTACACACCATGACAAACATCAAACTATCAACCACTGATGTGTAAGGTACCTTGAACATCTGGTTACTCTCTTACTCTATCTTGGGACACATCTCCTTTGATTACTAGAAATGGCCTCGCAATAAGGAGTCCCAAGTGGTTTATCATCCTGCATGTTAAACCTTTCCAATACCTTCTTAATGTAATCTTCCTAAGATAAATTCATCTTTCGTTCCTTCCTATCCCAAGATATCCTCATACCAAGGATTTTTTTGCTTCCCCCAAATCCTTCATATCAAAGGATTCACTTGGTTACTTCTTGATTACTTTTATTTCCTACATGTTTTTACTGCAACCAACATGTCATCCACATACTGACACAAGATAATATAACTTTCATACTCAAATTTATTTGAATACATGAAATGGTTAATGACATATAATATAACATTTCTCCATCGTGAAGCTCTAAAATGTATTATACCATTGAGATGGAGCTTGTTTCAAGCCATAGAATCTCTTCTTCATTTTTCACACCATCTCCTCTTTACCTTTGACCTCATAACACTCTAGTTGTTGCATATATAGATCCTCCTCCAAATCAAAATGGATAAATGTAGTATTTACATCAATCTTCTCTAAGTGAAAAGTCTTTTTCTACCACTATTTGAAGAATATTTCTAATAGAAGTCATTTTTTACTACAGGAAAAAATCTCTTCAAAATCTATACTTTTTTCTCATGAAACCCCTTTACCACAAATCGGGCCTTATATATTTTCTTTCATCCTTCTTCCTCTTTGAATTTGTAGAACCCACTTGTTCTCGTAATACTCTTTTTCCTTTTGTTAGCTTCACCAAATCCCACGTTTGGTTCTCCATGAGAGCCTAATGATCCTCATCCATGGCTTCCTCCCATTTCTTCCTTGAATTTACCTACATTGCCTCATCAAACACCTTTGTCTCTCCACTCTCAATTATAATAAATACTAAGTAGAAGTAGAAAAAAATTCAAGTTCTCTTATTATCCTAGAAGACCTCCTCAATTTAGAGTTTGGGGTTTCTATCATGCGGAAGTTCTTGAGCTGATAAATGTGTCACTTTTCCATCCGGAAGATCCTATACTACTACATATTCTTCCTTAGATTCTTTCTTGTTTTCCTATAATTGTTGCTTATACATGAATTTCTCATTAAAGACCACATCCTGGATTGAATGATTTTATTTTCCTTAATACTCCACCATTTAAAATCAAATTCATCACCACCATAAAAATGAAAGTACATTTTTCTAATTTAGCCTCTACCTTAGTCTTATCATCCTTGTCTATATGGATAAATAACTCAAATCCAAAGACTCTAAAAATGAGTAATCAACTTTCTTACCATATCAAGCCTCCTCATGTATTGTTATTATCTATGAAAAGTACACCCTAGTTTAGAGATGATAGTAGAGGTTCTAAGATTTATTTGATCTCTCACTTTCATAGATAAAATGGAAACATCTCAGTCTATAGGAATACCTATTATTGATGTGAGTCTTAGTATCAAGGCCATTTCCTTATTGATGTATCATAAACTATTTTTTTGGGTTTTGAGGGTAAAATATGATCAGTAAATGAAATTGAAAAAGGGGTGATACATCCAACTTATTGAGTTATTTTTATGAGGATATGCACAATAAATTTGAGAATGAATTTTAGATGCAGGAACCAATGGCTTTTAGTAGAATATTAAGGCAAAACACTTATGTATTAAGGATAAATCACAACAACACTACAAGATAAACATGCACACTAATGCTATGCAGAAAATACCAGATTTACAACAAGGTAAGAATGATTAAATCATGGAATTTAAATTCACAAGAATTAATGGAAAATACACAACCATGTAAATAATTGGAAAGACCAAAATTATTTCTCATTTAAGGAAAAACTGGCAGAAATATGCTTCAAAGGCACTCCTATGTTTAAAATTCCTCCTTTGTGCTTTTTCAATGCACACAATATATAGCAAAATTATTCACCCAACCCATCCTAAAAATAGGCTAAAATTTATACTCACCCATGCATGCTAATTTTACCCCTTTATCATGAATAAATAAAGGACAAAAATAGATATGCTGATTAAAGTGGGGCATTAATAGCCTTACTCACAAAAATAAACTCAAGTCAAAGAAAAATAAACTCCAGTCAAAGTTCAGTTGAATGATCTATTTTTAATAAAACTTGCATGAATAATTTAGCTAATAATAGCTCTGTTTTTTGTTCAAGTCTTCTCCTATGTGCATGAAAATTATTATTTTATTCTTGTGCTACTTGCCATTTGATCCACTTGTAATGATAAATTTGGCACTTTTACAATTCTGCCCTTGGATGCACATGCAAAATAATATCCTTGTGTGAGAAAAATAATTCCTTTGTCTTCAATACTTAGTAAAACATTCACCCTCCAATGTGGGGACCACCTGTAGGCATGTGCAAGAAAATAATACCCTTATTTTGTGAAAAATAAGGTAATTAGAATTTCAAAAAGGTCTTCTTGATTTCTAATGTTGACATTTTTTCACATGGGATCCTTTATTCTTATTTCACTGATGTGACAATTTTCTGTCTTTATCTGCATGATAAGATAATCATCTATGTCTTCTAGTGCATTTATGTGACACTTTTACAATGGTTGGTCCTTGTCTTTATTTACATGAATAATTCTTTTTCATCTTTTCTATTCACATGCAAATAATTATCCTTGTGCATAAGCAAAAGATACATGTTCTCCTATAATATTTACAAAATGTGATAATAAAAGGGGCCTCACGTGGTTTCAAACATGCAACCTCACTAGCACCCTTAGTCACTTTAATCAAGTGCCTTTCTCTTATAATCTTGACCCCTTCCTTTGGTTGCACCATGCACATGAATTTGGAAATAGTAAGGTATTTTAACTTACACATTGGTCAACTTTTGATTTAATCAAGACATAAAAACATCAACGATAATATTGAAAGTAACAACCCATAATATTAGTCTAAGGCTAGAAATAATGATTTTATTGAAAGAGGGGTCCCCTCCCCACGAGGGATTGACCCTCATGATTTTTTGGGTGGAATTAAATTCACCCTAATTGGGGTTTTATCATCATTTGACATGTAGCATTATCTTTAACCCTAGATGTATTAGGAGTTTGCATGGAAAATGTTGATTAATATATACGAACATCGATCTTCATATTATTTGATATCCATCATTGATTTCTCTTGATTCGGTAGAGGGATAGGTGGATGGTGGATTTATCTACACCATTTGATCTCTGGGTGGTTTCAATTTTGAACCATTGATTTTCTCACCATGGTAGATAAGGTAGTTGGCAATAGTTAGCAATAGTGATCCTCCGATCTTACACTAGTAATATCTAACCGTTGATGTTCTATGATGAGTTGGTTCACCTAACCCTCGGGTTAAGCAAGAAAAATGGGAAATTGACTATCATTTGGTCATTATTCATTTGAAATCCTTGGTACTTGGTGAAAGCCTTGGAAAAAAAAATTGTCGTCATTTTTTTATTTCATCTAAGCTTGATTTAATCTCTATATAACTCTGTGCATATTCAACATGAAGAGAAGTGAATAACTTCAGCCATTTTTCTTCTTTGTGACACATTTCGAAGACATTGGCCACCATCGATGAGATTTTGAGATATTTTAAAGATCTCATAGACATGTATTTCTCTTCCATGTTTTCTTCATTATGGCCACCATTGTTGAATGGGTGATTTCTCTGGTTATTTACCCTATAAATGTTTTTTTCTTGAGATTTAACTCTAAATTTCTTATAAATTATGTACCCTTTATGGGTTATTGACAATTTTACACTTGTGTAAAATTGGAAACTCAAAACTTTATTACGATGGATGGCATCAATGAAGTGGACGTTACTTAGGGGGATGCATTATAGTTTTAATTACATTTTTATTGCAACAATTTATTAAATACATGTTTAATATGTAGTTATGTATGTTGTTATAGAATGTAACACCTTACATAGACTACCATTCCATGTTCATCTTCAGCAAAGAAACAAAAAATCCCCGAAGGACCAATGCATTGCCTTGATGAAGGTGGGAATTGTAGTTTATGTGAGAGATTAAACTCAGTAATGGAAAGTAGAGTTACATTTTTCATGTAGCAGATTCATTTTAAGTTATAGGTACATTAAATCTCATTATTTATACATGTTAAATACATTTAATTATGTGATTGAGTTGTTTATTTCATTATACAATCAATATCCATGTCATAAAGCTAAAAGTAGAAAGAAGTATACAACTCAAGTACATAAATTAAATGTTATTTATTCATGAAGAAGTACAATGTTTCCCACACAAGCCGTGGGATGTAACTCATAACTATTGAAGAAATAAGTACATGTGCATGAAGTTAAAAGTAAAAGAGTATATAAGAAACCCATCATTTCCATGGGCTTTACTTCTAAGTCTTCTTAAGCTCTAGCTCCATCTTTCATCTAGCTCTCCCAAAAGTCATAGTTTACCTGAAAAATTAAAAGAAAATGCATCATTATATAGCTCAAGGTCATATCTGTACTCATGTACTATCTAACTACATGTAGATGGATTTATAAATATCATAAGGTACATCGATAGAGATACAATTGATAAAGCAATATTCTACAATGGTACATATGATTCCCATAATCATTATAGAATAAGAGAGAGAAAAGGAAAAACTAGACAACATAAGAGAAGTTAAAAATCCTAAATAATTTCTAACTATTCTCTTAAGTGTGTGGGTACAAGTTATAAAAAAGGAGAAAATAAAAGCATGTTGTACAGATCCTCATTGTTAGATAAAGATTGCATAAAAATAGAGTTCAATGACTTCCATCCTATGGTACATCAAATTGGAATAACTCACAAGTACATAATGGTATGAAAGAAGAATGTAACTCAGAGTTCAGTAGCTATTCTAGAAATAGAAGGAGTTACAGTGCATATCAGAAGAGAAAATTGCATGATTACTTCCATTCAAAGAAGA
Organism: Taxus wallichiana var. yunnanensis; assembly: GCA_018340775.1. Lineage (NCBI taxonomy): Eukaryota > Viridiplantae > Streptophyta > Pinopsida > Cupressales > Taxaceae > Taxus > Taxus wallichiana. The sequence continues at coordinate 896,123,031 of CM031240.1, read as the reverse complement.
AATAAGTCATTTCAAACATTCAAAGATAAACATGTTTCAAATTTTCAAAGAAGTGAAGTGGAAGAATAAGAATATAAAGGCTGAGATAGGAAAGCTAAAGAGTGCAGGTTTTAATCAACTCCAGAACAACTATGATAAAAAAATAGTTTCCCAAAAGGAATGATAAAGCAACATTTAGGTAAGCTCCAACATATTAGTGGTTAATTTATGTAAGGAGTTGTTGTTTCTAAACATCTTTCATATAAAAGGAAATTACATTCTTCAAATGTTACAAGTGCAAGTACAACAAAAGTAAATGAATAAGTATGCACTCATCAAAAGAAGTCAAGTTTTCTCATATCAGAACACTTCATGACTTGCAATTAGGTATTGATAAAGACACAAGTACAAATAATGGAGATCAACTTTCAAAATATGCAAGAATATAGAAATGGTATAGTTGATCAAGTGAAAAAAGGGCTAAGTCTAGTTTCAACTTCCAAACAAGCTATAAAGTACTATTACAGTTCTAACAAGCATGATTGCAATATGACCATCATGGTCCAAATAAAGTACTTTAATGAAAGGAAAAGAAAGTACATTCTTCAAATTTTCAAAGTGAAAGTAATAAAAATTTCATCTACTGAAAAGAAATGCACATTTAAAAAATCTTCAGTTTCAGCATGTATCTCATAAACATGACAGAAGAAAATCAAATAATTGCATCTACCAATCATGTAAGTATAGGTACAATTGTAATCAAATAAAACTAAAGAGAAAAAATATAACATTTGCAGTAGGTACATTTTAACACTAAATTTGTTCAAAGTAAAGTGAAAGCTTTGAAATATGTTCCGAGAAGAAGTACATTTTATGTATATACCATCAAGTTAGTCATTGAAAAGGGTACAATTGTGTGAACAATGTAAGAAATGCAGCATTCAAGTTTCCATTGCAAAGGAAGCAACACAGTAAAGCAAAGAGTCTTAGAGTCATGCATCTAAATAAGATTCAAAAGTGTAAGATTACAGTATCAATAAAGCAACAGTTTGAGTTACAAAATGGGGTTCAATGTTACTTTGAATACTACATTTATACTGCATTCATTGCCATACATGCCAAAAGTTTCCAACTCAAATAGGAACAGTCTTCTAGGAGCTATAAGAAAATGTCATCTTCAGGATAAAAGAGTCAATTTATGAGGACCAAATTTCAAAGGAGGAACTTCCCATCAATACAATTTTGCAAGTATACAGTTATCTAGAAATATATGTAATGAAACTAAGATAGAAATCATTGGTACATATCAAGGCACAACTTTAAAACAGAGATTCCTGATCACAAATACAAGTAGTGCCAAGCAAGCACAAAATAAATAAATGAATAACTTGTATTTTTTTTTGTAAATAATGGAACATACAATACATGTTCATGTATTTAGCACTTTAAGGAGATAAATTTCCACGAATGAATCAAAATATCGAGAATAACAAAATCTACAAAATAGGAAGAAACAAGTGACAGGAGTAGAATTTTGTTGTTTTTAAAATGATAAAGAGAAGTAATCAATTTCATATTTCATCACCTTAAGCTCAACATTCAACCCTAAATTATAGTTCATGATATATCAAAAGGGTACATAAATTGATATGGTTTACAACTCAAACCATCATTCTCAAACTAGTTACAACTTATAGTAACCATCATCTGGAAAAGATCAAAATTACATACTTCATGAGACAAATTTAAGAACATCATTTAGATTAAAATTGATACAAAGAGAAGTGAAGATACATCCTTCAAAGCAATAAGGTATAGCTATTCAAACATCAAACAAATATCAAAGCTACTTTTTCAACCACAGTGATAATTTTTAGAAACTAGAAGAGTGAGTTTCAAAGCAAGACATGTTTCAAAGGATATTTTGACTAGATTCTTGAAAATTCATATTCATATCATCAAATGGTTGTATGGAGAGGAAACAAACTACTAGGTAGAGTGCTCATAAATGAAATAGATGTAAAAGATCACGGTTAAAAACCTACAACCTAGTATGGATCAATCAAAGGTGGATGAATCTATCCTTCATATTGACATTAAAATGTGAGGTCAGTGAAATATAATGGCTAAAATCCAAGAGCACATATAAGGCAAGGCTCTATCATGATGAGGAGCATTTTACAAAATAAGTGAAAAATGTACATAAAAGACAACAAGGAGAGCTTTTGGTTTTTTAAACGAAGAATCAATAAACAACTCCATGTTTCTTCAATAATGGAGAGCTACGTTAAAAGATATCTCTCTCATAAAAATTGGACACTCTAAGATACAAATAATCAAAAAAAAAAAAGCACAAAATCACAAAGTAGAATACCCCTAATTTGATTCAGAAATAACATAAAAATCAAAGGTTTCTTCAATAATGTTGGCCATAAATTTAAAACAAAAAAATCTTGTGCTAGTTACCCATGGAATATCATATTTAATGACCTTTCAAGTAAAATTAAACCCAATAGTGGAGGATCTAGTCAAAACAAAGAGCTCACTGAGAAAGAATAATGGTGTTAGATGAGAATAGAAAGAAGTTTGAATGATATAAACCCAAATCAAGTTGTAACAATATAAAGCTCATATGTTCGAATGAATTAAGAAATGAAAAACTTAGAACAATAAATAATGACCAATTTGTATCATTGAAAGATATTCAAAAGGAAAATTTTTTTGTCATGGTTTCCATTACCAAAATTTAGGGGGAGAGAAAAAAATTGAACCACAGAATAGTGAGTTGACTCACGAGATCCATGACAAAGTTAGAACCATGCCTTCAAAATCAATAGTATCAAAAATGGGCCTAAAAATGAGCTCAACTCATGGAACCCATTTAAAAATAAAGCAGGGCATGAATATAATAATAGTCTGAGCAATATTATCAAAAACCCAAATCTTCAAATAGCAACAAAGATGGTACAAAGATCGATATTACTCACACACGTATAATCACAGAAATAGTAAAATAAAAGCTCATAAAAAAATAGTAGTTTCATTCACACATTACCCTCTTGGTGGCCATAATAGGAAAACAGAGAGCTTAGGGTCAATGGTACACTAAAATTAAAACATAATAGATTCTAACCTTCAAAAATGCCCAGAATCGGGACTTCAAATGGCGTTCTTATATCTCACAAAGCTCGATCTAGAAAAAATGATGAAGAAGATGATTTGTAAACCTCACATAAATATCAAAGCTTTGAATTGCAAATAACCAAGCTCAAAATCATAATTCATGACATCGAGGAAATTTTTTTCTAGGCTTCCCCTTGTTCTTCAAAAAAAAGAAGAATGAATGGATAATGAGGGTTTCAAGTTCTTTTACATGACCCTAAAGTCAACAAACTTTTCTAGACTCATCGGGAGCTAAGAATCGATTGCAGAGATTAAAAGGTATGAAAAATCAATCAATGCAAAACAACAACTTACAACTCACCACAAGATCACTTTGGTTCAACGATCAATCAGCGTTTTAGATCAATTCGTACAAGATTTATGGACACAATTTAGTGAATTTAATACAATCAATCTACCCCTACTGCCATGTATAGAGAAATGATGAAAAATATAAAATGGCACATATATTTACGATCTATATAGATCCATCATCCTATTTAATGCAAACTCCATAGGATCGTCTAACTCAACCAAGGTCAAAAAAGGAAGTGCATGTGTCAGCTCCAAATAAACCCTAACTTCAACTAAGTTAGCAATTCCACCGCCAAACATCATGATGGGTCGAGGTTTTCGTTGGAGGGGGCCTACCTCAAATTATTCATAATTATTTTTTACATTAACCCTTAAAATATCTAAAATCATATGCTACATATCAAAACCAACAACATGATTCACTATGATTATCTAAAATGAGTTATATCATATGTAAATCAAAAGGGGCTGAAATTCTATATGTTATATAATGCCATGGTAGAGGTGTAATATATGGTCAAACTATGCTAAATGTAATGATTACATTAAATTCCTCAAATATACCTTAAAAATTGTAACAAAACTTTGTAGACAAGGATGAAAGGGAGGTATTTATGCATACAATCATAAATGCATAAAGGAGTGTTATTCTTGCATATGCATATTATGCAGTGGACCCAATAGATTATTCAAAAGGAAAAATTTGAACATGTACACATTAGAGCCTCTGCAGTGGTCCCCATAGGGGATGAAATACATGGGTGAGTATTTTGCAAATTAATTAAAGGAAAAGGAATTATTTTTCTTAGACAGGGAGATTAATTTTGAATGTGCATCAAATGGGAAAAAATTAAAAGATGCCTACAAATATCATTCCATGTGGATCAAGTTATAAGTTTCACATCAGGAAGAAGAAGACATAGATTGCATGCACATTCAGGAAGACTTGCACAACAAGCAAGGGCTATTATTAGCCAAATTATTCATCTTATTTTATTAAAAATAGATTAGTCAATACGTACTTGGACTGAATTTTATTTTTGTAACTAAGGCTATTAATGCCTCATTGTAATCAACATGTCTATTTTTATTCCTTTATTTAATCATGATAAAGGGAAAAATTAGCATGCATGGGAGAGTTCAAATTTACTCTATTTTTAGGATGGTTTGGGTGAATAATCTTGGTTTATATTGTGTATAATTGGAAGGCATAAGGGAGGAATTTTGAACATAAGAATGTTGAAGAAAATTTTTCTAGTTTTACCTCTTGAATGAGAATTTATTTCTTCCTTTCCAATTATTTGTAGTGGTGTGTATATCTCATTAATTCTTGTGAATGTCAAATTACCTGATTAATCATCTTACCTTGTTACAAATTTAGTAATTTCTACATAATATTAGTGTGCATGTTTATCTTATTGTGTTGTTGTGACTCATTCCCTCAATACACAAAGTGTTTTTCCTTAATATTTTGTTGAAAACTATTGGTTTGTGCATCCAAAATTCATTCTCAATTTGATTGTGTATGTACTCAATCAAATCCCTCAACAAGTTTGGTGTATCACCTCATTTTAAATTCATTTATAGTAATCTTTTTACCCTCAAAACCCTTAAAATTAGTTTAGGATACATCAAAAAAAGCGGGCCTCGATACCAAAAACTCACCTCAATAATAGTTATACCCATAGACACACTGAGGTATTTCTACTATATCTATAAAAGTAAGAGATTCAAGAGAAATCTTAGAACCCCTACAGTCATCTTTAAACAAGGGTGTACTTTTGAGAGATAATAATTTTTGGCATGCCAGTGTGACCATGAATCATATTTGTAGTAGATTATAGCAATTTACAACAGATTTACAATGAAAGAAACTCACTTTTAGAGCAACAAGCTGCAGAAATTTATTTTAAAGATCAAAATATTTATTTGGTGACTCCATAAGGTTGATTTCAGACTAGTTTTGTAGCATGTTCCATACCTAAAGTGACTACAAGAATGTCGGTACGAGGAATTCCTACCGAGTTTATTTCTTTATCTTTGAATTTTGGAAGAAGAAGAAGAGTTTGCAATACCTTACCTTATAATAGGCATGGTTTTGGAAACCCTCCTCCTAATCTTCCTTCACCATGTATTAATCTTGTTGTTCAAATCCTAGTTATTCCAATGGTTATTCAACCACCTAGGAATTTTGTGACCTTTACTAATGGTAGCACTTTAGTAATTCCAATTTATCATGATATTCCCAATGCTACCATGAAAATTTTACCTTCATTCATTGGTGAAAATCAGATTACTCCTATAGAGCACATTAAAGATGTTGCAGCCCTTTGTGTTATCCATAATATAACTCATGAATATGTAGCCTTAAGACTTCTAGCTGCATCATTTAAAGGACAAGCCTTTGCAATGGTATAGAACCTTAGAAATTGGGAGCATAAGAACTTGGGATGAGTTAGGAGAGAAATTACTTAAGCAATTTCAAGACCATTATGATCATTTATCTCTCATAGAGCAATTATCTACAATTAAAAGAGCCCCTCATGAATTTATGGCTAGTTTCAACATCCATTTTGCTAGAACTTGGGAAAGAATTCTAGCTAGTGTTAAGCCTCAAGTTGATCATGCTTTTCTATACTACCTCAGAGCCTTAAATAGTTATATTTCAACCATGATTCAAGTATATGGGAGGAGAGACTCTCCCAATAGCTTAAAAAATAGTTCCATTAGGGATGAAAATAGCCTTATTCAAGTTGGGAAATTGCACCAAGGCCTTCAATGCCTCTTATAGTAGATTTGTCACCTATTCAGAACCTATTACCATTATAGAGCCTATTGTTTTAGCTCCATCAGATGATGTATTCAAGGATTTACAAACTATGGGTAATAAATTAACATCAATTGAGAACAAATTAGCTCATCCTAGCAGGCCTTATCAAGCTCCTTATCAACAAAATCATCAAAATCAATAGAATAGGTAGCCTTATCAAAGATAATCAAAACTATAGATAGCTATATCAACCAAAGAAATTTGATCAAAGGCTCATGTATTCATCTAGAGCTCTTATCCCAACTAACATGGTTTTAGAAGAATGATGTCAACCTTGTAATCAACCTCATTCAACTGCTAATTGTCTAAATACATATTCTTACATATAATCCTTGTTACACAACCTTAACCTAAATCATTATTCATGCCTCAAATGGAGGGTGGGAAACAAGAATCTCATAGTCAGAAACACCAGAATAGAATCTAGTTAGCTTTGGAGAGGAAATTTTTTTGTAATCACAACTAGGTCTCAGGAAAAGGCTCAAGAGAGAAAAACAACAAAACAAACCTATTCTACCCACATTCACTGATAAAACAACAAGTTGCAGGTAAAAAAACAACTAATAATTCTATTGTTCCTAAAAAACAAGGATTTAAACTAAAAATGAGCAACAAAAACAATTGCATCTTGATCCCAGAAAACTCTTCATACCTCATATTTCAAAAGTTGTTGAAGCAAAGTCATTTTTTGTTAAAGCTTATGCTAAAATGGTAGAAGTTGTTTCAAAAATGGTTTTTATTTTAATATTGTTGAGGTAATGAAAAAGCATAATATTAATATTTCATTGTGGGATGCTCTAAGTATTCTAAGAAATAAGAGTTACTTTCTCATGAGCTTGCTAAGCTGTAGATTTCATCAAAACCAGCAGAAAAGGAAGCTTAGAAAGCAGACATGGTCCTTGGAACAATGGAGCAAGACCACATGAAAGAGGTTAAATGGATGGTTCAAAAGGTCTTAAATACTCATGATATCAAGAATCCACCACCATTTTATCTATCTTTGATTATTGGAGATCATTTAGTTCATAATTGCATGGTTGATAGTGGTGCAAGTAGCATAGTTATGCCAAAAGCAATTACAGAAAAATTTGGCCTACAGTATGAGCCTACATAGAAAAACGTGTTGCAGCTAGATAGTGACAACAACCAACACAGTTGGTATTATCAAAAATCTAGAGGTAACCTTACATGCTTGCCCCAATGTTACTATTTTACAAGATGTGACTATTGTAGATTTACCTCCCTACTTTGCCTTATGTTTATCACGAGATTTTACAACAAAAATAGGAGGTTATCTTTCTTCATATTGGTCATTTTTGTTCTTTACTACAAGGTATGGAACTAAGGTTACCATAAATTTAGATCCTCTTGTTAGATTTCATATTGAGCCTCATGCTTCAAATGCTGTACAGAAAATTATGCAACTTTAGATCAATCTGATTTTGATGTTACAACACATGTTTTTGCACTAGACAATGTTTCTAATCTATTTATGGATGAAAAGACTCAAGAAGAACATGCTTATGATCCTTTTAAAGAAGCAGAAGAAGATTTTTTGTTTTTATTTCTTGCATAAAGAAAATGCACCAATCCCCTTTCTATCTAAAAGCAGAAAAAAATAGCATAAGGGCTATGGAAGCTTCACTTCGATGGAGCTAAAAACAAGAAAGGAAAAGGTGCAAGTTTGATGCTTACTTTCCCTTCAAATGAAAGGTATTTTTAGCTTTAAGTATGTAGTTCTCTTGTACTTGTAATGTAGTTAAATATGAAGCATTAATTCATGGCTTGCAATGGGCCAAAAAAAGAGGTATCAATACTTTGCAAGTTTTTGGTGATTTAGAGTTAGTTATTAATCAAGTGAAAAACTTTAATGTGTGTAAGAATTCATTGTTGAAATCTTACAAACATAGAGTTTCAAACTTAATGGATGATTTTGATGCTATTAACATGCAATCTGTTCCAAGAGCGAAGAAAAGCACACATACTAACTTGTAATAGCTTGGTGCTAGCTTCGATGTACTAGAAAAGATCAAAAATAGTAAAATACAACCACATATAAAGCTAATTATCAGACCTTCAGTACCTGATAATGAAGAAAATTGGCAAGTTTTGAAGATGATGAACAAATAACCTATTTTTGCAGCAAGAAGCTAAATTTTTTTGCATTAAATCAAGAAAAATAGAACACTTCTATGGTGACCAGATTGTTCAATTGAAGAAAAAAGTTTCCTCAAGGATTGGTCACACTAGAAGACATTTTCAGTTTTGATGATCAGTTAAGAAAGGACAAAGGCAAGATTTCAACTCACATAGATAACTATGAGGAGATCTTGGTGGATGATGAAAAGAAACTATTTATTGGAAAGGTATGTTCCTCAGCTGAAAAATAATCATTTATCAATTTATGTAAATAATTAAAAGATGTTTTTTCTTGGAAATACAAAGATTTGAGAGGCTTTTATTCCATTTTAGCTCAACATACAATAGGGTTACACCAAATTCCAAGCCAGTTAGTAGAAGCAAAGGCCTATAAATCAAAATCAAGAAAGGCCTATAAATCGAAGATTGAATAAAGTATTATCTTTCCAATGAAGCATTCAATTTGGGTAGTGAATCGTGTTCCTGTTTGAAAAAAAAATGGAGAAATCAAGTTATGTGTGGATTGTAGAGATCTTAATAAAGCTTCATTAAAATATCATTATCGACATCACAATATGGATTAGATTTTAAGAATAGGTTTAGGTTCGATGACAGAATGTGTCTTTTGGATGGTTACAAAGTGGATATAATCATATCCTTATGCGTGAAGAAAACAAACATTAAATATCCTTCACCACAAAGTGGGGTACTTATGCTTACAAAAGAATGTGTTTTGGATTTTTAAATGTTGGTGCGATGTTTCAACATGCAATGGACATGATTTTCATAGCTTATTAAATAAATGTATATTGGTTTACTTAGATGATGTCATTGTATCTTCAAAAAAGTCTGATGAACATCTAATGCATTTGACGTAGACTTTTCAACTTTGTAGACATTTTAGAATATCATTGAATCCCAAAAAGTCTATTTTTAGTACATTAAGGTAAATTGCTTGGTCAAATTATTTCTAGACAAGGTTTAGCTATTGATCCTTTCAGAATCAAAGCTATTTCACAATTATCCTTGCCTCATCATAAGAAAGCACTACAAAGTTTTCTCAAAAAAATCAACTTTGTTAGAAGATTTGTTCCATATTTTGCAACATTATTCAAGCCATTAATAACCATGTTAAAGAAAGATAAGACCTTCTCTTGGACCAACGAAGGAAGAAAAGGATTTGAGGCCATCAAGTCAGCTATTTCACAAGCTCCTACTCTTGAAAATCCAAATTTTGATAAAGATTTTACAATGTATGCACTTGTAGGAGCTGAAACTATTTCAGCTATATTAACTTAGGTTAATGATGAAAACACTGAACAACCAATTGCTTTCTTTGGATAGAGTTTACATGAATACGAGATAAGGTACACCTTTCTTGAGAAACAAGTAATTTCAGTAGTTAGAGGATTAAAATTCTGGGGGCGAAAAGAACATGATTTTCAATAATAACATACATGTCTTACTTTCTTATCCAATTGTTAAAGCGTTCTTAGAAAATGCGAACAAAGAGCTGAATGAGAAGAAGCAGGATTTATTATGAAGTTCATGAAAAGTATGATGTTGACATCCTTGTTGCGAAAACATTTTAGGGAAAAGGTTTTTGTGAACATATAACTGATAATATGGAAAAAGAGTAGGCTATAAAATCAGAAGATCCAGAACAACATGCTGAAATTATGTATCAATAGTCAAATATCATGGTTCAAATACAATACCAATAACCCGAACTTAGTCATGACATTTAGGAATCAATATGGATGATGATTTGGTTAACTAGTTACAACACAAAAAGTTATCCAAAAAGGTATGGATAAGAATAAGTGAAGATACTTCAGGTTACAAGTTGTACCTTATGTTTTCATTGATGGTGTGTTGTTTAAAAGAGATATAAATGAAATTTTTTTGCGATGTATTGATTATGATAGAATCCAAAACTATTATCGAATTTCATGAAGGACCTACGAGAGGCAACTTTTTAGCATGTATTACAATCTTAAAAATTATGAAATTAGGTGACTATTGGTGTAGCGATATTCAAGGATTGCTTGAATCCACGTGTCGCAAAGTGAAAATGTGCTTTCTTTGTTGGAAAATAACGTTTAGCTTTTTACCCATATAGCCTATTTAAAATTGGATCATCTATTCATGAACAAGTGGAGTACGACTTCATTAGTATGATAAATCCATCTTAGTTTTAAGGAAACAAATGGATAAATTAATGCTAAAAATTATTTTACACGTAGGACTAAAGTAATAGCCCAAAAAGAAGCTAACAAGACTACAATCTTATCATTTTACGAAAAGGTATAGTTTACATATTTAGTGTCCAACCAATTATCATTTTAGATAATGACTTAGCGTTTTTTGAAACGTACAAAGCTAATAGATTATATTATTAATCATGGAATTCATTTAAAAACATCATCTAACTATTACCCATAGTTAATGGATTAGATGAAAGAACTAATAATAATCTCTTAAGGATCATGTAAAGACCCATTCAAATATAATTAGAGTGTTTGGCATTTGATGTTGAATTCAACACTTTGGGTTGACATAGTGACTACTAAAATATTTTGACAATTCATTATACAAGCTTGTTTATGGAAGAGAGGAAAGAATGCCCATCTCAGTTGAGCTTTCTGCATTGGATTTGATGCACTAGATGGAATTACTTGAGAAGGAACCATTGCAGTTCGTTATGCAGAAGTAATGGAGATACAAGAGCTAAGAGATCAAGTTGATCTGAACATGGAAAAGAATAAAAAACAAATCAAGAAAACATTTAAGAAGAATACTAAGTTCATAGTCTTCAATGAAGGAGACATTGTTCTAAAATGGGATGTTGATCATACAAATCAAAGAAACCACATGATGTTTGATACAATATGTAGTGGTTCATACATAGTTTCAGTTTACAAAGAACAAAATACATTTAAGATTTCAAGGATGAATGGAGAGGAACTTCTCATTCTTCTGAATGGTATGTTTATTAAACATTGTTATTGAAAATCATACAGTGTTTGATTAGAGTAGGATTTCCCTTTCACTAAGTGCATTCATGCACATTGCAATGTTTTCAATTCAATAAGTATATTTGTGCACGTGATCTGGTTTCCATATCCTTTCCCAGCTTTAGTTTGTTTTCAAAAGGAATTTTTGGTTATATGCTTTAACTCCATGCCTATTTGACAAGAACAAGAAACTAGTCTACAAGCTAGCAGACAACTTTCCCCATAGGATCACCATAAATGTTGACAATTTTGACACTTGTGCTAAAATGGGCAACTCGAAAATTCATTACGATGGATGGCATTGATGAAGTGGACCTAACTAGGGGATGAATTACATTTTATTATGTTTTTCAATTGCAGAAATTGATTAACTACATGTAATCTATATCTATGTATGTTGTTACAAAATGTAACACCTTATATAGATTGCCATTCCATGTTCGTCTTTAGCAAAGAAACACAAAATCCCTAAAGGACCAATGCATTGCCTTGATGAAGGTGGGAATTACAGTTTATGTGAGAGATTAAACTTATTAATGGAAAGTAGAGTTACAGTTTTCATGCAGAAGATTCATTTTAAGTTATAGGTACATTAAATCTCATTATTTATGCATGTTAAATACATTTAATTATGTGATTGAGTTTTTTATTTCATTATACAATCAATATCCATGTCATAAAGTTAAAATCAGAAAGAAGTATACAACTCAAGTACATAAATTAAATGTTATTTATTCATGAAGAAGTACAATGTTTCCCACACAAGCCATGGGATGTAACTCATAGCTATTGAAGAAATAAGTACATGTGCATAAAGTTAAAAGTAAAAGAGTATAGAAGAAACCCATCATTTCCTTGGGATTTTCTTCTAAGTCTTCTTTATCTCTAGCTCTACCTTTCATCCAGTAGCTCCCAGAAAGTCACATTTCACTTGAAAAATGAAAAGAAAAGGTGTCATTATTCAACTTAGGGTATGATTCGTACTCATGTACTATCTAACTACATGTATATGGATATATAAATAATAGATGCATACGGTACATTAGATACAAATACACCAATTCATAAGATCAATATTCTTCAATTTAGTGTCCAATCAATATGATTCTTAAAATCATTAAAGAAGAAGCAATAGTAAAAGGATTAAAACTATGGAACATAAGAGAGGCTAAATTACCTAAATATTTTCCAACTATTCTCTTAAGTATGTAATTACATGTTGACAAAAGGAGAAAATAAAAGCATGTCTTACAGTCCTCACTGTTAGATAAAGATTGCATAAAAATAGAGTTCAATGACTTCCATCCTATGGTACATCAAATTAGATTAACCCACAACTACAAAATGTTATGAAAGATGATTTTAATGAGACTTCAATAGCTATTCTAGAAATATAAGGAGTTACAGTGTATATAGAAGAGAAACTTGCATGATTACTTCCATTCAAAGAAGAAAGAAGTCATTTCAAACATTCAAAGATAACAATACATGTTTAAAATTTTCAAAGAAGTGAAGTGGAAGAATCAAAATATAAATGTAGGGATAGGAAATCTAAAGAGTGTAGGTTTTAATCAATTCTAGAACAACTATGATAAAAATAGTTGCCTAAAAGGAATGATAAAGCAACATTCAGGAAAGCTCCAACATATTAGTGGTTAATTTATGTAATGAAGGAGTCCATTGTTTCAGTTTAAACATATTTCATATAAAATGAAAGTACATTCTTCAAATGTTATAAGTGAAGTCAACAAAAGTAAATGAAGAAGTGTGCATCTCATGAAAGAAGTCAAGTGTTCTCATATCATAACACTTCATGACTTGCGATGTTTTAGGTATTTATAAAGACACAAGTACAAATATTGGAGGTCAACTTTCAAAATATTCAAAAGAATATAGAAATCTTTAACCATGATCTGTGAAAAAAAAAGGATAAGTCTAGTTTCAACTTCCAAACAAGCTATAAAGTATTTTACACTTGTTCTAAAAGAGCATGATTGCAATATGACCATTATGGGACCAAATAAAGTGCTTCATTAATGAAAGGAAAAGAATTTTACATTCTTTTAATTTTCAAAGTGAAAGTACAAAATATTTCCATTTGTAAAAAGAAATGCACATTTACAAAATCTTCGGTTTCCATGTATCGTCTTCAAGCAATGAAAATAAAATCAAATAATTACATCTACCAATCATGAAGGTGGGAATTAAATTTTATGTGTAAGAAAATAAAATTAGTAAGAAAACAAATCTACATTTCATGTAGCAGATACATTTTAACACTTTGTTTAAAGTAAAGTGTAAGCATTATTTATGATGTTAAAGGAATTTAATTATGTGATTGATTTTTTTATTTCATTATCAATTTATTCATTCATAAAGGGTTTAAAAGCAAAGTAAGAAATACAACATTCAAGTACATTGAAATGTTATTTAAAGGAAGAAGTACAATGTTAAAGTAAAAGCCTGTAGCATTCACGCTATCAGAAATAAGATTGCATAAAGTTAAAAGTAATAGAGTATAAAGAAAACTATCATTTCCTTAGTTTGGGGTTCAATTTACTTTATTGAATACTACATTCATCTACATGCCAAAATTTTGAACTCAAATAGGAACATTATTCTCGAAAAATAAAAGAAAAGGTGTCATCATTCAGGATAAAGGGTTTGATTTACAAGGATGAAATTAGATGGATTTATAAATAATTTTAGATGCATACATTTATGCAAAGAGATGTACATCATATACGAGATATAAATCACATATCATAAGGTAAAAATTTACAAAGACATATGATTCTTGATCATTAAATAGCAAAGAAAAGGAAAACTAAGGAATAGAAGAAATAAATAAATGAATAACTTAAGTATGTAATTTTTGTTTTAAAAATGAGAAAATAAAAGTATGTCTTAAAGTCCTCATTATTAGATAAAGAGATAAAAATCCAGAATGAATCAAAATTTCAAGACATCAAATCTTTGGAATAACCTACAAGTACAAAATGGTAAGAAAGAAGATTTTAATTAGAGTTCAATAGCTATTCTAGAAATATAAGGAGTATACCCTGTATATCAAGAGAAACTTGCATGATTACTTCCATTCAAAGAAGAAAGAAGTCAAAATTTCAAAAACAACAAGATAACAATACATGTTTCAAATTTTCAAAGAAGTGAACTAAAAAGAATCAAAATATAAATGCAAGGATAGAAAATCTAAAGAGGGAACAGGTTTTAATCAACCTAACAACTATGATAAAACCCCCTGCCTAAAAGGAATGATAAAGCAACATTTAGGAAAGGTCCAACATATTAGTGATTAATTCATGTACGGAAGAACCTTGTTTCTAAACATATTTCATATAAAAGGAAAGTACATTCTTCAAAAGTTACAATAATGAAAAAAGTAAATGAAGAAGTGTGCACTCATCAAAAGAAGTCAATCCACATTTAAAGGTCTTTGTTTATGAGCTAGGTATTTATAAACACACAAGTACAGATATTGGAGGTCGCGTGGCGGTCTTCAAAATACCGTAAAGAATATAGAAATGGTACCAGATCATAGTGAAAAAAGGATAAGTCTAGTTTGACTTCCAAACAAGCTATAAAGTATTATCTACAGTTCTAAAGAGTGTGATTACAATATGACCATTAGGGGACCAAATAAAGTGCTAGAGCCTTTAATGAAAGGAAAAGAAAGTACATTCTTCAAATTTTCAAAGTGAAAGTAAAAATTTTCCATTTGCTAAAAAGATGCACATTTACAAAATCTTGGCCTGCTATGTATCTTAGAAGCATGTATTTGGCTTGGAATAAAATCAACATAATTGGATCTACCAAATCATATCTTTGTACATATGTAATCAAATCAAATGGGAGAAGAAAACAAATCTAACATTTGGGGAGATACATTTTAACACTAACTTTGTTTAAAGTAAAGTGCAAGCTACAAACACGGCTTCAAAGGAACTACAGTTTGATATGTAGCACCATCAAGCTATTCATTCAAAAGGGTTTAGTCCTCCCAAAATAGTGCAAGAAATACAACATTCAAGTTTCTATTCCAAAGGAAGAAATACCTTGAAGTAAAGAGTCCACAGCTTCCATCGTCACGCATCAAAATAAGATTCAAAAGTACAAGATAACAAAGATATCAAGAAAACATCTCATCTTCCTTAGAAAAATTCAATGTTACGTTTGAATACCGCATTGATACATGCCAAAAGTTTTGAACTCAAATAGGAACATTATTCTCGGATATATAAGAAAATGTCATCTTTAGGATAAAGGAGTCAATTTACGAGGACTTGGCCTTTCAAAGGAGGCATCACACATCAATATAATTTTTCAAGTATACATTTATCTAGAAAGAGATGTACTGAAACTAAGCTATAAATCACATATCTAAGGGAGAACTTGGAAATCCATGAGATTCCATGATCATAAATACATACAAATGCAAGAAAGCACAAAATAAATAAATGAATAACTTGTATTGCAATTTTTGTTTTAAACAATGGAACATCACAAAACAAAAGTTCATGCATTTAACAATTTAAGGAGATAAATTGCCATGAATGAATCAAAATTTCAAGAATAATCTTTTCAAAATCTACAAAATAGGAAGAAACAAGTGAGAGGACAAACATTTTTTTGTTTTTAGATTGATAAAGAGAAGTAATCAATTTCATATTTCATCACCTTAAGGTAAGCATTTGACCCTAAATTATAGTTCATGATATATAAATAAGGTACAAAAATTGATATGAGTTACAACTCAAAGCATCATTCTCATACAAGGTTACAAGTTATAGTAAGCATCATCCTAGGAAATATCAAAAGTATAGAATTCATGAGAAATTTTAAGAACATATTTTAGAATGAAATTGATAAAAAGAGAAGTGAAGATACATCCTTCAAAGTAATAAGGTATAGTTATTTGGGTTTAAACAAATATCAATGCTACTTGTGCAACCACCATGATAATTTTTAGAAACTAGAAGAATGAGTTTCAAAGAAAGAATTGTTTCAGAGGAGATTTTGAATATAGTCTTGCATTCATAATCATATCATCAAATGGTTATATGGAGAGGCAAAAATTAAAAGATATAGGGCTTATAAATGAAACAGATGCAAAATATCACAATTAAGCAAGCTAAAGCCAAGATGGATCAATCAAAGGTGGATGAATTTATCCTTTAGAGTGACATTAACATGTGAGGTCCACAATGAATAATAATGGGTAAAATCCAGCGCATACAAGGTAAGGATCTATCACGATGAGGAGCATTTTGCAAAATAAGTGAACAATTTACAAAAAAAAAACATGGAAAACTTTAGGTTTTGAAAATGAATAATCAATAAACAACTCGAGGTTTCCTCAATAATGGCGAGCCAAGTGAAATGAGCTCTCCTCTCATATAAATCAAAGCTTATAAGATACAAATACTTAGAAAACCAAAGCACAAAGTAATGGAAAATTCACAAAGCAAAATACCCTAATTCGAGTCATAGAAATAACATCAAAAGTAGAGGTTTCTTCAATAATGTCTATCATAAATGTAAATACAGAGACTCTTGTGTTATTTACTAGTGGAATCTCAAATTTAATGACCATCCAAGTAAAATATAACCTAATGGCAGAGGCTCTAGTAAAAACAGAGAGCTCATAGAAATAATTATGGTGTTAGTTATGAATAAAAATAAGATTGAATGATACAAAGCCAAATTAGGTCGTAATAATATGAAGCTCGAAATTTAAATCAATTAACAAATGCAAAAATTCACAACAAAAATAAGGACCAAGTTGCATTGTTGAAAGTTATTCAAAAGGAGGAAAAAAATATGTTATGGTTTCCATTACCCAAAATTTGGGGAAGAGGAAAATATTTTAAACTAGAATGACATTTGAGATGACTCACGGGATCCACGATAGAGTTAGAACCATGCCTTCAAAATAAACAGTGTCAAATATGGGCGTAAAAATGAGTTAAACTCATAACACCCATTTACAAATAGATCAGTGGATCGAATATAATAAGAGTCGAGAAATATTTCAAAAACCAAAATCTTCAAATAGTAGTAAAGATTCTATGAAGATCGATATCACTCATGCAGTATAATCGTGCAAAAATATTAAAACAAAAGCACAAAAGCACAAATAGATTTTTCATTCACATAATACCTCTTAGTTACCATAATAGGAAAAAAAGCTTAGGGTTAATGGTACACTCAACAAATAAAACAAAACAAATTCTTAACTTCGAAATGCCAAAATTAGGACCTCCAATGGTGATCTTATATCTCACAAATCTCAAAACAAAGATAAAAATGATGGAGAAGTTGAGTTGCAACCCTCATAGAAATATCAAATCTTTGAAATGTAAAGAAATGAGCTCAAAATCATCATTCATGTGTTCGAGGAAAAATTTTATAGGGCTTTGCCCTTGTTCTTCAAAAAATGAAGAATGAATGGATAATAGGGTTTTGATTTCTTTTACCCAACCCTAAACTCAACAAAATTTTCCAACATATTAGGAGTTAAGAATCCGTGGTAAGATTAAAAGGTATGAAAATTCAATTATGCAAAACAACAACTCACAACTCACCACAAGATCATCGTGGTTCAACGATCAATGTTTCAGATTAGTCAATACGAGATCAATTGACCAAATTTAGTGAATTTAATACAGTCCACCTATCCCTTATTCATGTAGAAAGTGATGCCAAAAATATCAAATGGTCCATAGATCGATGGTATGCATAGATCCATCATCCTATTCAATGCAAACTCTAGAGGTTCCTCTAACTCAACCAAGGTCAAAAGGAAGTGCATGTGTCTAGCTCCAAATAAACCCTAACTCCACCTAAGTTAGTAATTCCACCTTCAAACATCATGATGGGTCGAGTTGTCATTGGAGTGGTGAGCCTCAATTATTCAAAATTATTATTTACATTGACCCTTAAAAGGTCTAAAATCATATGCTACATATCAAAACCGACAACATGATTCATTATGATTATCTAAAAGGAGTTAGATCATATGTAAATCAAAAGGGGTTAAGAACTATATGTTATATAATTCCAAGGTAAAAGTGTAATATATGGTAAAACTATGCTAAATGCCATGATTACATTAAATTCCTCAAAGATAACTTAAAATTGCAATGAAACTTCATAAAAGGAGGAAAGGTAGGTATTTGTGCATAAAATCATAAAGGGATAAAGGAGTAATATTCTTGCATATGCATAGGTGGCCCCAACAGATTGCAAAAGGAAAAATTTGAACATGTACACATCAGAGCCTACAAGTGGTCCCTAGAGGGGATGAAATGCATGGGTGAGTTTTTTTCAAAGTAATTAAAGGCAAAGGAAATATTTTTCACACACATGTGGGAGATTAATTTTGAATGTGCATCTAAGGGGATAGAATTAAAAGATGCCTACATGTAGCATTTCATATGGATCAAGTTTCAAGTGTCACATTAGGTAGAAGAAGGAAAATATTGCATGCACATTGGAAAATACTTGCACAACAAACAAGGGCTATTATTAGCCAAATATTCATCCAATTTTATTAAAAATAGATCAGTCAACTGCACTTGGACTGAAATTTATTTTTTTAACTAAGGCTATTAATGCCTCATTGTAATCAGGATGTCTATTTTTATTCCTTTATTTATTCATGATAAAGGTGTAAACTTAACATGCATGGAAGAGTTAAAATTTAGTCTATTTTTAAGATGGTTTGGGTGAATAATCTAGGTATATATTGATTAAAATTGCAAGGCACATTGGTGGAATTTTGGACAAAGGAGTGTTGAACCAAATTTTCCATTTTTTCCCCTTAAATGAGAATTCATTTCTACATTTCTAATTATTTGTAGTGATGTGTATATATAATTAATTCTTGTGAATGTAAAATTCCCTGATTAATCATCTTATCTTGCTACAAATTTAGTAATTTCTACATAATATTAATGTGCATGGTTATCTTATTGTGTTGTTGTGACTCATTCCCTCAATACAAAAAGTGTTTTACCTTAATATTCTTGCTGAAAACTATATGTTTGTGAAACCAAAATTCATCCTCAATTTGATTACACATGTACTTAGTGAAAGACCACAACAAGTTTTGTGTATCAACTCATTTTCAATTCATTTACAGCTATATTTTTACCATCAAAAACCCTAAAAATAGTTTTGGATACATCCAAAAGAAACCAGCCTTGATACCAAAGACTCACCTCAAAAAAATGTATACCCATAGTAACTAAGGTGTTTCCATTGTATCTCTACGAAAGTAAGAGATTTAGAGAAAGATTAGAACCCCTGCAATCATCTCTAATCAAGAGTGCACTTTTGAGAGATAATAGGTTCTTGTTTTCTTGCGTTGTGATACTTATTACAAGCTAAAAATGAAGTCGTGGGTATGCTTGCATACGTTTTGTTTCATTGAATCTCCAATGCTTTCAATTTATTTTCTCATAACGGTGAGTCTCGTGTTACATTTCTCTCGAGTTCCTCTAAAAATGTGAAAAGAACTTCATGGCCTTGAATTCTAAGGCATTTTTTTATCTGTACTTGCATATTTTTAATGTCGCTTTAAATGTCGCTTTGTGGTAACCATTTTCCTATAACTCGAGCTCTATACCCTTTTCTTTAATATTGGTTTGTGTCATTTATTTTCCCTCCATGGCTATTTTATATAACACATAGTCACCATTTTGACGAGCCTGGATTTATTTCTATATAATTCTATTTGTATTTCTCTTGAAATTCTAGATTATGCCCATGAGTCGGTTTGGTATCCGATCGAGTTGGATTTATCTAACATGTCATTCATGGGTCACACCAGGATCTTATTTCTTAGAAAAGTGGCTTGTGCTATGCATCCGAGATATATTTTTCTTGGCATTCATTGAGAGTTAGCTCTACTTGGTGTACTTGTATTTGAATGTGGTTCTTTTTCGTGTTCTCTCGCTTTATAATACCCATTCATGAGTCGATACTTTTAATCTAGATCTAGGCTCTTCATATTAAGTTTTGTGCTATGATTTCTTCATAGTTCATTGTTTGTGATATCCTAAAGATATTTGGAGAATGTAAAATAGCCCAAGTTTATTATATATAAATCTTGTCATTTTATTTCCTTTGTTGGTGGTTCAAGTATTTGACACCATTATTTTATTTTGGGTTATCATGTTTTGCTCTACTATAGCATTATTTGCTTTGCCATAATTTCCTAGGTAAAACAATCATTTTTTTGACCTCAAACTTGGGATTTGACAAATGTTCTATAAGTTTTTTCTAATGGGCGCAAATGGAAAATAAACAAGAGTTTGTATTTTTTGGCTTTTAGGGCCACCATTGTTTGTATTACCTAGATATATGTTTATTCTCAAAGTACATGGATCAGACATTAGTTTCTCTTGAAATATGTTTTCCATTCCATCTAGGTGGCTACCTAAATTACAACCTCCATTTCTAAATTAGGAGCTCTAGTTTTTGGGCTTTTCATGAAAAACTTCAATAAATTTCCATTTTTGGTGTGCCATAAATGATTTTTTTACAATTAATTAAGTTACCTATATTTTTCTTGATTGTGAAAATATTGGTCTTCTTGATCTATCTCAAATATTACAAAACCCTTGTTTCATTTCAATGTGCCACATATAGTGTTTTGGATTCTTTACTTTTCCATGGATGGTGGTTACTACTTTTCTTTTCTATGATATTTTGGACACGTAGTGTTGGGTATCTATAAGAGTTACCTGTGAAAACTTATGCTTCATTTTTCAATCTTCCCCTTTTGGAAACTTCAAACTCATTTATTTTATTTAAGAGCATGGAATATCATTTCTTAACTTAAAACATAGCTCCCCAAAAGCTGAGTGAGGGTTTTGAATGAGATAAACTTTGAGGTGATGAATGAATCTAGTCCTATTATCATCGGTATCCTTCATTGATGTTTGATCTCATATCATGATTCACATATCTGAAAATTGATACTTTTGTTGTAATTGTAATGAAC
This sequence comes from Taxus wallichiana var. yunnanensis, assembly GCA_018340775.1. Classification (NCBI taxonomy): domain Eukaryota; kingdom Viridiplantae; phylum Streptophyta; class Pinopsida; order Cupressales; family Taxaceae; genus Taxus; species Taxus wallichiana. Next base: position 896,101,562 of record CM031240.1, on the reverse strand, counting down.
ATTCATTTGTATGGTTTATGAAATAGTAAAAGTGACTTCCTATTCTTTGTATTTTGAAATGTATTCAACTACTATTACTAAAGGATTATGAAACATAGATGTGTATTACAATTATATATGTAACCTTGAAAATATATTGAAATGTGTATTTTAGTTCATGAATAGTTGTATCTTGTACCCTTTGAGTTGAGCTTCAAGTACTTGCATTTTATGATAAATCAAATACCACATCAACATCTTACAAATATCAACTCATCTACTCTTTGTATTACTACATTTAGTCCATACCTTGAATGACCACTTTGTAGCTTGCTTTGGATCTGAAACTGAGTTGAGGTACAAAGTTTTCATTTGCATTTATGATGTATCATGGAAGACTTGTGATTTTGATTCACAGTATCTTAGTTCTTACGATTAAATGAAAGAATTTCTATTTTCAAAATTAATAGATAAAGGCAATTTTTTTGCTTCAAAGTGATCAAAAGTGTCATTTAAAAATATGAATTTTGTGTTTACTATTCTCTATATTATTTGCAAAGCTCCAATAATTTTATTTACTTGATGGATCATATGCTACGCTTATAAGCCTATCTTGAACATTCTGTTCTTAATCTATTTGAAATTGTCCATTATGAAAAATTCATTGTTCATCTACAAAATTTTGAAAACTATTTCTTTGGATTCCAATACTTTAAAAGATAATCATAAACTCTAAAATTTCCTTTGCAAAACTTGTATATTTTGTACCTTATTGGAAGGTTGATCTCTTGATGTATATTCCTTCTTCTAAAAACTCTACAATTTACTTACAAGGACTTTAGATGTGAAATTTAACATGTTGCAAATTTGACTATAGATACTCTAATTTGATGGAAAAATATATTCTAGAATGAAGTAATTATATTTTGTTCCAGTCTCCACTTTCAAGTTATTTCTCGTATCATGTATTGTTTAAGATTCTTTCTTTTGCAAAACCGTGAACTTGCATAAATATCCTTTTGTTTTAGTTGAGTATAGTCTACTAACTTGATAGTAGTTGAAATTAAGTCAAGAACTACTACTCTTATTAGTTCATGACCACTTTTCCTTAATTCATTTTCCGTTTATTGATTTCTTCCACTTCAGGATATGTTTTGAGTTTATCAATGATGTTGTAAATTTGAAAACTATACTCATCCTCCAGTTGATGAATGTAACACTCTTTGAATATTTTGTCATTGTTCTACAAACTACTCACCTTTTTAGCCTTCTTTTTCTCGATATAACATATTGATTGTTTGATAGCCACAATTTTTACAAAAATTGTTTTTAGCTGAGTTAAGGTCTTTTTGTTTCTTCAAACTCTTTTCTTTGTAGCTATTACTATTTGAGTTTTTGCATTGATTGTAAGCTATAATTAATAGTACAAAATTTTAAAACATACATTGATTTCTTCGCCGCAACCCGTACTGTACACTTAAAAAAAAAAAAGTTAGAAAGTAAATATGCATTTTTTTCCTCTCTTATGTTCCATATTCTTTTTCTTTTCTCTTTCCTTTTCTGTCATGATTCTAGGAATCATATGTGCTACTATAGATATTTCTTTCTCAATTTTGTATCTATTACTTTGATGTACGTTATGCTTGTTGATTTCACAAGATTCATTTGTAAGTTAGAAAGTACATGAGTACAAATTACACCCGAGATCTCAACTTATGTTGTTTCTTTCATTTTTAGTGACATTATAGCTATTGTGTGGAAAAGATGAAAGATGGAGCTAGGAACTGGAACAAATCCGGCTAGGAGAAACCCAAGGAATTGATAGGTTTATTCTATACTCTTTTACTTTTAACTTTATGCACATGTACCTTCTACTTTAGTAGTTATGAGTTACATCCCACGGCTTGTGTGGGAAACATTAAATTTCTTCATGAATAAATGATAGTAATTTCTCAGAACTAAGTTGTGTACTTATTTTTGCATTAAAATTTATGACATGCATTGATTGTATAAATAAATGAAAAACTAAATCACATAATTAAATGTATTTAAACATGAAGAAATAATGATAGTTAATGTACCCATAACTTAAAAATGAACTCTTCGCATAAAAATTATAAACTTGTTTGTTTGTATCGAGTTTAATTCTCACATAAACTATGATTCCCACCTTCATCAATGAAATGCATTAGTTGTTTGGGGATTTTGTGTCTCCTTTCCTAAGAATAACATAGAAGGACATTCTATATGAGGTGTTTCATTGTGTAACATCACACATAACTATAGATTACATGTAGTTAATCATTTCCTGCAACTAAAAACATAATAAAAATGTATGAATCGCCCTAGTTAAGTTCATTTCATCAATGCCTTCCATCGTAAAAAAAAATTTGAGTTGCCAATTTTTGTAAAAGTGCAAAAAATTATGAACAAATTTTTTGATATCTAGTGAGGAAAGTTAATCGCTAGCTTGTAGGCTAGTACCTTGCTCTTGTACATTGGGTATGGAGTCAAAGCATATAACAAAAATATAACCTTTTCAAAAAATTGACATTTCTTAAAAAAAACTAAATCTCGGAAAGGATCTGGTAAACCAGATCATGTGCACAAGTGCACTTATTGAATTGAAAGACAATGCAATGTGCATGAACTGCACTTATTGAAAGGTAAATCCTAATCTAACAAAACATTATAGGATTTTTAATAACAATTTTTAAGAAACATACCATTCACAGGAATGGAAATTCCTCTCCATTCATCCTTGAAAGCTAAAATGCATTGTACTCTTTGTAAGATGAAATCATGTAAGGACCACTCCAAATTGTATCAAATTTCATGTGGCTTCTTTGATTTGCATGAGGTTCAAAATCCCATTTTAAAATAATATCTCCTTCATAGAAGACTCTAAACTTATCCTTGTTATCAAATGTTTTCTTGATCTACCTTTGATTCTTTTCCATATTAAGATGTGGCTGATCTCTTAGCTCTTGCACTCCATTAATGTTGTATAATGAACCCGCACTAGTTTGTTCTCAAGTATTTTCATCGATGCAGTAAATATAATGCAATAAACTCAACTAAGTGTTAGGAAATAAGGGATAAACTATGTGGATGAGTCCCTCATAGAATCGCAATAGTAGCAACTAATATGCAAAAAATATTATAGAACTGAAATAAAAGTGTAGAATAAAAATAACACAACACAAGGAGACAATATTTAACATGGTTCACCAAATTTGGGCTACGTCCACCAAGAATCACTTTCTCATATTTTATTACAAGCCACGACTCTCTCAATACAAAACCTAGATCTGTTTGGAGATACGCTCCAAAAAAATCTATAGAATTCACACCCAAATTCATACACATCTACAATGTTACATGATACCTATCATATGCACAAAACCACATAAGTAGACAAATCCTTAAGTAGTTTTACAAAACCATGGGTATCAAAACCATGGACTAAAACGGTCCCATAAACATATGGGTCAAAAATCCCACCTATATGAGAAAAATCATATTTCCTCGGCGAGACAATTGTGGAAAAGTGTACATTACTCTTAGTTTATAGTCTTTAACACTTTTACACATGAAAAAAAGCTCCACAACCTAAAAATATCCCACTTGGAGACTATTTTTCCTCTGAGAAAGCTTCTCAACCCTTCACTAGTTTTCGTGAAGACCAACCAAATTTCAACACAACTTCATTTTTTCCTGTGACCACCTTGGTCATCATGTCTATAGGATTCGAGTGACCTATGAATCTTCTCCATCTTGAAATTCTCTTCCTCCAAAATTTTCCTAATGAAATGGTACCTTAACTATATATGCTTCATCTTAGAGTGGAAAGAAGAGTTATTAGCTAGGTGTATACCACTCTAACTATCACTATGCAGCTTTCCTTCTCCCGTTTAGGCCCCGAATCCTCAAGAAATTAATGTAACCAAATCATTTCTTTTCTTGCCTCTGTGGCAGTAACATACTCAACCTCAGTGGTTGAAAAAGCCACCAACTTCTGTAGTCGTGAAATCCAACTTACTGATGTCCCACCTATAGTGTAAACATAACCTTTCGTGCTCCTCATGCTGTCTACATCTCCAGCCATATTTGAATCTACATAACCACACAAAGTTGTGTTTGAGATCCACTCGTAGCACAAATTTTTCTCCATGGTCCTCTCAAAAATGAAGGATCCACTTTAATGTATACCTAGTGATCTCTACCCGGATAACTCATAAATCTACTCACCGCTCCCATTGCATGGGCAATATCGTCAGCCCGGTACACACCATGGCATACATCAAACTACCAACCACGATAAGTAAGGTACCTTGGACATCTATTTTCTCTCCGCTATGTCTTGGGACATTACTCCTTTGATAATTTGAAATGTCCCGCCAAAGGAGTCCCAACTAGTTTAGCATCCTGCATATTAAACCTCTCGAAGACCTTTTGAATGTACTCTTCCTAAGATAAAGTTAGCTTTTGTTCCTTCCTATCCCAAGATATCCTCATACCAAGGAATTTTTGGCTTCCCTAAATCCTTCCTAGCAAAGGATTCACTTAGCTAATTCTTGAGTACTTTTATTTCTTGCATGTTTTTACCTACAACCAACATGTCATCCACATACAGACATAAGATAATATAACTACAATCCTCAAATTTCTTTGTATACACATAATGGTTAGAATGACATCTAATATAACCTTTCTGTTCATCATGAAGATATCAAATTTCTTATACCATTGACGTGGAGCTTGTTTTAAGCCATAAAAGCTCTTCTTCAATTTGCACACCATCTCCTCTTTACCTTTGACCTCATAGCCCTTTGGCTGCTACATATATAGATCCTCCTCTAAATCACAATGGATAAATGCAGTCTTTACATTCATCTTCTCTAATTTTAAGTCTTTTGCTACACCTATTCCAAGAACAATTCTAATAGAAGTCATTTTTACTACAGGAGAAAAAATATCATCAAAATCTATACCTTTTTTTCTATACAAACCCCTTGACCACCAACCGGGCCTTATATATTTTCTTGCCTCCTTCTTCCTCTTTGATTCTGAATAGCCACTTGTTCCGTAATGTTTTTTTCCTTTGGGTACCTTCACCAAATCCCATGTCCGGTTCTCTATAAGAGCTTGATGATCCTCATCCATGGCTTGCTCCCACTTCTTCCTGGCATCTACCCGCATTGTTTCATCAAAGCTCTATGGCTCTCCACTATCAATGAGTAATAAATAATAAAGAGATGGAGAAATATGTTCATTTTATCTTCTTACCGTAGAAGACCTCCTTAATATAGTAGTTTTTAGTTCTTGTTGAGGAGGTTCTGAATTCATTCATGTGTAACTTTCCCATCCGAAGATGCTCCACCGCTATATATTCTTTCTTGTATTCTTCCCTATTTTCCGCATGATTGTTGGTTATACATGACTTTCTCATTAAATATCACATCCCTAGATCAAATGATTTTCTTGTCCTTAATACTCCAACATTTATATCCAAAGTAATCACTACCTTAACCAATGAAATTACATTTTTCTAATTTATCCTCTAGCTTGGTCCTATCATCCTAGTCTATATGGACAAACACCTCCCATCGAAAGACTCTAAGAAATGAATAATCAAATTTCTTACCATATCAATCCTCCGCAAGTATGCCTCCATCCAAGGAACTCGAGATTCCTCTTTTATCAAGTACACACAGGTTGTGCTCACATGGCTTCTTCCCAATAAGAAAGAGGTAGTCCTACATGTACCTCATACTCCTAAAGCACGTTCCATTATTATTTTTTTCATCCTTTCGATACCCCATTCTCTGCTGCGGAGTTCATGGAACCATCATTTTCCTATGGATGCCATTCTTAGAAAAGTAATCATCAAATTGATTTTTGCAACACTCCCTCCATTATCTAACCTAATAAATTTTAGCTTAAGACGTCTTTTATTCTCTACCAAGGCTTTCCATTTTAAAAAAGTGTCAAATACATCAGATTTGTTTATAATTTAATAAACCCAAACTTTCTTTGTTAAACATCAATAAAAGTAACATAATAACTTGAACCCCAAGATATCATACCCGAGCCATCCCCCACACATCAAAATGCACCAGCTTAACTTAACTTAGTCTATTTCTTTGTAGGTCCAACCTTGAGAAATCTTACTCACTTGTATTTCCTATATATGCATTCCTCACATAACTTCAAACTTATTTTTTATATCCAGGAAAATCCTTCTTTATGATCTCCATGTCCTTATGGCTCATATGACCGAGCCTATAGTGCAACAATGTTGTATCTACTTCAAGCCACAAGATTATAAACATTAGTGCTATAAGTGGTTAAATACAAGGTTCTAACCTTCTTACTTCTTTCCCACCACAAGAACGCCATTGGTAATCCTCCAAGAGTCCACAATTCACATCACAATAGAACCATCACTTCCCATTTGGAATTCCGATAACATATTTCATTTTCAAGTAGGAACATGTCTCGACATCCTTCAATAGCCATGTATTCCCATTATTCATATTAACCCAAACAGATCCTTTTCCTACTTGTATTGTAAGGCTCATCATCACTAAGAAAAACATACAAATAATGCCTATGTGGAGTAGCATGGAAAGAATCCACCGAATGTAAAACCTAAGATTCAGTAATATTGTCCAAAGAAAGAATCAAAACATCCCGACATACATTACACATTGCCACATTTGCCTCCTTGTTTTCTTCTTATTATTTCTTTTTACATGGTCGGACTTTCCATAGTTTCGAAGATACTATCTTTCTTTTGGATTTTGACCTTTCCCGATCTTTTGATTTTCCATCACTTCCTCTATTCTTCTATCTCCCTTTTATTTCCACTATCAAAGCATTCCCGAAGTAGAAGATTCCCTAGAGTGTTTTCTTCACATTTCCTTGTTTAGAATCACCCTTACAACATTCTCAAACTCAAATTTGAGTTATTTGAAATCGAGTCACTTACCACCATTACCAGGCTATTCTAAATCTTAGGTAAAGAGCACAAAATTAAAAAATCCCTAAATTCATCAAATTCTATTATAACCGAAGCTAGCATAGTTACAACCGTATTAAAATAATTTAAATGATTTGCTACATCGAGCCATTCTCATACATCTTCATATTAAATAAATTTTTCATTAAAAATATCTTGTTAGAGGAAGAGGTTTTCTCATACAACATCCCTAATACATCCATCAGTTCTTTTGTAGTCTTTTCCTTTGAAAAATTAAATAATATTGAAGATGCAAGACACGGTGGATTGTCTCAAGTGCCTTCCTATCTAGCAAATCACATTCTACATTTTTCATGCTTGAGGGTTTGTTCACCTTCTCAGACAATAGAATATAAAGATCCTTTTGATAAAGGTAATCTTTCATTTGCATCTTCCAAAGACTGAAATTCTACCCATTGAATTTATCAACCCTTGATCTTCCATCATCTACCATAGCTCCCACTCAAGCTAAAATTTTTATCTGCGATTCAAAATTCAGCAAACCAAACCAGGATTTGATACCAATTCTTAGGAAATAAGGGATAAAATATGTGGATGAGTCCCTCACAGAATCGCAACAGTAGAAACTAATATGCAGAAAATATTACAAATCTAAAATAAAAGTGTAGAATAAAAATAACACAACACAAAGAGACAGTATTTAACATGGTTCACCTAATTTGGGCTACGTCCACCAAGAATCACTTGCTCATATTTTATTACAATCCACCACTCTCTCAATACAATACCCAAATCTATTGGTAGCTATGTTCAACAAACTCTACAGAATTCACACCGAATTCATACACATCTCGTAATGTTACATCATACATGCCATATGCACAAAACCACATAAGTAGACAACTGATTAAGAAGTTTTACAAAACCGTGGGTATCAAAACCATGGGCCAAAACCATCCCATAAACATATGGGTCAAAAATACCTCCTATAAGACAAAAACACATTTCCTAGTATATCGGGCACATTTTGTTTCAAGGTCGAAAAGGTGTAAAAGTGTACAATACTCTTAGTGTATAGTCTTCACCACTTTCACACATGAAAATAGACTCCACAACCTAACACTAAGATGGGCATACTTACTTCTTGTCCACAAACAAGTTTGTATACTTAATTACCAACTAATATTTTAGAGTCACTCACAGCCCAAAGTGTTGAATTTAACAACAAATACCAATCTCTTTGGTTGTCCTTGATTGTTCTTCCGATGATCTTCAAAATATTTTTGTTAGTGTTATCAGGTAACCCATTACTTAGTGGGTAATAATTAGATGAATTATTTAAACTAATTCAATGCTTGACAACCCAATATGTTACCTTTGTAATAAGAAACACTAAAGAATTATCCGAAATGATAGTTGTTGGAATACCAAATCAGTAAATATAACTTTGTAAAATGATAACATTAAAGTCTCATTCACTTCTTTTAAATATATTGTTTAAGACAACGTGTAAAATAATCTATAGTAGTTAATATCCACTTGTGTCCTTGTGAAGAAGTGGATTTATCATACTAATGAAATCAAAACCCCTCTCGCATGAACGATTGATCCATCGAAATAGGTTGTCAGGGGAAAAATGTTAAACATTCTTTCCCAACAAAGAAAACACATTTATTACACTTTCTAATCCATTCAAAATAGTATTTGAATATGTTGGGCCAATAGTAACCATCTTTCATAACTTTCAAGGTTGTAGTACATGCTAAAAAGTGACCTCCTGCAGTCCTTCATGAAACTCGGATAATAGTTGCTGAATTCTATCATAATTAATACATCACAGTAAAATTCTATTTATATCCCTTTTAAATAACACACCATCAATGAAAACATAAGGTACATCTTGTAACCTGAAATATCTTCATTTATTATTTTCCATATCTCCATCGTGTTGTAAGTAATTAACAAAAATGTCATCCATTTTGATTCTTGAAACTATGGATTGCATTTTGGTTGCTGATTTTAAGGTTGTATCAAGATTTCTGACTGCTAATATGTGATTTCAGCTTGTTGTTCTAAATTTTTTGATCCTGCAAACCGCTATTTTTTATATCAGCAATCAGATGTTCACACAGTCCTTTTCCTCGAACTATTTTTGCAACATGGATATCGACATCATACTCCATAACCTTTATAATCTAAGTTGCTCTCTTCTCATTTAGTTCTTTGTTCAAGGAGAATGTTTTAACACTTGGATGAGAGACTAAGACATGTATCTTATTATTGGAAAACATGTACTTAAAATTCTTTAATCCTCTAACTACTGAAAGTACTTATTTTTCAAGAAAAGTGTACCTTATCTCATAGTCATGTAAGATTTTCCCAAAGAAAGCAATTGGCTACTTAATATTTTCATCATTAACCTGAGTTAATATGGTTGAAATGGTTTTAGCTCTTGCAAGTGCATACATTGTAAAATCCTTGTAAAAATTTAGATTTTCCACAATAGGATGTTGTGAAATAGCTCACTTGATAGCTTCAAATCCTTTTCTCCCTTCATTGGTCCAAGAGAAAGTTTTATCTTTCTTTAACATGGTTGTTAATGGCTTGACTAATGCTACAAAATATGGAACAAATCTTCTAACAAAGTTGTTTTTTCCAAGAAAACTTTGGAGTGCTTTCTTATGATGAGGCAAGAATAGGTGTGAATTGCTTTGATTATGAAAATATCAATAGATAAACCTTGTCTCAAAATAATGTGTCCAAGTAATTTACCTTGATGAATGGAAAATATAGACTTTTTGGGTTTCAATGATATTCTAAACTATCTACAAAGCTGAATTTTTTTCCTTAAATGCATAAGATGATCATTAGAACTCTTCGAAAATATAGTAACATCATCTAAATAAACTAATATGAATTTATTTAAAAGGCTACAAAAGGCCATGTACATTGCACATTGAAACGTTGCATCGACATTTCAAAGTCCAAAAGCGCATTCTTTTGTAAGCATAAGTACCCCACTTTGTGGTGAAATCCGCTTTGTATATGTCTTCTTCACGCACTGTAAATCTGATTGTATCTATTGTAACCATTAAAAAGGGATAGTCTGTCTAAACCTGAAACTATTTTTAAGATCTAATCCATGTTGGGCTAGTAGAAAATGATCTTTTAATGAAGCTTTATTAAGATATCTAAAATCCACACACAACCGGATTTCTCCATTCTTTTTGTAAATAGGAACAAGATTAGCTACCCAACTTGAATGTTTGAATAGAAAGATAATACCTAATTCAATCATCTTGGATAGCGCTTTCCTCATTAAGGGTTCAATCTTAGGAATTTTAGGCCTTTGTTTTTTCCTAACTAGCTTGGAATTTGGTTGTAACTCTATGGTATGTTGAGCTAAATTGGGCTAAAAAAAAAAATTCAGCTTTTGGTATTTCCAAGAAAAACATCTTATAAATCCTTACACAAATTAACAAAAGATTGTTTTTCATCTTGGGAACATTCCTTTCCAATAAATAGTTTCTTTTCATCATCAAGTAAGATCTCTTTGTAGTTATTTGCATGAGTTGAGATCTTCCCTTTATCCTTTCTTAACTGATCATCAGAACTAAAAATATCTTCTAGTGTGACCAATCCTTGAGGTAGTTTGTTTGTCTTTAATTGATCAATCTGGTTACCATATAAATGTTGTAGTTTTTCTTGATTTATTGCAAAAATCACCTTCTTACTACAAAAATCTGCATATTTTCTTATCATCTTAAAAAACCGCCAATTTTCTTTGTTATTAGGTACTTAAGATCTGATAATCAGCTTTATATGTGGTTTTACTTTGTTGTTTTCGATATGTTATAGCACCTCAAAGTTAGCACCAATTTCTGCAAGTCTTTCTCGCATGTTTGTTTTTAGATCTTGGAGCAGCATTGGAAATTAAAAGCATCAAAATCTTCCATTAAGTCTAAAAATCTATGTTTGTAAGATTTTAGTAATGAATAATTACACACATTGAATTTTTTTACTTGATTAATAACAAAATTTGAATCACCAAAAACTTGTAAAGTGTTGAGACATATTTTTTCTCGCCCATTGCAAACCATGAATTAATGCTTTGTATTCAGCTACATTACAAATATATGGGAATTTTTGACTTAATGTTGAAAAACACCTTTCGTTTAAAGGGGGAGTAAGCATCAAACCTGTACCTTGTCCTTTTTTATTCTTGGCTCCATCGAAATGAAGCTTCCATATCCCTTCTGTTATTTTTTCTTTTTTGGACAAGGGAATTGGTGCATTTTCTTCATGTAAATAATAAATGCCAAACAAATCTTCTTCCACTTCTTTAAAAGGATCATAAGCATGTTCCTCTTTAGTATTTTCATCCATAAACATATTAGAAATACCATCTAATGTAGAAATATGTGTTGTAACATCAAAATCAAATTGATCTATGGTTGCATAATTTGCTGCAACATTTGAAACATGAGGCTCAATATGAAATCTAGCTAGAGGCTTTGAATTAACAGTAACTTTAGTTCCATACCTTGTAGTAAAGAATAAGAATGACCAATCTAAAGAAATATAACCTCCTATCTTTGTTGTAAAATCTCTTGATAAACATAAGGAAAAGTAGGGAGGTAAATCTACAATAGTAACATCTTGTAAGATAGAAACATTGAACAAGCATGTAAAGTTACCTCCAAATTTCTAATGATGCCAAAAATGTTTGTTGTTGTTTTGTCTAACTGTAACACGCTTTTCTCTGTTGGCTCATACTATAGGCCTAATGTTTCTGCAAACTGCTTTAGGCATTAGTGTGTTTTTGTACCATTTTCAACCATGCAATTATGACCTAAATGATCTCTACCTGATCAAAGACATAAAAGTGTGGTGGTTTTTTAATATCATGAGTATTTAAGACCTTTGTACCATCCATTTAAACTTCTTCATACAATCTTGCTCCATTTTACTAAGGAACATATCGCCTTTTGAGCTTCCTTTTCTATAGATTTTGAAGAAATCTATAGCTTAGTAAGCTCGTGAGCAAGTAACTCATGTTTTCCTGGAATACTTAGAGCATCCCATAATGAAATATTAATATTATGCTTCTTCATTACCTCAATAATATTAAAATAAGCAACCATCTTTGAAATAGATTTGAAAGTTTTAGCATAATCTTTAGCAAAAATGATGGTGCTTCAACAACTTTTGAAATCTAAGGTATGAATAGTCATTGGGGATCAGAATATAATTGCTTTTTCTACTCTTTAGGAGCTAACTTGATTTTTTTAAAGTAAAAGTAGAGTTATTTGTTTTTTTATCTAAATTTTATGGTTTGTTAGTAATTGTATTAATGTGTCTTTTGTTGTTTTTCTTTATCTTGAGCCTTTTCTTGAGACCTAGTTGTGACTGCAATAAAATCTTCCTCTCCAAAGATGACTAGATTATGTTCTAGTGGTTTTGACTATGAGCATATTGCTTCCCACCCTCCATTTGAGGCATAAATAATGCTTTAGATTGAGGTTGTGCAACAAGGCTTATATTTAGGAATGCATTTAGACAATTAGCAAATTTGAATGAGGTTGATTACAAGTTAGCTAGAATGAGAGCACTAGATGAACTAGGATCTTTTGGGTCAAATTGCCTTGGTTGATATGGTTGTCTACAATTCTAATTTTACTGAAAAGGCTGCCTATTCTACTAGTTTTGCTGGTAAGAAGCTTGATAAGGACTGTTAGGCTGAGCTAGTTTATTTTCAATTGACATCAACTTATTTCCCATAGTCTACAAAGCCTTAAATACATCTTCCAATTGAGGTGCAACAACAAGCTCTAAAATGGTAATACGCTGAGGAAAAGGTGCAAAATATTCTATAAGAGGCATTGAAGGCCTTGGCGCTAATTTTCCAGCTTGAATAGCAATATCGTAAGTTTTTGGGAGAGTATCAACTCCCATAGATTGAATCATAGCTGAAATATCACTATTTAAAGCTCTGAGATAATATAGAAATGCATGATCAGCTTGAGGCTTAACACTGGCTGGAATTATTTCCCAAGTTCTAGCAAATCTGATATTAAAACTAGCCATAAATTCATGAGGAGCTCTTTTGATTGTAGAAAACTATTCTATGAGAGATAAATGATCAGAATGGTCTTGAAATTTCTTAAGTAATTTCTCTCCTAACTCATCCCAAGTTGTTATACTCCCTATCGGTAATGTTCTGTACTATTTCAAAGCTTGTCCTTTAAATGATAAAGCCAATATTCATAAGGTCACATCTTCATGAGTTATATCATGAACTACAAAAAGGGCTGCAATATCTTTAATATGCTCAGTAGGGGTGATCTTATTTTCACCAGTGAATGAAGGTAAACCTTTTAGGGAAGCAATAGGTATATCATGGTGAAGGAAGATGACGAGGGTTTCCAAAATCGGGCCTATTCTAAGATAAGGTATTGCCAACTCTTCTTCTTACACAATTCAAAGGTAAAGAAACAAAAATAGTAGGAAATCCTCTTAACAATTATCTTGTAGTGACTTTAGGCATCAAAAAGATAAAAATGGACTGAAATCAGCCTTACGGAGTCGCCAAGTAAATCTTTTCATTTTTTACAATAAATTGTTACAACTTGCTTCGATTTTGAAGTGAAATTTTTTTGTTGTAAATTGTTATAATCTTTGAAAATTGTTGTAATTTTCTAGAGATCTTATCCGATCCCACCGGCATGCCAAAAATATTATCTCTAGAAAGTGCACCCTATTTGAGAGATGACAACAAGGGTTTTATGCTTGCTTTGATCTCTCACTTTCATCGATACAATGGAAACACCTCAGTCCGTGAGTATACCTATTATTGAAATGAGTCACTCGTATCAAGGCTAGTTCCTTACTTATGTATCCTAAACTAAATTTTTGGGGTTTTCAAGGTAAAATGTGACTGTGTAAATAAAATTGAAAAAGGGGTGATACACCAAACTTATTCAAGGATTTGGCTGAGTATATGCAAAATCAATTTTAGAATAAATTTTAGATGCACAAACCAATGGCTTTCAGTAGAATATTAAGGCAAAACACTTATGTGTTGGATGATTCACAACAACACTACAAGATAAACATGCACACTAATGCTATGAAGAAAATACCAGATTTGTAGCAAAGGTGAGAATGATTAAATCAAGGAATTTACATTCACAAGAATTAATGGAAGATATACACCAATATAAATAAATTGAAAGGCCAAAAATGACTCTCATTCAAGGGAAAAACTAGCTGAAATATGCTTCAAAGCACCCTATGTCAAAAATTCCTCCTTTGTGATTTAAAAATGCAAACAATATTTAACCAATTGGGTCACACTCCCCTTGATCCCTTTTCTAATAGCCAACTTAAACACGCTCACCTAATCATGACCCTTTTACCCCACATTAATATTAATTTAATTATTTACAATTAAAGTAATACCCATGCTCACAATATTCATTATTTAATTACCTTAATTAAAACTAATTTCCACCTCACCTAGACACCTCATCACAAACCTATTCTTAGCATGTTTCCTTTTTACTAGGACTCAATATTCACTCACCATAACTAACTAAGACTTAGTCCTACCAACTTTAATGAACTAGACTTAGTGCAACCCTAAAATCACATGCCTATTCTCTCTCTAACCACATTCCCGCTCATTAAAACGTAACATTCCATTTTCATTGGAGAGAATAGAAACAGTTGGCCAAAAAGATTGCCAAGATCTAGCATTTTTAGTAAACCTAGGATTTCCCACCTTAACCGATGTCGATCAACCCTAAACCGACATCAGTCACCCGAAACCGACATCGGATACCATATGTCCACTTTGGTAACCTTGTTTGTGAGGTTGGCCACATTCTCAAGATTGTTTTTAAAATGAAGGAGATCTACATGCAAGCAAGAACCATAGCCCTTTCGCACATCCAAACAACCATAACCGGACCAAGATTGATCCAAAGGTATTTGTATTCATGGTAGCATTCCGAGAAAGCATTCTCGTAGCACTGAGCACAATTCCACATATCAACCATCACCATTGTCTAGCCATCAAATCTGCAAATACCAGTAAGTATATCTCTAACCTGCATCATTTCATACTTGTCTAGATTATAAAGTTTCTTCATCTTTGTTTATCAGCATCCATTTTCATTTTTCATCCCACCCTTGTTACCTTACTGTGAACCCAACCATCCCATCACGAAAACAATTTAATCACCTACAATTGATTCTTGAATAACTCTAAGTACCCCCAACACCTCCACAAACCTAACTATTCCTCTTTCCATCTCTGTTCAATCTTAGACAAACCTCCAAAACCCATTTTATTGAATTTCTACCATCTCGACTTAACTGTCGTTGGTTTCCTCTTAACCGTCGTCGGTCATACCTCACTTACATCGGTCTTTCTTTAGTAATCTTGCCAATAACAAAAACCTAATAACCTACATCCAAGTGACCCAAGCTACCTAGAATCTGATCCTAACCTGTTCTAGTACCTTGACTACCTACCCAACTCCCAGATCTGATCATAACCTAGCATGTTAGATTAGATTTTTTTATTGTATTCGGATGAGATACCTAAATCATATCAACTACAGTAGGATTTTATTTATCTATGTTATCTCTTGCATTAAGTTGTATTAAACAGTGGGTTGACTGCCACCAAGGAAGTACCACACTTCCTGGATCTAGCACACACGCTAGGCATCCCATCGACATAGATTTTTTAACTCTCTTCCGTGGTCTTGTTCTATATTTCAAGTAGTTCCTCCTAGCCAAAAGGAAGATCACACAATTAGCATTGGATCAAGAAGTTAGAATGTGCATAACCTCCAACCGAGCATCACAACAAGTATTCCTCCTTGGCCCATACCCTTATGTGTTTTGTCAAATCCCTATAGAAAATGGTGAAACATTTTGGCATGCCCGATGGGACCCATTAATGGTTCCTTTATATTTTATTCATTCCTAGGTGAAAGTTGTGTGTTTGTTTCCCTTTTGAAAAGCTTCCACATTAATTTTCTTCTCTAGAATCTTCCCCTCTTTCTATTGTCTAAAAGTAATCGATGTTTTGGTGCTTTAAAAAGAATATTTCTTTCTTTCATTAGTATTGCATTAGTGAAAGAGCATCCCTCTTCATGTTCATTACTTGCTACATCGAATACCACATTTCAATTTGGGTTTAAAAACTTGCATGGCATTTTGATTTATTGCATTACATCTCACATTAAAATTGAGGGCAACCTATACGCTGGAAGTCATGACCAGCTGATGGTTGACACAACTGAATCATAGAAAGCACATTCTTTCTTCTCTCTCTTTTCCAAACTACACAAATTGGAATATATACATCTTCTTAAACAACATCCCACCTGTAAGAAGTTATCAAAGATCATAAGATCAGAGGATTGAAAATGGGCACCCAGTTGGTTATCTTTGTCTAGTCATCACCTCAGAGAACATACCACCCCGCCAAAACATAACCTAAAACCTCACCTTTAGAATTTCCTTCTTCGTAGGAAGCCTTCCCAACCAAAAACTCTATTCTAAATTCACAAGTCAGTCTTTAAATAGCATAAGCTAAACACACTAAATTCACTTGTAGGATTACGTGTTTTTTTTAGCTTTGTGCTTGACTTGTGTTTTGAGGTGTGAGGTTGTATTCTCCATTTTTCTTTCCTTTCACACTCCATAATCATAGTTGGTGTATTCCAACTATTTTTGAGTGTGTCAGGACTCATTTTTACCATACTCAGACTTCTGGGTTGGTATCTCATTCAACCTTAATTCACAAAAATAAAATTTTCTTCATTCTACGTGATTTCACAAGAACAAAGCATCAATTTACATCTAACCATCATTGGTTACCCGACTGAGCCGTGTCGGTCCTTATGCTTTTGTTCAGTTTACCCAAATAACACTAATATCATTTTCTTCTCCATTTAAAATCTCTGGATGTCAAAATATCCTCTCGCATTCGATATTATTTACTAAATATATCTTCCCCAATTGAATTTCCCTAGTTTCTACCTCACTTGTTCAAACTATGTCAATTTCCCACAAGTAATTGGCATTGGTTCATCGAGATAGTCATCGGTCTATATTTTTTTATTTTTAAGAAAAATACCTACCAAATAAACTCTCATAATCAATTATTTTCCATTCCCGATATTTTTTTATCATTTACAAAATACATCTTATCGAGTAAACATTTAATCACATAGTGCTAACTCGCACCCAAAATAACGCCCTCATATTTCTTGCTAGCTTCCAGCCACTCCCACCTAGTCCATCATTTCCATCCATCCTATCACCTATGGATCCGACTCATCCTATTCCCATCGCTACTGGAGACGAGGAGTTCGTGAGACTCCTTGAATAGAATCCCACTCCCCTCTAGTACTATCTTAATCATTCTTCCACCCAGGATTCCTCCGGATACTTAATATATGGGATGCTTGTATCTATCCCTCCTTCTCTCACACCCACTTTTGTGTCATCTAGAACCATCTCGGTGCCTACCGTTATCCTCTTTACCACCAATGGTGTCTCACCTAGATCCCACATCCGTGGTAATTACAGTGTCTACATCATCTATTCCACCCGTGACATCAATTATCCCTTCGACATCCACTTTGAGTATAGCCCCATCTATACCCACCACCTCACATATACCTATTTACATCATAACCACCTCTAGTGTTGGTAGCTTACACCCCTTTTCAAAACCTCATCCTTTCTATCCCACAGTCCTTACCCCCATCACCAGTAGATTTGTTATGACTACTCCACCCACTTACACGTACTACCAACAACCCTCAACCTCATCTATCACTTATTTTGGCTATGTTCAACCTACATCTATTCCTCCTACGCAGTTCTCATACTCAACGCCACCATACACTAGCATACCACCCACTTTATACATTTAGCATCAAACCCCTTTTTCTTTGGGGCACCCATTCATCCCAACCTACTAAAGACCTCATTAAAATGATGATGAAAAAGATGCAAACCTTAGAATCATCTCTGCTTTTGGATCTCGTAACTTTAACTTATGATGAAATCTATAACGAGCCTATCCATCAATCTATTCCTATTCGTCCCTACCCTATACATTGGGAAATTCCTAAATTCAATCACTTCAATAGTAAAGAAGACCCAAAACAACACTTGTGGTCGTCCAAACATGGGTGCCACCTAATCACCCATGATGATGCTTTTTCTCCTGTGAACCTTCCCAATGTCCTTGATAGGACCAGCACTAGATCGATATAGTGGACTACCTAGACATTCCATTTATTCCTTTAATCAAGTATCCCAATCTTTCTTAGACCATTTTTCAATCAATGTTACCAATAAAATCACCATGATTGATCTCTATCCAACCCAACAGTATGAAGATGAATCTATCACATATTTCGTTGCCCAGTTGAGGAGTCTTATTAACCAATTAATGTTCCAGCTACCTTAGACTAAACTTATTGAGTTGTTCACTAGAGCTTGTGCTAAACACATCTCGAAACTCGACAAGTACAAACCTTTTGAAACTTTTATGAAACATTCACCATGGAACGAAAACTAGAAATTCGTGCCATTGAAGAAAAGAAAATCTAATTACAAAACAAGAACACCTAGTTCAAATCAAACAAATATTCTTCATCTTCAAAACCCCAAAGTAACTATTCAAATCTTAACGGATCTCGACAATGCGGTAGTCCTCAATATGGGACCACCTTATCCTTTAATCAAGCCCAACCTTCTTCAAATATTTCTCGTGTCCACGACTTTCAACTCCGGTGGGAGCAGCAGAAGTAAACTTCGATTGGAGAGCCCTATTCTTGAGCTTTTGAAAATTTTCTTAAAGCTGGAGCCATTACACTTCCTCCCAAAAATCTCATACATGGTTTTGATCCTTCCCGTCCTATTCCTACATGGTATAAAGAACATGACTATTATAATTACCATTGTGTTAAAGTCTAATAGTGACAGTAACTACATAATGTTTAAGAACATTGATAGATAATGGAGACCTTGTTAGGGAAAACCCAAATGTGCTAGCAAATCAAAACTTGCACATCTTTAAAAAGTCATTTCCTAATCATAAACCGTCATCTAATCAAGATATTAAACCTTCATCTAGTGACAACAATGTTTGTGAAGTCAACCCAATTTTTGATATCATACCAACCGTTCCTCAAAACCTACCTTCTTCATCTATTGAGAAAATTTTGGCATGATCTCCTCTACCCACAAAGGAGCATACCACTTCTAATCCTTCACCCACAAAGGATTCCCCCTCATCTCCTCTGCTATCATTAAAGAACCCACACCCTCTAACCGATGACATTTCGTTGTCTACCTCACAACTTACCGAACAGTCAACACTTTTAATTGTCCCATCCACAGGAGAATCATCATCACCTTCTCCTCCACCAAAAATGAACTCTACATCACCCCACCTATTATCTCTCCTACCCATGGGAGACTCATCAAACATGCCACTACCTGTTGGGGGCAGTTCTCCCTTAGCATCCTAGAACCCCATTGACAAGATCTCGGCTATTTTGCCTACAGAATCTAAGGCTAGCCAATTCCTTGTCTCACAGACATATTTTATAGGGATTTCCACCCAACCAATTCCATCCTCTTCTTCAATAGTCCCATTTTCATGGCTGGTTGATCGCTTGGATTACGTTGATCATTCCATGCTCTGGGGACGTCTTTGGCTCCCATTTCAACCCAAATGCAAATGTTTCCTAAAGATACTTCCATGATCTACCCAAAGATATTTTCAGCAACCAAATCAACATTGACCATGCCTATTGAAATGGATTCTTCTTCATCATCCCTACCTACATCCAAACCTCTACCCACAACTAAAACTATTCCCAAACCTCAAAACCTACCCACACCTATCTCCTCACCCATATCTAGACCCATCACTACTTTGGGTGTCATGCGACATCAAGCCTTACTCACCCACCTATCAAATTAGACTTAGCCATGTCTTCCCAAGCCCACACAAACATTATCCCCTGCCTAAAAGGAAAAACCAACCTTCTAGGCTGCATACACCGATCTTGCTTACCACACCTTTATCACCTTCCCCATTTTTTCCATCATTGGGCCTTATCCATCAACCTTGATCAAACATTCTCCTCCCCAAGGAAATTCAAAACATAAACAACCTATTAATTCCTAACAAGTCCTCGTTACACCTCATTCACCAAAAAACCAAACACTCTCACCCTCACCCATGCACTTTTCGCCACCGATACCTCCACCAAGAACTATAACCCCAACCTTGCCTATACAACTTCAACCAATACCGTCTACCTAACCTCTACCAACCACCTCCACCGTAAACTCGGTTTCCCCATGGGTAACCCGTACTCTTCCACCATCTACTTTCCCCTTCGCATCTCATTCCCCGTGTCTTCTTTACCCAAGAAGGTGCAACCCAAAGATAATAACCCACTACCCTCCAATAAGGTAGTCATAACCAACAAAAGCTTCTAGTGTTAGCTCTCTTACAAGGCCTTTTACCAAAGAAGATGATATCAAAACCAAAAACGATAAAACTTACCAAAATCATGGGCCAACCCATTCATCCTCATATAAAACATCTTCCCTCACAATCATCAACACCTTTAACCAAACCCACACTCACTTCCCATTGTGATCCGTTAGTGGGGTCCTACGCCAACAATTTAACCAATCTCTTCGTGACTTCTATTATCACACAATTATCGCTTCAAACTTATGATCCTCTCAAACCCAAAGCAAAAGGGTTTGATGAAACCAAGATTTGTGTCTATCATCGTGTGCCGGGACATGATGTAGAAAATTATAAGCTCTAAAGACCGTTCTTCATAAATTTCTCCTCCTAAACAAAAATTTGATGATGATGACCTTCCTAATGAGGACCATGTTCCACTTTCACCTCACCACACATCATTGCCCTTTATCCATTGAGCGGTCAATATCTTTAACCATATTTCCCACTTCCAAAATTTTAGATCAAAATGGTATGTATTAGAAAGTTGGCCAAATCACCACCCAAATGTCAGTGTGCCCTACTCATTTCATAAGGCTCTTATCCACCGCTAGGATTTTTCCCCTCATGTCATTATACCTTTCATGACACACCCTCTCCATCCACCTCCCCTCAGATTAACACGGTTCATTGCTACCCACACTCAGAAAGAAAAAGGTAAAGAAAAATCAACTAGCCCATCAACTAACCCTTTTCCCAATATACCATCTACACCCGCACCCAAAATCACCATCCGTGGACCTACATACACTATCTCTTTCAGCATCACCCATCGCACAATGATAAAACAATTACATCAATTTCCTCTAAATATGTCTTTGTATGAACTTGCCAAACTTCCAAATCCACACAAAGAAGCCCTTATCGAGGTTTTACAATCCATCAAACTTTTACCCAATGACCACACACCAATGGCCTCCATTATTACCCCTACCACATTTTCTTGCTAACAAAAAATAATATACTTTTACTACCCCATCCCCACTCCTCAAGTTGTTGCCCTCGGCTTCTCTCGATGAGGAGATTTTACTTCTCGGTCGATGACCCTGATCCCACCCTATTCATTTTTGTCTATATCGATAACATATGCATACGACACGTCATGATCGATGGTGGTGATAGCATTAACATCATCTCCTCCCATGTATACAATCAAATGTGTATCCCTTCTAATTGTATGCAAAATAACCCCGTCATGTTGTGCTCCTTCAACAACCTATTACCTCCACCCTTGGCACCATTATCCTTCATGTCCACGTAGGCCCTCGCACTATCCCAAAACTATTCTAAGTCTTAGAGGGGAAGTTCCAATATAACCTATTTCTGGCAGACCTCATATTGGCATTATGGGTTGTGTCCCTTCAAATTTACACTACTATGTAAAATTCAAACATGAAGGACATAACTATACCATCCCCACTAACCGTCGCCATTCAAAACTTGTAACATGTTATACCGACCCAATGATGTACTTGTACTGCTTCAAGACATTTTCAACTATCCCAATGATCCCATCTACCAATGTTGCCACAACCTCTCCCACATCTAACTCTTTTTCTCTTATTGCCGCTTATGGCCTTTTCAGCTTCGCTCTCTAATTCTCAACCAACCGCTACCCCTCCTACCTAATCATCTAGTGAATCATCCATCCCCACCACCCACATATCGACTACTAATCCCTTAAAAGGTGTTTTTTGAATGCCTCACTCTCGGGAGTACCGCCTATACAATATAGACAGATTCCTTACTCCCAAGAGTATGGAAACCTAAGTCGAAACCTCATTATGAATACCACATAGTAAGTTTTCCGTTATGGTCCTCCCACCTTCGCACTAACCTAATGTATGGGGGACTTTATACTACCACTTATTCACACAAACCTCCATCCCAAACATGATCATTTTCATCTAACCTCCAATCCCTTACTAACCTCCGCTTGCCCACACTTTCCTTCACCGTTGCGATGGAAAGGCTTTGGCTTTGGTTTTTACAAACAAGTCTACCATATTATCATTTCTTTTAAAACCTATAAACACAATGATCATAGTGGCATTTTCTTTGCCGCATCACCTTCCAAGAAGGCCCACATCGACCTCATTGAGGAAGACAAACCTTCTCCACCCCATTCACCAATATCACCATCTTCACCCATGGAGTCCATAGATCCTGAATCTATTCCTCCTAACTTTTTTTTTTCGTAAACACAATTTCCCTGGGACCTCTAACCTATCAACGTGATGGTGAGGTTCCTTCTTCTCTTCCCTTCCTGTATCCTGACATGATCGATGATGATACACCTTCTATTAACATCATTCAATGTTAAGACGATGAGTCTATCCTCACCTATCTGGGTGTGGAAGATTCTTATATTCACCGGTCATTACCCTCTAAGATGCAAACCATGTTGAATGAATCAACTATCAAAATCAACATTAATACTTAGGATGACCCACACATTCTAAAGATAGGTCAGTCTTTAGATGTTTCTAAACAAGAAGCTTTTACCTCTTTCCTTTAGGACCATAGCAATGTTTTTGCTTGTTCATATGCCGATATGCCCGGTATTGACCCAAAATCATGGTCCACAACATCGTAACCATTCCTAATGCCAAACCCATAAAACAAAAGCTACGGAAAATTCATCCTCGCATTTCTCTTTTGGTCAAAGAAGAACTTCAGTGCCTTCTCTCAGTTTCCTTCATCCTATCCATTGACTATCCCTAATGGATTTATAACATTGTTCCTATCACAAAAGCAATAGGGGACTCCACATTTTCATGAATTTTGTGATGTCAACCTAGCTTATCCCAAAGATGATTTTCACCTACCAGAATTGACCAACTACTTGATCTCAATGCCCATCATGAGATGCTATCACTCATGGATGGATTCTTGGGTTATAATCAAATATTACTCACTCTAGAAGATCAACACAAAACTTCCTTCATCACTCCTTGGGGGACCTTCTGCTATCGAGTCATGCCTTTTGGCCTTAAAAAACATTGGTGCTACATATATTTAGTCATGACTTATATCTTCTATGATATCATGCATTGCATATTGGAAGATTATGTAGATGACCTTCTTTCGAAATCCAAACATTGGTTTGAACACCTGTGCTCCTTAAGGTCATCTTTGACCTCCTCATCAAGTATTTTGTTCACCTTCAACCTAAAAAGTGCGTCTTTGAGAATTTAAGGAAAACTCCTTGCTTTCATAGTTTCTTTGCATGGCATAGAATTCGATCCTAAAAGAGTAAAGGATATTCAAAAATAAGTCCACCTACTAATCTCCAAGAACTTTTAAGCTTGTAAGGTAACCTATAATGAATTCCTCATTTTATCTCATAGCTTTACAACCATTGTCAACCATTTCATTATCTCCTCAAGAAGGATGTCTCATTCAAATGGGATGATGAATGCCATAAATACTTTGATGCCTTAAAACAATACCTTCTTCAACCCCCATTGCTTATTCCCCTAAGGATGACCAACCCTTTTACCTATACATTTCTACCACTAACCATTCCTTAGGTGCCATGCTCGCTCACCATGATGAGCAAACACAGAGAGAAAGTGATTTATTACTTAAGATGTACCCTTTTAGACTATGAAACTAGATACAACCATGCTAAAAAAATTTCTTAGCCTTAGGATTTTTTTTCCACCAAGCTTCGTTAGTACCTACTCAACCAAAAACCTTTTTCGTCACCAATACTGACCCCTTACATTACATGTATGCAAAACCCTACCAACATCAATGTGTTGCACGTTAGCTCATGATTCTTTCCGACCTTAAATTCAAATTCATCCATCAAAAGTATATCAAAGGAAAAACCATCACTAACCAACTAGCAGATGCACCTCTTTCCATAAATCAATCCTCTAACTTTGATTTCCTATATGAATCCATTACTACCCTCTCCTTGGATGATACCACTTACCAAATGACCCTATTCTTTGATGGTTCCAAATGTCAGTGTGGGGGTGGTGCAGGTGTTATCCTTATTCCTCTTGGAGGTGAACCCATGCCTTTATCTTTCAAATTGGATTTTGATTATACAAACAATATCACCGAATATGAAGCACTCATATTGGGTCTCTAGGCTGCTTATGCCTTAGATGTTAAGTCAATAAATATCTTTGGTGATTCCCAGCTAGTTGTAAATCAAGTCAATGGTATATACCAATGTCATAATGAAATAATACAAAAGTAAAAGCATCATGTAGACATACTTTTGACTACCTTTGACCGTTATGAACTTCAAACCACCCCACATTCTACTAATAAATTTGTAGATACCATGACATGCCTGGCTTCTCAGATACCCACTTCACATGTTGACTCTAAAATATTTGTCACAATACAAAGGTTACAATCACCCTCTTATTTACCTCGTGAGGTCCACTCCATTAGAAATGTTGCACCTGACCCATGTGACCTTTGGTATAAGTAGTTTACAGACTATCTTTCCCTTTCCATTCTACCTCCCAATCTCAATGTTATCCAAAATTCACCCCTCGAGGTAATTTTGATAACTTGCATAATTTCCTCATGCTAGAGCAAGTAGAAATGATGGAAGGACAAAAATTGATTTTTGGGGGTCCCTTTGGCTCTTCTCTATCTTCCTTGTCCAAGAAAAATCCAAGGAGTTAGTAAAAATTGCAAAAAATGAGGTTAGGCTATTTTAATGTAAATCGGGTCCGAGAGTTGCGGGTGGAACCAAGGCGGATCACATTAGGGTTCATTGTACCCAATTCGGGCCTAAATGCTAAAGAGGGAATTGAAATCAGCAAAATCGATATATCTCGTCTCCGGATGGTCCACGGGAGGTTAGGACAACAAGGACTTGCGAATCTAAAATGGCTGATTTACAAAGAAATTGGTTAATTGGTCTAAATGTCCCATGCCACACATGGGACGCCGAGACAAGCCGAGACCCGCATTCACCAAAAAAGATGCATGCAGAAGGAATCAACGAAGTCGAGATAAATTTTCCCGACCGGTCCACGCAGGATGTTGGGACATTTAGGACCCAAAATTTGAAATTACCACACCAAGAGAAAATTGGTTAAGTTGGATATTTTTGGTCCAAGCCGAATAGGTTCACACAGACATTCAGGACTCAAAGGTGAAAACCCAATCGTAAGGGAGATGCAAAGACAAAGGTGGAAGTCAATGGCCCTCATGGACTCACAATGTTAGGACACCAAAATATGAAGTAGCTAAATAGGGAGGAGGCTTCACGGGTGGAGTGGAGATTTTTTTGAGACACAAGGACCCAAAATAGTTGATATGTCTACATGTAAAGGAAAATAGTGCAAATCAGATCCCAAACTTCAAATGGCCATAACTTTTGACTCGAGCTCTGATTTTCATGAAATTTGACTTTTGGAATGAGCACGATGACATCCTCTACACCACATGAGGGTAGGTATATGAAAATAAAATAAACAACTTCAACTCTAGAAATTTAAACACTCATTCTCGTTAAATGATAGAAATGCTTGGTAGACCCAAAATAGCCGTCTACACTCAGAAGGCCATAACGTTTGTATTTCTAAACAAAAATGCAAAAATTTGTACCATTTGAATTGTGGTTATAATAAAAATGCATAGAAATCAAGAAATATAAAAATTGATGAGGAATCTATTTTGATTTTGTAGAAAATATGCCCAGTTCAAAACAATGATTCGAGTGGTGGTTGGGATGCATTTAATGAAGCATTTTGATGACATTTCTCATTCTTTGCAAGTTATGGGACAAAGATGGGGGAAATTTTACAAGAAACATACCATCATGTCACTTCATTTATGACATCTTGCAAGTGGTGGGAAGTCATATTTTGGGATTTTCATTTCCCTCTCTCTCTCTCCTTTAATAATGTTAAAATAAGAGCGTTGGCCTCATTGTAAAGGGGGTAGTTTTGAGTAGGAAAACTCTATAAAATTTTTTGTGAAGCCAATGTGTTATAGGCCCTTGTAGTGGACTCCTTGCATGGTGATCCATTCCCATATTTTGTAATCGACTAAGTTGTGTATATCATGAAGCAATAAATATGAATTTGTGGATGTATCTTCCCCTGCTGTGTTTGTTTGCATTCCTCTTGCCCCTTCAATCTCATTACAAATATATTGTGTCTATTTTATGCTCTTACAAGGATTCATTATCATTATACATGTATGGAATATTGATGTGAATGCATTTTCTAGACCTTGGAGAAATTTTATCACCCCTTCTAGTATACACTTTGCTTCTAATTTTCACACATTAGAAGACTAGTCTCACACTCTTATTTTTCTGTTGTATCACCGCTTTAGTGTAGGATTTGTTTTCATGCACTCTCTCTCCATGGTCCCTTAGAAAGATATATTAGGACAAGATAGTTCTTCTTGTGCATTAGATTAGATTGTGACGGGTAGTCTAGGAGTAAGAACTAACTTTTCTCGGGAGGTCTATCTCAAGTAGGAAGTCCCACAACTTAGAGATAATACCCATGTTATCCAATCACACTGTGAGCTCAAGCACACACACTTGTGTAAACCATAGGGTGTTGTGATTCAATGATAATACTCACTCATAATGAATAATGTGCCTTTCTTAACAGTTTCTCACACTATGTCATCCTGGGTGGTATCCTTTATAAGTGTGGCTTCGACGGTATTCTCTTACGATGCCTTACAAGCTCAAAATTCCCTACACCATCAAAAGTTCATGATGGAATTTTTGGAGGTCACTTTAGTGGTTTAGCTGTCACTAAATGCATTCTTCACCTTAGCTATTATAGGCCAACCCAAAACCGTGACTATTGTAACTATGTCAAATGTTATGTGAAATTCCAATAACATGCTAATATTGATCACACATCTAGTCATGCCTTAAAGTCACACGATACCTTTGGCCTTTCTCTCAATTGGGCACGGATCTTGTCAGAGAGATCAATCATCATTCCTCACAATGACATCAATGGATTATAACCACTATCGAATATTACACTAAATGGGTAGAATTCATTCCCCTCATTTAAGCTGAGAAAATATGTGAATTCATCAACAACCATATTATTTGTTTCTTTGGTGTTCCTCACCATCCCATCACTGATAATGGAAAGAAATTAAAAAACAAAACCCTATGAAATCTTTGTGATTATTTTGACATTCAACTTAGTTTCTCTTCATCCTATTACCCAAAACCAATGGCCAAGTAGAATCAACCAATAAAACCTTGAAAAATTTCTTATGAAAGTAGTTGACAATACTAGTAAGGATGTCATACTCACATTCCTTTCACCTTGTAGGATTATCACACTAGTATTCGAATTTCAACCGCTGCAACACCTTTTCTCTCGGTCTATGGTACCAAGGCTATCTTGCCTCTCAAAATCTAGATTCCATCTCTCTCGTATCTCACCTCAAGACATGCTCAATGATGATGATTTTCAGCGAGGACCATTTAGCATAACTTGAGTTATTAGATGAATGCCATCTCGATGCTCTTGACCATCTCCAAATCTACCAAAAATGTATCAATGCCTATGAAAACGAATGAACCTTTTAGGTCGGTGACCTCATCCTGAAGGAAAATCAACATGTAACCAAAGAAGAGAAAAGTAAATGGGGAAAATTTTCTCCTAATTGGCTTAGACCCTATATCGTTACCCATGTCTATTATTACGGTGCTTATCTTTTTCTTCACTCAAAGGTAAACCCAAACCTAAGCCCCTCAATGCCTTGCATATTCGACCATTTTATTGTTAACATCAATTCCTATATCAATTTATTTCAATTGACCACTCGTCTCTTAAGTACTGTTCACCTTCCATATTACCCATTTTTTAGGATCAACGACTAAACAAGAATCATGTGATTACCGTTACCTTTCACCTTATCTTAAATATGAGTATCATGACTCTACTTCATAGTATGATTCTCATGGATACTTTTCATCTTTTTAAAGATAGAATCCCATGTTAGTTCATCACTTGAAACCACCTCTTTCATAATTAACCTCTGTGTGCTATGGTTTTGTCTTCTAAACAAGAACCTAATCTTCTTCTATAGTCTTTTCCATGACTTAAACATCCAAAAAAATGGGATTCAACTCCTTGAGTCAAACTTCTAGCAAAAGATGACTCCCTCAAAAGGGACATCTCTTCTCTCTATCTCACCACTATAAATAGAATGCTCCCTTGAAGGACAACTATATAAAGTCATTGCAAAAATACAATAAAATATTCATAAGCTTCCCGCATTGATAAGCTTCATGAAGACCTCAAGGAGATAATATACTCATCCCATATAGACTTCTGCATCGATCGAATATCAAAAAAATTAAAAAACAAACAAACAAATGATGAAAATAAGAACTTTTTGTCATGGACTTGCCTATTTTTGATCCTAGGTTTATTACTAGGTAAACATGTTGTCGTACAATAAGTTATGCTAAACCAGCTATTTTCATCTCATTTGAATTTCTACCCAATCTGTTCTATTTGCTCAAGGTATTTTCCTCAAGTGTGACATTTGTGATCATGTGACTTTCTTCACCCTTAAGAATAGTCCATTATACAATGCCTTTAGGGTCTTACGTTCATAATCCCATCTTGGATATGGTAGACTCATTAGGGTTCTTATCAATTAAGTGGTTGTTTTACTATATCTTACCATTCACCTTCCTCATTACTTATTGATTATCCTATACAAGACCAGACCATCGACACCTTCATTTAAACGAATCAACCATGCCAATTACCTACACTCAATCATACCTAAAACCTTCCAACCCATTCCTTTACCTCATCACATTCTTCCCTAGCTTATGGGAGAACTACATGGCCTGAGACCACTTTTCTCTGGGGCTATGTAGGCAACACTCCTAGGGAATGGGCCCTTAGATGTTAGCTTGGCCACTCTTTACCTAACCTACTTTCCCCCATTTTCATATTCATATTCTATCTTAGTTTATAGTTTCTATAACACTTGGAAATTAATACAAACACACATATCTACCATGTTATCAAATCATAAAAACATCTAATCAATCATTTCACATTTCCATAATATCAAATATTTTAGAAATCTACACCATAACATATATATAACTCATCATTTATTTCCCATGTTACCAATAACTTGGACATTAAATCAAAATTAAAAACAAGACTCCATCATGCCTATACCTAACTCCACCATGCCTAACTCACCTAACTTAGTCATGCCTATGTAACCTCAATTTCCTAACTGACCTAACTCAACCACGCCTAACCGACCTATCTCCAACATGCCTAAATGACCTGACTCCATCATGCCTAAACCGACCGACTCCATCATGCCTAATCCACCTAGTTTCCATCACATAAATAATAACACTAGAAATTACACACATAACTCCAACATCATACCATAAATATCACCATCTCTATATAAAAATCATCAGAATCTGTGTGTCCATACATATGTGCACAAAAGAAAAATCAATACATATGTATGCCAATACAAATACATACATGTATATCAATCTCTCATATACAACCTCACCATCTTCGGCACATAGGCTGGTATAATAATAAAAATCACAAAAACTCTCATGTACATATTTTTATTTTCAACACATACGCTGGTACACATAAAAATATACCAAAATCTATATCTTGAACATATATGGTGACTAATCGTCACCCCACCTAATGTCTATGCCAATCTTATCTATCTCCTCCTCCTAGACCCCACTTTGTGGCATCATGTTGCCATCTCTCTAACCTAGTACGTATAAAATGGCACATCTGGCATCATTATAGTTCTAGCCTCCATGAGCTAGTCACCCCTCGACCCTATCTAGCCATCTTCGATCCCATGTACTCTCTACAATGTGGTAAGATCTAGTCCTCTAACCAGAGGGCTGTTGTTCTTGTCTGTACTGCATAAAATGGGACATCTATATCCTTATACCATGTGCCTCACTCAGGGCATCCCTAAACCAGCCATCGGTATTATCTATAGCGGTGCCATCATGTTGGACCCTATACCTATACCATGAATTCCTATCCCAGCATGTAGTAGTGTTTATGGGTGCCTTGAGCCTATTCTTGAGCGTGCAGGACTACAACTGTGTGTAGTGGCAACTAACCCTATAACCCTTGTACATGTTCCTGAAGGGTGGCAACCTGTCCCATGTCTCTATCTCCACCCCGTGTGCTTTGATACCTGTCCCTAAGTAATCTAGGATTGTAAAGCTGCCACCTATGCCTCGGACCACACTCACGTCAACTACCCCTGTAAACCTGTAATCTAGGCCTATAGGGTGGTAACCTGCCCTTGCAATGTGTCCCTCTAAACTATAAGGGTAGCCAAGTTTGGCTACCCTGGCCTAGGTGGTGTTGCTCATGTAACTGGACTACCCACCACTTCCTATACCTATCTATAACCTTGACATCATCAATCCATTGGTCCACTACCTACTCCTCCTGCCCAGCCGGCCATCGCGCGGTTGTGGTAGAGGCATAGGCCTCTCCACGTCATCCCTCTATATTGAGGGAATGGTTATGGCACATCATAGGGCAGCCAAAACTAGCGCTTAACCCTATCTATGGGTATCATCTTGTGCTCACCGACATGACATCCCTGTATCCACCTAAGTAGCTGTAACTCGTCCAGCTCCACCACCATCTACCTATATGAAGGGAAGCCAACATATGGCCTCCAAATGATGTCAACACTAGATAATCCCTCCAACACCCACCTATAATATGCCACGTCGTGAGTATCCCTAACAACCCTATACTCTCTAACAATAGGCACCCAATGCTCTGTAGCCAACTCAAACAAATACTACCTCGAATGAATCTAGTTAGGGCATACCAACTGGATGCACACATATGATGTGCTCATATTCCTAGTAGTGTAAGAGAAAGGTGCAACACAAGTTGAACCTCCACAACCACCATAGGCCCATATCTCCCTGTATAGTTGCACCAAGTATGTTGGTGCCCAAGAAAACTAGGTCCTATCCTCCATCATATCATGGAGACCCCCATCAAAGTGCCCATGGCAATCCCCCACCCTCTGCCTCCATAATCAGGACCACTATCCTCATCTCCTTAGGATGGGCTGCATACATCTCTCTATAGCTTAGGCTCACAATATGGAACTTCATCTCTATCATCCCCTCTCAAAACACTATTAACATTAGCTCCTTTAATGCTCTACGAAGAAATAGAATACACTGTCTCCCCATTATATGTATCGTTGTAACCTATACACTTCCTCTAAGGTGATTGTGATCTTACATGTCGGTAGATGAAATGTGTTGGTTGCTGAATCCCATCTATCGATGAGTGTGACCATCAAGCTTAGCTCCCGAACTATGTGCCTATACCATCTGACCCCAATAAGGCCAACATCTATAACGTGATGCCACTCCTCTGCCATCACGCTCCCTCGTACCGATAGTAATAGAGGTGGTACTCTATCTCTCATCCGCAACTGGTCCCTAGCCTACACCCAACAAACCACACCATCATTAAAAACTTGACCATACCTACCATATCACTTACCTGACTAACCTATTCTAAAGTTCTTATTTAGTTCCCCACAACCCTAATGACCTACCCCTTTTTCCCATCCCACTTTCCCACCCCTCAACTCATATCATATATACATTTTACCCTACCCATTCTCAACACACTTACATTTATACCTCACTGCCTCTCTTTCTCTTTCCCTCCCACCATAACATTTTTCCATCCTTGTTTTTTTCCTCAAAATCCAACTGACCTTGGTCATTTGGTGACCAGCATCGATCGGTCATGACCGGCATTGGTCATCTATTATTTCAATGATGTCACATATAGCTTACTAATGTCATCTACCTTGACCGACATCAGTCATTATCACATCGACCAAACTTGCCAAACCCTACACCACTTTTTTCCACAATTTGACCATTCTAACCTATCAACCTACCCTATCCTACCCAAACCTCCCCTAGCTTTCCCCTACCCATATTTAACCCACATTGGACTTCCTACCCTTCCCATTTCATCAATTTTACTTCCAAATTCATAATTAATTCCTACCCAAACCCGTTTCTACCCAAACCAATTTCTACAAATATTCCAACTAACAAGTGCAAATCAAGATCAAATCTTACCTCATCGCATGATCATTGCGGTGTGGTGTTATGTCAGCCACTAAATTGGTGGCCCACCCAAACCCTCTCCTACCTCTTCCATGCCCAAATCACCAAAACCCACTCCTCTAATCCAACCAATCAAATCGATCCCCCGAACTTGTAGACCCATCTCCCTAACTCCTCTCACCAACTCATACTCTCCACCTCAACCAGGTACAATATCATGTCCTTCTCTCTCAGAAAAATTAGCAAAAATTCAAACGGATCTGTCATTTTCTCCAAAGTCACAACATAATAATGATTCCATAAAATACAAAAAAATGTTTTATAAACCCAACCCGATCGATGGATGTCGGTCCTATTTTTTTCCATATAAATCGACGTTGGTCACCCTATAACCAACATCAGTCAACCCTTATAACTCTTTGGCCTTGCTAAGCTTCCTTTTTCCTGCAACCATTAGTGCCAACACACCTTTTATCATTTCGGCCACCCATTGAACCATACCTACAAGCTCAACCTACTCCTACATCTCCTTTGTTGCATCTTAGGAGTTGTTATTTTACCTATACCTTGGCCTTACTCGTGCCACGACCTATTTACTTGAACTTGACCTACTTGGTGTGACCATTGACCTTATGTACTTGTTATACCTTGTGATATTGTTACCTATGTTGTTTTATCCTAACAACCATACCTTGCCTATTGTTGTGCCATTTATCCCGACCAAACCTTTGGTGTACTGGAACATACCTAAACATTCCTGTACCTAACCTACATTGTGTTTTTGGACCATATCCTATACCTTGGATACCTGAATCACTTCACCCTTGTTTGGATAAACCTAATCGACCTTAGACAATGTATAGTTTGTAAGCTCTTCAACCTGGTACCTTGTTATAATCTATACGTGTGCATGCATTTGATTACCATTACCCATCACCTGATTTTTACCCCGACCTACTATCTATTACCCAAGTTAACTATCACCCTTTCCTTGATACTAATACCCTTCCCCACAGTATCTTCACCACCTACACATTTATCAAACCACTCACTAATTTACGTATTACACCTCTCATATGTGCCTGGTTTGAGGGGATCACCTTCACCTAGACATGGGGCAATCACTTCCTATTTTTTAAGTGTCCCTTACCAATATAAGCTATCACAAAAAAAGGAAAAAATGTAGACACAAAAATTCATTCACACTCGCCTTGATCCTTTTCAAATAACCAACTTAAAACATGCTCACCTAATCATGAACCTTTTACCCCACATTAATATTAATTTAATTATTTACAATTAAATTAATACCCATGCTCACAATATTCATTATTTAATTACCTTACTTAAAACTAATTTCCACCCACACCTCACCCTAACACCTCACCTAGACACCTCATCACAAACCTATTCTTAGCATATTTCCCTTTTTACTAGGACTAAATATTTACTCACCATAACTAACTAAGACTTAGGCCTACCTACATTAATGAACTAAGACTTACGCAACCCTAAAATCACATGTCTATTCTCCCTCTAAAACATTCCTACTCATTAAAAATTAACATTCCATTTGATTCAAAAGAATAGACAAAGTTGGCTTAAAAGATTGCCAAGATCAAGCATTTTTAGTAAACCTAGGATTTCCCTCCTTAATCGATGTCGGTCAACCCTAAACCAACTCCGGTCACTAAAATCTATCATCGATTACCATATGTCCACTTTGGTAACCTTCTTTAAGAGGTTGGCCACATTCTCGAGTTTTGGAATGAAGGAGATCTGCATGCAAGCAAGAACTAGAGCCCTTTCACACATCCAAACAACCATAGCCAACACCAAGACTAATGAAGGTATTTGCATTCATGGTAGCATTCCGGGAAGCATTTCCATAGCACTGAGCACCATTCCATAGATCAACCATCACCATTTTCTAGCCATCAAATCTGCAAATACCTAGTAAGTGTATCTCTAACCTGCATCATTTCATACTTATCTAGATTATAAAGTTTCTTCATCTTTGTTTATCAAAGCATCCATTTGCATTTTTCATCCCACCCTTGTTACCTTACTGTGAACCCAACCATCCCATCACCCATAATCATTTAATCACCTATACTTGATTCTGAATAACTCAGTACCCCCAACACCTCCACAAACCTAACTATTCCTCTTTCCATCTCTTCAATTTCAAAAAAACCTCAAAGCCCAATTTATTGAATTTATACCATCATGACTTAACCGTCACTAATTTCCTCTTAATCATCATTGGTCATACCTCACTAACATCGGTCTCTGTCTTTGGTAATCCTACCAATAACAGAAACCTAATAACCTACATCCAAGTGACCCAAGCTACCCAAAATTTGATCCTGACCTGTTCTAGTACCTTGACTACCTACCCAACTCCCAGATCTGATCATAACCTAGCATGTTAGATTATATTTGTTTATTGTATTTGGATGAGATACCTAAATCATATCAACTACGGTAGGATTTTATTTATCTACACTATCTATGGTATTAATTTGTATTAAAAGTGGGTTGGCGTCCACCAAGGAAGTACCACACTTCCTGGATCTAGCACACGCTAGGCATCCCAGTAGCATATATTGTTCAACTCTCTTTCATGGTCTTGTTGTGTATATCAAGTAGTTCTTGCTAGCCAAAAGGAAGATCAAATAATCAACATTAGATCAAGAACTTCATAATGCTTGCATAACCTCCAACCGACCATCACAACAAAGATATTCCTCCTTGGCCAATACCCTTATATCTTTCATCAAATCCATAAAGAAAATGGTGAAACACTCACAACATTGTTTTCTCTTAAAAGATGTCTTCCTTTCCATCTAGGTGGCTACTATAGAGAATCCAAGAATATGACCATCATTTATAAATCAGGATCTCTTGTTGGTTTTTTCATGAAAAACTTCAAGAAATTTCCATTTTTTGTGTGCCATGATTTGTTTTACTCTACAATTAAGTTACATATATTTTTATTGATGTGTAAATATGTGTCTTCATGATCCAGTCGAATATTACTGTAACCCTTGTTTCATTTCAATGTGCCACATATAGTGTTTTAAATTATTTTCTTTTCAATGGATGGCGGTTACTACTTTTCTTCTCTATGATATTTTGGATCAATAGTGTTGGGTATCTGGTAAGCGTTACGTGTGACAATTTCCACTTCATTTGTTGAATCTTCCCCTTTTGGTAACTTCAAACTCATGTATTGTCTTATAGAGCATGGAAAATATTTTCTTAACTTAAAATATAGCTCCCAAAATCTGAGTAAGGTTTTGAATGTGATAAAATTTGAGGTGATGAATGCATCTAGTCATGTTAGAATTTGTAGCCTTCATTGATGCTTGATCTCAAATCATGATTCACATATATGAAAATTTATACTTTTGTTGTAAGCTATAATGAACATTCATTTATATGTTTTATGAAATAGTAAAAGTGACTTCCTATTCTTTGTATTTTGAAATGTTTTTTTCTATAGTGACTAAAGCATTATGAAACATAGATTTGTATTAAAAATATAGATGCAACCTTTAAAATTTGTAGAAATCTATACTTTTGGTTCATGAATAGTTGTATCTTGTATCCTTTGAGTTGATCTTTGAAGTATTTGCATTTTTTACGATAAATCAAATACCATATCAACTTCTTGCAAAGATCAACTCATCTACTCTTTGTATTAATACATTTAGTCCATAT
Source organism: Taxus wallichiana var. yunnanensis (assembly GCA_018340775.1). Taxonomy (NCBI): domain Eukaryota; kingdom Viridiplantae; phylum Streptophyta; class Pinopsida; order Cupressales; family Taxaceae; genus Taxus; species Taxus wallichiana. Next base: position 896,065,148 of record CM031240.1, on the reverse strand, counting down.
CTTGAATGACCACTTTATAGCTTGCTTTGGATTTGAAAATGAGTTGAGGTACAAAGTCTTAATTCACATTTGCTGATATATCGATGAAGACTTGTGATTTTAATTCTCTATAGCTTGGTTCTTGCATAATTGAAATAATTTCTCTTTTAAAACTTAATAGAGAAAAGAAAATTTTTATTGCTTGAAGTGATCAAAAGTGTTGTTTACAAACATGAAGCTTGTATTTACTATTCTCTATCTTAATTGAAAATCTCCAATACTTTTATCTACTTGATGGATCATAAGATATACTTGTAATCTGTCTTGAGCATCTATACTTAATCTATTTGACATTTTCCATTATGTGAAAATTCATTGCTGATCTACAAAAGTCTAAAAACTAGTTTCTTTGGATTCCAACACTTTAAAAGATAATCATAAAGTCTGAAAATTTCCTTTGAAAAACTTGTAAAATTTGTACCTTAATGCTTGGAAGGTTGATCTCTTTATGCATATTCCCTTATTCTTAAATCTTTGCAATTTACTTACAGGATTGTAGATGTGAAATGTTACTTGTTGCACATTTGACTATAGATACTCGATTTGATGGAAAAATATATTCGAAATGAAATAACTATATTTTTTTTCGAGTCTCCACTTATAAGTTCTTTCATGTATCATGTATTGTTTAAGATTCTTTCTTTTATAGAACTTAAAACTTTCATAAATCTCCTTTTTTTTAGTTGAGTATAGTCTATTGACTTGATAGTGGTTGAAGTTAAGTCAAGAACTACTACTTTTGATAGTCCATCACCACTTTTCATCAATTCATTTTCCATCTATTTATATATGCCACTTAAGGATATGTTTTCATTTTATCAATGATTTTGTAAATTTCAAAATTGTACTCATTCTCCAGGTTGATGAATGTAACACTCTTTGATTATCTTGTCATTTTTCGTAACTGCTCATTGTTTTGAGCCTTCTTTTGCTTTCTATTAAATATTGACTATTTGATAGCCACAATTGTTAAAAAAATATGTTTTTAGTTGAGTTGAGGTATGCCTTGCTTCTTAAAAATCTTGCCTATGTAGTTATTATTTGAGTTTTGTGCACGATTGCAAGCTATACTTGATAAAACATAATTTTGAAACATAAATTGATTTCTTCTACTACAACTTTGTACCTATACAATTAAAAAAATATTTAGAAAATAATAGGCTTTTTGGCCTCTCTTATGTTCCTTAGTCTTTTCTTTTCTTTTCCTTTTCTATCATGACTTTGGGAATCATATGTGCTCTTTGTAGATACTACTTTCTCAATGTTTCATGTGTTAATTTGATGTACCTTATGTATGATGATGTAAATATATTCATTTGCATGAAGTTAGACAGTACATGAGTACAAATTAAACCTTAAGCTCTCGAGTGGTGTTGTTTCTTTCAATTTTTGGTACATTGTAGTTGTTGGATGGCAAAGATGAAAGATGGAGCTAGAAATGGAACAAATCCAGCTAGAGAAAACCCAAGGCAATGATGGGTTTCTTCTATACTCTTTTACTTTTAAATTTATGCACATGTACCTCCTACTTTAGTAGTTATGAGTTACATCCCACAGATTATGTGGGAAACATTAAATTTCTTCATGAATAAATGACATTAATTTATGTAACTGAGTTGTGTAATTATTTTTGTATTAAGATTTATGACATGTATTTATTGTATAAAAAAATAAAAAAATCAATCACATAATTAAATGTATTAAACATGTGAAGAAATAATGATATTTAATGTACAGTAACTTAAAAATTAACGCTTTTGCATGAAAAGCTGCAACCTTTTTTGTTGTTATCAAGTTTAATTTCTCACATAAACTATGATTCCCACCTTCATCAAGGCAATGCATTATTACTTTGGGTATTTTGTGTCTCCTTACCGAAGGTGAACATGGAATGACATTATATGTGAGGTGATACATTTCAGTAACAACACACATAGTTGTACATTACATCTATTTAATCAATTGATGCAACTAAAAACACAATAAAAATGCTTTCATCCAAGGAACTTGAGGGTCCTCTATTTATCAAGTACATATTTTTGCTCACCACTTCTACCTAAAAAGAAAGAGGTAATCTTGCATGTAACCTCATTCTCCTCACACATTTCATTATTGTTCTATTCATCCTTTCGACACCCCATTCTACATTTGGAGTTCTAAAAATCATCTTTTACCCATGAATTCCATTCTTTGAATAGTAATAATCAAATTCATAGCTACAATACTCCCCTCATTTTCTAATTTGAGACATTTTAGCTTAAGACCTTTATCATTCTCTACTAATAATTTCCATTTAACAAAAGTGTCAAATACATCATGTTTTTTTCTAATATAATAAACCCAAACTTTACTTATTGCATTATCAATAAAAAAAGTAATAACTTGAACCCCAAGAGATGATACCAAAGTGGATCCCCAACCATCATAATGTACCAATTCCAACTTACTTTATTTCTTTATAGGTCCAACCTTGAGAAACCTTACTCGCTTTTATTTCCCATATATGCATTCCTCATAGAACTCCAAACCTATTTCTATATATCCAGAAAAATCCTTACTTATGATCTACATGCCCTTATGGCTCATATGATTGAGCGTATAGTGCCATAATGTTGTATCTACTTCTAAGGCCACAATATTACAAACATTAGTTCTACACCGGTGGTTAAATACAAGGTTCAACCTTCTTACCTCTTGCCACCATAAGAGAACCATTAGTAACCTTCTAAGAGTCTTTTATAAATATCACAATAGAGTTATCACTTCCCAACCGCATTGCCGATATCAAATTTCATCTTAATGTAGGCACATGTATGAAATCCTTCAATAGCCATATATTCCCATTCTACATCTTAACTCGAACATAACTTTTTCCAACTATTTTGCAAGGCTCGTCATCAACAAGAAAAAAAAATATGTAAAAAAACCCCTTGAACATAATCAAAAAATAATTCCTATGTGGAGTAGCATGGAAAGAAGCCCCAAATATAAAACCCAAGATTCAAAAAAATTATGGAAAGAAAGAATCAAAGAATCGACATACGTTACCGTTGCCACATTTATCTCCTTGTTTTATTCCCGTTGTTTCTTATTTTCTCAAAGCTCCCAACAGTCCTTATTTTCATGCCCAAATTTTCCACAGTTCCAACATACTCTCTTTCTTTTAGATTTTCACCATTCCCGATCTTTCGATTTTGCATGGCTTCCTCTATTATTTTGTATCCCTCTAGTTTCCACTATCAAATAATTCCCTAAAGTATAATATTCCCCAAATATTTTTTTCTCATTTCCTCACTTAGAATTACCCCTACAACATCCTCAAACTTCAACTTTGAGTTAGCTAGAATGAGTTGCTTACCGCCATTACAAGGCCATTCCAACTCTCATGTAAAGAGCACAAATTAATAAAGCACTAAATTCTTAATAAAATTCTATTATGAATTGAAGCTTATCATATTAAAAACCATATTAAAATCATTCATATGGTTTTCTCTTGAACCATTCTCGAGACATCTTCATATTAAAAAAAGTCATTAAAAAATATTTCTAGAACCAGAGGGTTTTTCATACAACTTCCCTAATGCATCCATTGGTTCTTTTGTAGTCTTTTCCTTTGAAACATTAAATAATCAAAGATGCAAGACATAGTCGGAATTGTTCCAAGTGCCTTCATATCCATCAAATACCATTCCACATCCATCATGCTTGAGGGTTTTTTACTTTATCAGATAACATAATATAAAGATCCATCTCGATAAAGGAAATCTTCCATCTGGATCTTCCAAATAAAAGGAACTATAACTAGATCATACTAAGCCAAAAAATAGTATGCTAATCAAACACCATGATAAATAAGATGAAGAAGTTTGCCAAAATAACTTTAAATAAACCTTTGCGAAAAAATGAGAAACAATATCATATATTATTATGGAACTCAATGAAATATAATGAGAATGGGTATTGATTATATAGGAAAGGAATAAAATCTAAGAACTAGACAAAGGTCAAAGATAAAGCCATAAATCAAAGAAAGAACTAGTTATCAAAGAACTAGTCAAGTCCATAAATATAGGAAAGAAGTAGTCATCAAGGATCTAGTCAATACCATAGATCAAAGAAATAACTATACCGACAACTAGATAATATCCATTAATATCTAAATAAGATAAAAGAAATATCCACACACAGATAAGTGGGTGAAGATAAATACAATAAAGGTAAATAAATTACCTAGGTGAACATGAGCTAACATAAATACCTACTCTAACACCCCCTCAAGTGAAGCTAGGGGCCAAAATAGAATTTGCATGTCCACGGTATGATCACGGAAACTAGGCCTAATGAGATACTCATGTACAATATATCCATGAAGAAATCTCGAACCAAAATAATGAAAGAATACTACTAAAAGAAAAGAGAAAGAAGAATAAGAAGGAATATGTCTCACGAACACCCCTAAAGAACAACTTTGAAACCCCAATAATTCAAGCAACTCAAGGTAGTGAGGTGATGTAAAAGGCTTCATAAATATTTCCACAACTCTTGCTAAGTCAAAATATACTCAAAGAAAATAACTCCATCTGAATGTACTAATGAATAAATTGGATGTGTATCTCAATATTCTTGGTAGCAGTGCTCAACTAGGTTGCGAAAAATGTTAATTTCACTTAGTTTTCACACCAAAGTACAGTTGATGAATTCTATGGGAATCCAAAATCTATCAATAACTATTGAAGCCAAAGAATATACTTGACTCATTGTAATTGTTACCTGTACTCTTCCTATGAAGATGAAAGTGTAATAACCTTTTGCATTTCGCATGCCCAAGAAAATTAAGAAAAAAAGATAGCCGGAAGGGAATACTGTCACCAAGAGAACTTTCCCAATCTGAATTTGTATATCCGACCAACTCGGTAGAACCCCTAGTGTAGTATAGGCCAAAATGGGAAGTTCCCCGTAAATAACACAAAATTCTTTTAGTAGCTTGTATGTGACTACTATGAGGAGAATGTGTAGACCGAGATACAAGCCCTAATACAAATTAAATATTAGGGTGAGTATCGTCAAGTACATGAGATTTCCAACAAACTTCCTATATAAAGTAGGATCAAAATGTGGAGTGGTACATGTGGAATTAAGAGTAACCCTAGCATAAAAGGAGATGGACTTTGATTGCAATCAGCCATATCAAAGCACCGAAAAATATCATAGGTGTACTTTTTCTAACTCAATTGAATCCCTTAATTTGTCTCGAGAATTATGCAAACCAAGGAGATGATGTAGTAACCCAAGATCTTTCATGTCAAACTGTGTAGAAAGAGACCTCTAAATAGTCTTAATGTGTGAATAAGAATTTCCAAAGTAAGTAAAAGATCGTCAACATACAAGACAAGTATCACAATATCCTCACCAACATGTTATAGATATATTGTATGATCGGAGTGGAAATGAACAAAACCAGTAGATAGAAGAAAATAATCCATCTTCTCATACCAATCCCAAGGGGCTTGTTTGAGACCGTAGAGAGACCTTTAGAGTCTACAAACAAGAAAAGAATCTGAAAAATCCATTCGGTTGCTCCATGTAAATTTCCTCTTATAAATCTCCATGTCAAAAGTCACTATTCATGTCCATCTAGTATACAGCCGCCCCTGTGATATATCAATAACAAGTACAAGGAGTACAAAATCCATCTTGGCATTACCGGTGTGAAAGTATCGAGTAATCAATTCCTTCAACTTGTGAAAAACCCTTTGCAACAAGATGAGCCTTATACTTTTAATGGACCCATTAACTTCATATTTGGTTGGGTATACCCACTTACACCTAACCATATTTATTCCTTTAGGAATAGATACCAAATCCCAAGTATGATTCTTTAGTAAAGAAGAATACTTAGATGTCATCGCATTATCCCACTCATGTATCCCATGAGCCTTTGAAAAAACATTGGATCCTCAAAAACTACTTGACATAAAATTCTAGAACTGAATATAATGTGCATCATGATGCCTAGGGTGGAATATCCTATATTAAAGGTGTTACCGTAGAAACTATAGTATGGCCCGCTTAGGAATAGTGAAAACATGAGTGGGAATAGGATCCTCAATAACATCTATAACCTCCTCATCAAACTCCTGAAAAAATGTATCATCAAGATGAGATGAAGAAGAAGGAGTCATGGAAGAAGATGATGAATCATGAGGAGTGAAGCGCTCATCAAAATGAACATGTTTTCCAAAAATAACATCATGAGTATTAGGATTTAAAATTTAGTAAGCTCTCATGTCCTCACAATACCCTACAAATATCAATGGTTTTATCTTCTTATCCAAATATTTCCTTTTCTTCTTTGGCACAAAGGCCCAAGCATGGCTCCTAAATACTCAAAAAAATGAAATATATGGCTTAGTGTTGGACCAAGATTTATGGAGTCAAATTATCAAGTGCTCTCTATGGCATATGATTATGAATGTATTTAGCACAATTAATTACATCTGGCAGGTAGATAGGAGGTAAATTTCTATAATGCATCATATAGTTAGCCATTTAATTCAAATTTATATTCTTATGTTATTCTAATAAATTCTATTATGGAGTATGAGGGAAAAAATGTTGGTGAATAATGCCTTGAATTTCCAAAAAATTAGAAAACTCATTTCTAACGTACTCCACCCATTATCGGTATGAAGGTTCTTTATGAAACTAGACTATTGTTTCTCGACCAAAGCCTTGAATAATTTTAAATGTAAAAAAACATTAATTTCTTACTTGAGAATATAAACCCAAGTACGCCTCGAGAAATTATCAATAAAGGTAAGTGCATACTTAGATCCATTGAAAGAGGGGCTGGGAAAAACCATTAATTCACTATGCACAAGCTTAAGTGGTGAAGAATCTCTCTTTGACAAATTCTTAGGAAATGGATCTTGGTGTTGTTTACCTAATGCACAGACAGAGAAAACTCCTTCAAGACATGAAACTCTAGAAGACCATCTACCATACCATGAGTGCTCAACTCCTTCAAATATCTATAATTGAGATGTCCAAATTTTTCATGCCAAATATTACTCTCGAATGTAGGAGAAACTAATCCTTTCCCTATAGAGGAAGTGTCATCAAAAAAATAAAAGTGATATAATTTAGATCTATGATCAATAATACCTTGAGTAACAAGTGAATGAGACTCCAAAAACTTTGTACTTCTACCCCATATGGTGTAAAAGTCAATATTTTTTCTTTACCAAAATGAAAAATTTGATATACAAAAAGAAAATATTTTAGTAATGTTACGAACATATAATGCATCTTGGATATTTCCACAACATCAAGGTATATATCACCTTTTCCCTCAACGAAATAAAGGAAGAATCTCCAACCTCAATTTTAGAAGTAGAACTCAAACCTAGAGAAACAAAATGCTCCTTCAAAGAAGTCATGTATAGAGAAGCACTAGAATATATAACCCAATTGTCTTACAAGTGGTGACTAGATATCCCATCAACATTAAGTGCTTTTCCATGCCTTAGAAGGAGGTGGAGTGGAGATAGAATTTTTTGTTTCTTATTTCGCATCCTCTAAGTCTTGCATTTTCTTATAACACATATAGTCTTTATGACCGCTACCCCACAAAAATATCATGAAAGGGTGGAATTATTCTTGGATTTTGAAGAATCCTTGGGTTTAGAGTTATTTTATTTGGTTTTAAGAGAACTTTGAGATGGAGAAGGGGTGGATTTGGTTTTAATTTTTGGTTTTCCCTTGCCCTTAGGATTCGATGCAATTAATGCCTTTTTAGAGAGGATGGAAGACTCAAGGTGAGATAATTTCGATTCTTCCTAGTAAGTCTTTCACAAAATGTTTCTAAGTCATGAATTTTGAATGTACCACGTAAGGCATGCATGCTAGAGAAAAAGGTAGAATAAAATATTTTAAATGGTCCTCTCAACTTTTATATAATGAATTAAACACACTCTTCATCTTTCTTATTTCTTCCACTACCATTTAACTAAGTCAAAAATGCTTTAAATTGGTAAGATAGTTTATAATATTTGGAAAATCTTCATGATTAAGAGACGTAATCTCAATTTCAAGTTGTATAGCTCTCATATGATTTAACTTACTAAATAAATCCTCTAATTTCTTCCATCTTTTTAAAGGAGAGTCATCTTTTCTCAAATGAAACAAAATACTATCACTTACACAAGTTCCTATAAAACCCATACTCTCTAGTGAATATTGGTTATATTGAACAAGTTAAAGCCCATAATCCTTTCGCTTAATTATTGTTTCAATTCTTGGTTTCCACATATGGAAATTATGTGTTGTTAATGGCTCAACTTGATTTAATGCAAAAGTAGATAAAGATGTCATCCTAAAAAATCATCAAAATAAATGAGAACCAAGAAATGCAACAAAACCCCCACCTAAATTTTGGCACTTTATAATGAGTGTGTGTTATAATATGTCACTTTATAATTATAATGAAATTCTCAAAATAAATATTTCCAATGGAAATTTCATGAAAAAAATAAACACTTTTGTAGAAAAGACAACACTCAAAGCTGAGTTACCAATCAAAAGGTAAAAGATTTTCAATATTATGCTCTACTATTTATTTTAGTTGCCTCTAAAACATAATAAAATGCTCTTTCCTTCACTACACAAAAATAAAATGAAAGGGGCCTAGAGTTAAGCACCTATAAGTAGGAATCACAAGTTTAAGCCCTCATCGACCATACCATATGACTAGGGGCTAAGAATTTCAATATGATTTGCACAAAACCACATAAATAGGCAACTCATGAAGCAATTTTACCATATGCACAAAACCACATAAATAGACAACTTCTTAAGGTAGTTTACAATATGATGCATACCAAAACTATGGGCCAAAATCATCCCATAAACCTATCCGTTAAAAATATGGCCCATATGCGAAGAGAAAATTTCTCGATATATTGGGCACATTTTTCAAGGCTAGAAAATTCTCAAGGAATATGCCTCCAAACCCCACTACTGAGGGTTAATGCCCCAAACTAGACTCGGGGCCCACTGGGCCCAAACTCTAGTGGTAATACATGAAGAGTGTATAATAATTTTATCGTACTGATCTACAACACTTCCGCACATGAAAATAGGCTCCACAACATAACAACATCCATTCCATCCAAACAATGCCATACATTCAAGCTAGGATATTTCATCACACACAATTCATAGGGGGAGATTCCATTCTATTCCATGCACATGCTATTTACATTTCTATAGCTACTATTTCTAACTACTTCACAAAGTGCGACTGTGACACCAAAGAACCTAGGGCACGACATGCACACAGACACACACCGAACTACATTGGGTCTAAAATTTAGTACAACACTCATAAATAACACCACTAGTTTTGTGGTTGAGGTCGATCCAACCCATTCATACGCATCTATCATTTTCTAGGGTTTGATACTTTTGCTTGCATTATGTGTTATTCTCTCTAGTTCATCGTTTGAATCTAGCATGATATATGCGAAGCACTCTAAGATACTTAGAAAACATACTATATTTACGATCCGAGGATTTGCGGTGTTTCGAGGGCCCATATTATATACCAAGGTGCCTCGGGTTGCCCTAGTACATTCCTAGGCACTTGTGTCATCTAAAATATTCTAGATCTACCCTTCATAAAGTCCCTAAGGGTTTTTTCGCACTTCTAAATTTTATTTCCAGATACACGACATTGTGCGAAAATATTCTATTATCGGTTGATTATTTTCCTTACTCTCTTCTCTTACACATTAGGGTTTCATTTCATCTAGAGTATTTTATTTACATTTATTTCATACTCTTTTAGTTCATTTACATCATTTAGTCCTCGTAACTAGATTAACATTAATAACCTAGATATCGCCTTAGGTCCTCTAGGAAAACTTTATTTTTGTTAATTAGTAGGTGCAAGGGATGTAAATGAAGGGTAGGTGAAAATAGACCATGCCTATGGTCTAATAACAAGTAGTATGATGTAAATTTTTAGGTGGGCGCGTAGGTGAAAACTATTAGTTGACTATAGTAAGGTTGATTCGGGAAGAATTGTTTCCTAAATAATGCATACATATTCATCATTCTCGCTAGCCATTATGTACCATTTGTGATATGTTCATGTTTGTTCGGAGGAAAGAAAAAGTTGAGTTGGTGTGACTCTTCATTCACAAAGTGGGTATCTAGATATTGAATGCACCATGGTGAGTTGCATCATTTCTTACTAATTTTTGTGATTCCACATAATTTTTGTATCGTATTTTTTTTATGGTTGTAAATCTTACTAATTTACTTCTATAGTTTGTTATTTTTTTAATGTATTGTTTCAAACAACTTTTTCAAACATCAGTTGTTTTCCTACTTGGCACATCCCATTCCACATTGTTTTGACATAGTTAATCATTTTACATCCATTTGTGGTTCTTACTTAACTCTACTTGTTGCTATAAGACTTTCTTTAGTATTTTTTTGTATGATGTGTAATCATTAGTGACATGTTACTTTCCACTACATCCCATGTCCTTCATGGCTTACAACTACATATTTGAATTGTAATTAGTTTACAGCCGCAATTTACCTTTATTGAAAGCATATACGACATTTATTTTGCATTTGTATGTTGATGTAGATATTTTCTAGAGGATTATATAGCTGGTCTAAGCTACATTTTGGCATGTGTATTTTGGATTTAATATATAAATTGAAAGGTTGTCGTGTATGTCTTATTCTCTTTGATAATGCCACAGTAGTTTTACTTTTAATTACTTGGATTACTTTGTAAGAAACGAGTATTATTTTAATCATGAATTACTCTTCCTATCCCTTTTTTATAGTCCATATCTGTTAAAAAATAACATTCCTATTTGTATTGGTCATACATGTATACTGGAATTTAAATGTTAGTATTTCTCATTGATTATATTCTTGTATATCCTCGATTTCCCATTTTACCCAATCTGATATTATTTTTATAATTGTGTGTACAATACAGCTCTTAGCATCATTTCATACCAGCTGGCAACTAGTGTTGGAGCAATACAACTTGGTCAGACAACAAGCATTAGTAAATTGCATCCATACCATATGTCATGGGTTCTTAAAGTAAGGGTTATTCACAAAGGAAAAATACATGCGTACATCAATGAAGTATGTGAGGCCATTGTACAGAGACTCTAGTATCCCATGGGAGGTGATTCTTAGTATGGATTCTATTTTGCAACTATGTTCACATCCTACCCCTCCTATACCAAACTATGCTTTCTGGTTCACCAGTATCAGTGCAATATAATAGGTGCCTCTTAGGGATATAATAGATGTTGTTGGTGTGGTTATATCTTCATTTGTTACTTATATGATAACCAGTAAAGATGGCAACGTTACTCAGCGGTCTACTATCACAATAAATGACTAAAGAGGGCATTCTATAGTTATTACCTTATGGGGAGAACTATGCAATGAAAGCTATACAACTACTACAGCTACAACCATATATAACCACAGTTCAAATGCAAATTGTAGATATCAGGAAAGCCAAAGAGACAACATTTAAAGAACAAGTATTAGCCATAGGACCTAATAGAAAATTGTTCCTTTTGCCTGCAATAAGTCTAGAGGTGGAAGCATTTTAAATTTTGTGAACCACTGTAGTTGCAAGAACTAACCTAGCTGCACTCACTACAGAACTAAAGGTGGAAAATACTATTAGTGAGATCCGTACATTTTCCATCGCTAACCCCACTCACCAAGTGGAAACTATTGGTACCATTATACACTTCAATATGGATAACTATTGTTATCTTGATTACTCTAGTACGGTAAATGGTAAGCAATGACATGATAAAATTACAACCAATGTAGCCTCTCCCTGGCATTGTAGCAAATGCAACTTGGATTCAGCTGCATTTGAGTATAAGTATGCATTGCACATGATGATTGAAGACCGTACTGGCACTATATAAGTGACATATTTTAATGATGTGGTAAAAATCTTCGACTTATTGCAAATGCCTTCAAAGAAAAACACAAAACCACTACTGATGTGTGGCCCATTATCAAACAGGTGTATTTCAACATGTACATGTTTATCTTTTATGCTGTACGAGCTACCTACAATGGCAAGGACCAACTATTTTGTACTATACACACCACAACACCCGCCAAGAAATATTTGAACGACATAGAACTTGTTACATCTTTTATTGAAACCACTATATAGGACACCACGTTGTAATTATGAGATCTATGTACATGTTAAAGAGAGGCCCCTTATAATATGTTTTACGCATGATCTGAAATGTTGCATTTCCTTGTAATATATTGTACAAATTTATTTCAATTCTTTGTCACTAATAAACTATGTGCCATCTAGGGAAATATTAAAAACCTTAATATTTATGTGGATCCTCTTTCATATTTGTCACTTTTTAAAAATGTCATAAAACATGGCCACCAAATATTTCCATCCACCAACCACCACCGTAACATCTTACTTCTCAGACTTAATACTGCAGTCAGGAATTTATTGGGGCAATAATGAAAACCATGCAACGATGATTAGCTTATAGCCAGAAAACATACACACTATATGCCAAATGCCTTATCATTTTTGATGAATTTATTCTTGGCATTAAACATATTTGTTGGGATAGAATTTTAGTCTCACTAGTAGTCAAGGATGGTAAAATCCTTCCACTTTGATCTCCAATAGTTGATTTCAATACATGGTCTTTATGTACACCACCATTTCTAGAATCTAGTTCGACCATCATACAAAAGAAAGTGACATGATTTTACTTTTTATATGTTACGATACTCTATCACTAAGCTATTGGTCCCTTGTGGTCCCATGTATTAAAAAAATTCTTGGTCATTAAAAAAATTCTAGGTCTTTAAAAAAATTCAACGCCATTACATAAATTCTACACACAAAGCAAACAAATTCTAAAAAAATTAAAGAGCTCATGCTCTTAAGCTCTGAAAACAAAATTCCCACCTCAAAAGTGGACAAACATATTCTGAAATTTTGAACATTTTTCATATTTAAGGATCTGAATAAAATTAATGCAAGTTAGAACACAAAAATTTCATATAAACTCAATAATCCCACCTCACAAATCGTTATCAATAGTAATACATACCATATACATATTAGACCTCTTATGAAAGAAATAACCACCATTTTCCTCACTAACAAGCACCAATAAAGTGCACCCATACCATATGCCATGCGTCCTTGATAGAAGGTTCATTTGTGAAGGAAAAAAACATGGTTATAGCAATGAAAAAGGTGAGGGATTGGTTCTTAATATTAAAGTGCGTGACCCTCTATCCAATGACATGAATGTAACATGCTTAAAGATAGCATTGTTACTTACTACCATAGCAAAGTCCAGGTAGCTACAACTTATTCAATATCCAAGGGTACCCTGAAGTATATGCTCTATTTGAATCTGCCATTTATTTTAGTTCTATGAAAAATGGAGATATTTGAATCCCAACTTAATTATTTATTAAAAACCTTATTATTTATTTTTTTGTTATGTTAACTTACTTTCTAATTATAGAAATTCATTTATCTAATTTTGTAATTGTAAATTTCCGTTGTGATTTTCAAATGAATGCATGATGATTTTTTTATATATTATAAGATTAAAAACTAACTGTGGACTCTTTCACTTATTTTGAGTAGCATTTTTGATTTGATAATGTACTTGGTCTTGAATGAAGATATTTTTAAAAAATTGCAATGCTATAAAATTACACCCGATATAATGCCTACATTCAACAAGCTAAAACTTCTGAAATCTACCATTACTCTACTATAAACTCTAAAATTTAGCACTCCTATTATTGAATTCCTAGTTTTCCTTGCTTGTTCTCAGTTAAAAATTTTACTTTCAAGAAAGTGTCTTTCCTCCCAACCCTGTATGCCTCTTATACAAATTCTTTCTAATCCCATGCAGGTACTCTAAAGATGGCAAGAAATTTCGACAACATAACATTAGGTATTAACAATGAATGTAACCACATACAACACCTATTATTGGAATGTGTAGAAGATTAGTACAAATGAGGAACACATGTAGACAAAGAGACAATTTATGCAATGCTACACATGAAGAAAAATCTTGAACATGCACAAATCCATAGGAACAAGGCTACCATTATAAACAACCATTATACACAAGGATGCCATACAAATCCTCGGGAACAAGGATACCATACAAATCCTTAGGAACAAGGCTATACACAATACTATAATGTCAGGCCCTAAAATACTATCTGCAGAACGTACATGCCTACAAGCTTTAACCTATCCATACCAACATATTTTAGACAAGATAATATGTGTACACATTGTAACAACTGATGTGAAACAAAGTTCATTTTGTAAATAACACTCATATGGCTTTGTTCACAAACCATATATAAAATGAATATATTTGTGAATAATAGAGTAACAAAGAGAAGTGTTCATCCTATATTGCTTATAATGGAAAACTTATTAAAAACTGAAAATGTTTTACCTAACAAATACCAACGTTAATTTAATTGGAAACCATAATTTAGTGGGTTTAACAAAAACTAGATACATTTTCCTATCATTGGCCACCTACATTTTTGAATAATCACATACCCGATGTCTAGCTACCCCTTCTACATTACACTACAAAACTCTCCCAACTAGCTTTCTAGGATCAATATACTTGCACCTTATTACTATTTCTAATGCATTTATGTGGTCAAACATATGCACTCAAGGTTCGAGCATAATAATATAAACAATTATACCCCATCTTATTTTAACCCTTTACCAATTATAAAAATTAGGAACATGCAAACTCCAAGCCAGAAAACACAAAATTTTCCAAAAAAACACTTCATTTATGACATTATACTTGCATGCCTATATTTGGAAGAATTCACTTTCCCTTTATAGATGATTCTATTACCCTAGGTCTATCAATAATAATAGGAAACCAGATTTGACCAAAATCAAAGTCTTTCAAAAAAAAGGTATCAGTTGGACCACATTTACCTCTCGCATGCTTCCATTTACACATTTGACATTACTATTATTCTCTTTTTAAAAATCCACCTACCTTATTAGAGGAATTCAATATACATCATATTGCGTAATACATAAGTATGGTAGCGTTACAACTAAATAAGGAACCCAACAAGCACCAGTGTACACTTGCTTCTTCCAAGAACAAGACAAACAAAAGCCACCACTCCAAACCCCAATATAGGTGAATCTCCTCATTATAACATACCCATCACCTAACTTTCCAATTTCAATCCTTCCCGCACCAATACAACCCCACCGACCCAACTTACAACACATCAAAAAAATGAATCTCCAAGATACCCACCCGCACCATACACAACCGCACACCTAGACTAACAAAACTATCCCCACCTCTACCACACCCGGTTTAGACTTGAATATTGTTTCTTGAAAAGATATTTTTACAACATAATCATCATCAAAAAAATCAAACTCCAATATTTCTTGCAACTACCGATTACGTACCTTACCTAAGCCATTTCCATTGAACCACATACACAATCACAAAGCCCAAACTACAATCCTACCCCCAACTATGCCACTACTAGCGTAGATTTGCTCTCCTAGGAGTAACCACTAGAATTTAATCCTCTGGCCTCATAACTATCATGCAATTTGTACACGTGGAGTGCATCACTATACTATGGAAAATCATTCCCGAGATAGATGCCTGAGATAGATGGTTAATAAATAATTATTAATGGATGCGAGTTGATTACAAACATTTTATCGCTACAAAATTTATTTTTCAAGGATCTTGAATATCTTATTGGCTTCCCTAGTCATTGAATATCAAATGGGAGTATTTATGGTATGTAGAAGATTTATAAGTGTGTAGCTTGAGATTAATTTTATAGAGATCGAAAGTATTCCTTTTGTTTTCGAAGGGATTTTTATAAGGTATTTTTATGATTATTCTAATCTATTTCTTTGCGTATGAAAGTATCTTTCTATAGGTAATCTATGACATGATGATTAAAAAAACAATTTAATAATTTGTTTAGAATAGTGAGGATATTATATTCTACTTGTGATACTTGATTTTCTACTAGGGAATCCTTTATCCACACATAATTTATCTCGAATACAAACGTAACAATCCTTCCTACATTGTCCTATTGCTTCATGCACTGTTATTTTTCTTGTTGATTTCTCTACATCAAAATCACGAGGATTCGGTGTAGCCGCTACCTATAAAAATATCAACTTTGTCATATCACTTCTTTCTATTTGTGTTTATCTATTGTTAATAAAAAATACATTGAAATCCCAAGTATTTACACCTTTGAGTAATTAAAAGCATTAACACAATTTTTGAAAAAATTTATAATGAGTGGCATGTTAATATGCATGTTGCTGAAACTTGTTAGGTCTAGTTGCATGTCGGTGTGCTTGACCGGTGGTAGTTTTCATGACTTGTTGATAATCCTAAAATACATGGTAGCTTCCACGACAATTCCAATATGGAAAACATCTATATTTTCATGTTTCTCTCTCAAGTGTAGGAGTTTCCACAAGGGTGAGAAAGCGAATTTGGGGAAAAAAATCCTTTAAAAACACGCAAAACCCGTGTGGGGCCCACGGTCTAAGCCAATGATAAAAACACGCAAAACTGTGTGGGGACCACATAGTTAGGTGTGCATTGCATCTTTCTTTTCTAGTATTGTATTTTTCAATTCTATTAATGGAGGAAGTATATAAATTTCTATTGTGTAGCTTATCATTTTAATTTCTACATTATAATTGTTTTTTTAGTATCTTCTCAATTACAATTTCTATATTTATCATTCCATGATCTTATTAATAGATATATGTTTTTTTTTTTTTTTTTTCTGATTACGGTGAAGAGATATTCGGTCTAGAAAACATTATCAATTATCTACTTAGAAATATTGTTCCATTGAGAAAAATGGACATACATAGTTTCTCCCCATTCATATTAAAGATGTAAAAAAAAACCATTACATCCTCATGAAAGGGTTTAAAAGACAGAAGGTTTATATCATGCAATAGTTCTTGTCAAAGGATTGCCTATTATACCTAGTGAACCTTTCATACTAATTGAGTTTCTAAAAGGTGCTAAAAATCATTTCCATCATCCTATGGTTGGAGAATCCAGTCATTGTATAACAATTGGTACTATAAACAATGCCAAAGATGATGTAGCAACAAATGAACACAATTCTTTCATTTTGATAACAATAGTTATTCGAGCAGTTTATTAAAGTGTTGTAAGGATTTTTCAAAGACAATAACTATTAGGAATTATTTAAATGTTACATTTATTTGACAATATTAATAAGGAAAGTTTTAAAATATAATGATGTGTACACTTTCTATAATAAATAGAACATATTTTCTCTCCACATATATGATCTTTTCATGTACTTAATTTATTAGTTTTTAATATTGTAGGTTTTTATTTTTATTTTTAGTTAGAGATTTCTTTAAAATTAAAAATGACAGAATACATAGAGGATAAATATTATTTAGATTATTAAATGGTGTTTTCATATCATATAATCGATTAGTATGATGGTATAGTAGCAAATTTACACACAAAATAATTTTATATTCTTTGTATATTTCAATATGAAATACATTAGCTATTATATAGGCAATATAATAGCTTAAACTACTTCCTATTAAATAGGAAGCACAATTAACAAATAACTCGTTTAATCAATTTACGGGTGTAACAACTGACTTAATAATATGAGTTGTTTTAACAACTCATATAACAATATTTATCTATATTATATTATTATTAATGAGTTACCAAACTCATATAATAATATAATGAATTAATATGTTTACAACAATTAATTCCTAACATTCAACCCCTTGGTGTGCACATGATTAATTCCCAATATTCACCCCCTTAATGTGAACACGGAAAAATGCACCATAGAACTAGACCTGATTTGTATGCCTCCGCATACTTTTAGGTATGCATACTATTGGATTGGATCTTGATGTCTAGATCTTTCTGCACATGACCAATCCACTTCACCATAGTCAACCCCATACCAGATGATCACACTTCCACCGATTCACCTACATACACGAACTCAACAGTTCCCACTTTCACTTCCAGTGAACGATAGATTTCACCAACCGATCAATGTTAGAAGTACGATAGTAGAAGGATCTCTGCAGTCAGAGGATCACTTAAGTTTAGATACCCTCCTATAAAATTGTTCTCAGCATCCAAAATGCACATATTCCTCATTTGAATCAAAACAAGGAAGGAAACCACACACCACTTTATTTTCACACACCACACAATTGAAATAATATAAAATATTACCACCAAATTTGAATGTGACCCCATCATTGGTGACTGACGAGAGGTGTTGATCACCCTCCATCCTCTGTTGCCTCGACCTCCAGTGTCATGCTGCTAGTTCATCCGGATGTGATCATGAAGCTCAAAATACCTTCAATAATTTGGACGTCGCATACAAGCGAAAATGCGTCCAAAATTGAAATGCGAGAAAAAAATATTTTTCAAACTTTGGAAGACGACACTTTTTACAATGGCATTGACCCACAATGAACTTTTGACGACTAAACAAAAATCAACTCTTGACAATACAATGATACTTTAGACTCAAAACGACAATACAAATAATCTTAAGATCACTTATTTGACACTTTTACAAACAAATGACAATGGAATCAACTAAAGAATCGATTATAAAATACCCATGATGACTTATATAGCTTACAAGAAACAAAATGACAATGGAAACATGGGAAATTTTTCTTTTCCTTGACTCTAACAAAATAATACTTGACTCTAACTCTTTTAAGATATCTAAGACAACCTAAACAATGCAAAAAAAAAAAAAATAAAGAAAAACTATAATATACCTAAACGCTTAAAACTTCCTTATCAAAACCGCATGATTTATTGCAAAGTGGTTTTGAAGTGTATTGAAACTACGACTATTGATACTGCATGGGAAGAAATTTTCTCTGCAAAAACAAATATTTCCAGTAGCCTAACGCTGTCAAATATCCACACGAAACTGACTACAACCAATCAATTTCCAAGGCGGAAGATAGAATACAAAAGGACCAACGTGTTTATTGTGATGTCTGACTAGTTTTTCCGATCAAAATGATCCAATAACAATTGTAATGCAATACCTATGTGGCTGAGGATTATTGTGAAGAAAACTAAGCACATGAAGATTTTTTTGATGCAACCGCCTCTAATTAGAGGAGACCGTGGACAAGTCTGAGTAGTATGGAATGCTATGTGCCCAGTCCGCCAAGAGGAAGCACACATTTGTTGGTGCAAATGGAGAGGAGATCTTTACAACAATGCAAGTACAGATTGAATCTGTAGATGTGTATGCATGGTATACAACACACTGAGCTCGACAGATTCTAGATCCAATCAGCTGTAGAAATATATAGTTGACTCAAACCTTCCAACGTGGCACTGATAAGATGCACTTTGACAAGAGTGTATAAGAAACTACAGATCCCAGTGAAGATCGATGCAAAACCACAGTACGAGTCCAAATTGAAATCCGCAACTGAGTCTCTTAAAAAAAACAAAGCTGAGATGAAGATCAAAAGCATTGATCCAATAATGCACAAGAGAATTATTTTTCTGTTGACGTCTCCTCTTCACTGAATTCTTCTGGTAAATCTGTGCACTTCTACAAAAACTAATAACAAATATTCAATCCTACACTCAAAAGGAATATATCAAACTTTCATGAATTGGGGCAGTAATGAAATTGATTCTTAGTTTTAATTTTTCTACATTTTTTATAAGATATTTTCATATATTAATTATTGTGGTAATTAATTTGTAGCTTCCACCTACAAGTTTTATGTTGTAAGGAAAATTGTATAAAATAATTGTCAAACTTTCAAGAAATATAACATTGACAAAAGATACGAAATTATAAATTGTGGAATTTTTACAAAGATCAAATCCATATAAAAACTAATTTTTCGTGAAAATTGTGGAATAATAACAAAAAAATTTTTATAGAAATGTTACAAACATCACAAAATGTGGAAAATGTATAAATAAAAAAATGGATGTTAGTTATTAGTTTAATGAATTGTGCAAAAAAATACAATAATATATCAAAATGTTGATTACCTACCATTCCAATGTGACAATTTTAGTTTTTGGAATACCATATTACCACAAAAACATTGTTGAAAATTTGTGGCAAGAGGCCTACTTTATTATAGTGAATTTATGTAATTAAACTATATCTACAACCAAATTCTATAAGATGATTTGTCGATGCACCCATTTCAAGAAACATTCTCTTTTATACAACATTTTTTCTTTCAAATTGTAGTAAATCATGTTTTATGAAGTGAATTAATTTTCAGATTTTTATAGATGATTATTTAAGGAGCAATATGTATATGGAAATCTTACTTGAGTGAAAATATTAAACATGCACTCACATGAATAATAAAATATTACATACTTTTCCTTCACCAAACAATTGTCGAAACATTTAACATGAATGTATAAACATAATATTCAAGGATTTGAATTCATGCGAGAGAAATGCATTCCTAAAAATAAAATTACATGTGTTTCCTATAACATATGAGGTATATTCAATATGTAATTATCATTGATAAGATGAGATTGATAGGTATGACAATTCTTGGTCATATAAATCGCCATTAGAATATAGTATTGTATCAACATAATAATAAATATATTGGATATTTCTCAATTATAGTTTCTAGTACCTACCTAGGCCATCCTCCACCCACTAATAGCATACGGATGTATACATGTAATATTTTGGTGACACAATTATAACATTGATTATAAGTTTCTAAATTATGTTTGTTACATAGGAAATCATAAAAATACTACTTAATATGGTATGAGTGTTAGACATACATATACATAAATCACAAGACATAACATTACAATTTTAAGGAATAAATGTATATCTAAACAACATGTTTGCATTGTAAATTGTTGTAAACCATATTGTATGAAATGGACAAGTTAATTTGTAGCTTCCACCTACAAGTTTTATGTTGTAAGGAAAATTGTATAAAATAATTGTCAAACTTTCAAGAAATATAACATTGACAAAAGATACGAAATTATAAATTGTGGAATTTTTACAAAGATCAAATCCATATAAAAACTAATTTTTCGTGAAAATTGTGGAATAATAACAAAAATTTTTTTATAGAAATGTTACAAACATCACAAAATGTGGAAAATGTATAAAAAAAAAATGGATGTTAGTTATTAGTTTTATGAACTGTGCAAAAATACAATAATATATCAAAATGTTGATTACCTACCATTCCAATGTGACAATTTTAGTTTTGGAATACCATATTACCACAAAAACATTGTTGAAAATTTGTGGCAAGAGGCCTACTTTATTATAGTGAATTTATGTAATTAAACTATATCTACAACCAAATTCTATAAGATGATTTGTCGATGCACCCATTTCAAGAAACATTCTCTTTTATACAACATTTTTCTTTCAAATTGTAGTAAATCATGTTTTATGAAGTGAATTAATTTTCAGATTTTTATAGATGATTATTTAAGGAGCAATATGTATATGGAAATCTTACTTGAGTGAAAATATTAAACATGCACTCACATGAATAATAAAATATTACATACTTTTCCTTCACCAAACAATTGTCGAAACATTTAACATGAATGTATAAACATAATATTCAAGGATTTGAATTCATGCGAGAGAAATGCATTCCCTAAAAATAAAATTACATGTGTTTCCTATAACATATGAGGTATATTCAATATGTAATTATCATTGATAAGATGAGATTGATAGGTATGACAATTCTTGGTCATATAAATCGCCATTAGAATATAGTATTGTATCAACATAATAATAAATATATTGGATATTTCTCAATTATAGTTTCTAGTACCTACCTAGGCCATCCTCCACCCACTAATAGCATACGGATGTATACATGTAATATTTTGGTGACACAATTATAACATTGATTATAAGTTTCTAAATTATGTTTGTTACATAGGGAAATCATAAAAATACTACTTAATATGGTATGAGTGTTAGACATACATATACATAAATCACAAGACATAACATTACAATTTTAAGGAATAAATGTATATCTAAACAACATGTTTGCATTGTAAATTGTTGTAAACCATATTGTATGAAATGGACAAGTTAATTTGTAGCTTCCACCTACAAGTTTTATGTTGTAAGGAAAATTGTATAAAATAATTGTCAAACTTTCAAGAAATATAACATTGACAAAAGATACGAAATTATAAATTGTGGAATTTTTACAAAGATCAAATCCATATAAAAACTAATTTTTCGTGAAAATTGTGGAATAATAACAAAAATTTTTTTATAGAAATGTTACAAACATCACAAAATGTGGAAAATGTATAAAAATAAAAATGGATGTTAGTTATTAGTTTTATGAATCATGGCAAAAATACAATAATATATCAAAATGTTGATTACCTACCATTCCAATGTGACAATTTTAGTTTTGGAATACCATATTACCACAAAAACATTGTTGAAAATTTGTGGCAAGAGGCCTACTTTATTATAGTGAATTTATGTAATTAAACTATATATCTACAACCAAATTCTATAAGATGATTTGTCGATGCACCCATTTCAAGAAACATTCTCTTTTATACAACATTTTTTCTTTCAAATTGTAGTAAATCATGTTTTATGAAGTGAATTAATTTTCAGATTTTTATAGATGATTATTTAAGGAGCAATATGTATATGGAAATCTTACTTGAGTGAAAATATTAAACATGCACTCACATGAATAATAAAATATTACATACTTTTCCTTCACCAAACAATTGTCGAAACATTTAACATGAATGTATAAACATAATATTCAAGGATTTGAATTCATGCGAGAGAAATGCATTCCCTAAAAATAAAATTACATGTGTTTCCTATAACATATGAGGTATATTCAATATGTAATTATCATTGATAAGATGAGATTGATAGGTATGACAATTCTTGGTCATATAAATCGCCATTAGAATATAGTATTGTATCAACATAATAATAAATATATTGGATATTTCTCAATTATAGTTTCTAGTACCTACCTAGGCCATCCTCCACCCACTAATAGCATACGGATGTATACATGTAATATTTTTGGTGACACAATTATAACATTGATTATAAGTTTCTAAATTATGTTTGTTATATAGGAAATCATAAAAATACTACTTAATATGGTATGAGTGTTAGACATACATATACATAAATCACAAGACATAACATTACAATTTTAAGGAATAAATGTATATCTAAACAACATGTTTGCATTGTAAATTGTTGTAAACCATATGTATGAAATGGACAAGTTAATTTGTAGCTTCCACCTACAAGTTTTATGTTGTAAGGAAAATTGTATAAAATAATTGTCAAACTTTCAAGAAATATAACATTGACAAAAGATACGAAATTATAAATTGTGGAATTTTTACAAAGATCAAATCCATATAAAAACTAATTTTTCGTGAAAATTGTGGAATAATAACAAAAAAATTTTTATAGAAATGTTACAAACATCACAAAATGTGGAAAATGTATAAATAAAAAAATGGATGTTAGTTATTAGTTTTATGAAGAATGGTAAAAAATACAATAATATATCAAAATGTTGATTACCTACCATTCCAATGTGACAATTTTAGTTTTGGAATACCATATTACCACAAAAACATTGTTGAAAATTTGTGGCAAGAGGCCTACTTTATTATAGTGAATTTATGTAATTAAACTATATCTACAACCAAATTCTATAAGATGATTTGTCGATGCACCCATTTCAAGAAACATTCTCTTTTATACAACATTTTTTCTTTCAAATTGTAGTAAATCATGTTTTATGAAGTGAATTAATTTTCAGATTTTTATAGATGATTATTTAAGGAGCAATATGTATATGGAAATCTTACTTGAGTGAAAATATTAAACATGCACTCACATGAATAATAAAATATTACATACTTTTCCTTCACCAAACAATTATCGTGAAACATTTAACATGAATGTATAAACATAATATTCAAGGATTTGAATTCATGCGAGAGAAATGCATTCCCTAAAAATAAAATTACATGTGTTTCCTATAACATATGAGGTATATTCAATATGTAATTATCATTGATAAGATGAGATTGATAGGTATGACAATTCTTGGTCATATAAATCGCCATTAGAATATAGTATTGTATCAACATAATAATAAATATATTGGATATTTCTCAATTATAGTTTCTAGTACCTACCTAGGCCATCCTCCACCCACTAATAGCATACGGATGTATACATGTAATATTTTGGTGACACAATTATAACATTGATTATAAGTTTCTAAATTATGTTTGTTACATAGGAAATCATAAAAATACTACTTAATATGGTATGAGTGTTAGACATACATATACATAAATCACAAGACATAACATTACAATTTTAAGGAATAAATGTATATCTAAACAACATGTTTGCATTGTAAATTGTTGTAAACCATATTGTATGAAATGGACAAGTTAATTTGTAGCTTCCACCTACAAGTTTTATGTTGTAAGGAAAATTGTATAAAATAATTGTCAAACTTTCAAGAAATATAACATTGACAAAAGATACGAAATTATAAATTGTGGAATTTTTACAAAGATCAAATCCATATAAAAACTAATTTTTCGTGAAAATTGTGGAATAATAACAAAAATTTTTATAGAAATGTTACAAACATCACAAAATGTGGAAAATGTATAAATAAAAAAATGGATGTTAGTTATTAGTTTTATGAAGTAATGCAAAAAAATACAATAATATATCAAAATGTTGATTACCTACCATTCCAATGTGACAATTTTAGTTTTGGAATACCATATTACCACAAAAACATTGTTGAAAATTTGTGGCAAGAGGCCTACTTTATTATAGTGAATTTATGTAATTAAACTATATCTACAACCAAATTCTATAAGATGATTTGTCGATGCACCCATTTCAAGAAACATTCTCTTTTATACAACATTTTTTCTTTCAAATTGTAGTAAATCATGTTTTATGAAGTGAATTAATTTTCAGATTTTTATAGATGATTATTTAAGGAGCAATATGTATATGGAAATCTTACTTGAGTGAAAATATTAAACATGCACTCACATGAATAATAAAATATTACATACTTTTCCTTCACCAAACAATTGTCGAAACATTTAACATGAATGTATAAACATAATATTCAAGGATTTGAATTCATGCGAGAGAAATGCATTCCCTAAAAATAAAATTACATGTGTTTCCTATAACATATGAGGTATATTCAATATGTAATTATCATTGATAAGATGAGATTGATAGGTATGACAATTCTTGGTCATATAAATCGCCATTAGAATATAGTATTGTATCAACATAATAATAAATATATTGGATATTTCTCAATTATAGTTTCTAGTACCTACCTAGGCCATCCTCCACCCACTAATAGCATACGGATGTATACATGTAATATTTTTGGTGACACAATTATAACATTGATTATAAGTTTCTAAATTATGTTTGTTACATAGGAAATCATAAAAAATACTACTTAATATGGTATGAGTGTTAGACATACATATACATAAATCACAAGACATAACATTACAATTTTAAGGAATAAATGTATATCTAAACAACATGTTTGCATTGTAAATTGTTGTAAACCATATTGTATGAAATGGACAAGTTAATTTGTAGCTTCCACCTACAAGTTTTATGTTGTAAGGAAAATTGTATAAAATAATTGTCAAACTTTCAAGAAATATAACATTGACAAAAGATACGAAATTATAAATTGTGGAATTTTTACAAAGATCAAATCCATATAAAAACTAATTTTTCGTGAAAATTGTGGAATAATAACAAATTTTTTTATAGAAATGTTACAAACATCACAAAATGTGGAAAATGTATAAATAAAAAAATGGATGTTAGTTATTAGTTTTATGAATCAGCGAAAAATACAATAATATATCAAAATGTTGATTACCTACCATTCCAATGTGACAATTTTAGTTTTGGAATACCATATTACCACAAAAACATTGTTGAAAATTTGTGGCAAGAGGCCTACTTTATTATAGTGAATTTATGTAATTAAACTATATCTACAACCAAATTCTATAAGATGATTTGTCGATGCACCCATTTCAAGAAACATTCTCTTTTATACAACATTTTTCTTTCAAATTGTAGTAAATCATGTTTTATGAAGTGAATTAATTTTCAGATTTTTATAGATGATTATTTAAGGAGCAATATGTATATGGAAATCTTACTTGAGTGAAAATATTAAACATGCACTCACATGAATAATAAAATATTACATACTTTTCCTTCACCAAACAATTGTCGAAACATTTAACATGAATGTATAAACATAATATTCAAGGATTTGAATTCATGCGAGAGAAATGCATTCCCTAAAAATAAAATTACATGTGTTTCCTATAACATATGAGGTATATTCAATATGTAATTATCATTGATAAGATGAGATTGATAGGTATGACAATTCTTGGTCATATAAATCGCCATTAGAATATAGTATTGTATCAACATAATAATAAATATATTGGATATTTCTCAATTATAGTTTCTAGTACCTACCTAGGCCATCCTCCACCCACTAATAGCATACGGATGTATACATGTAATATTTTTGGTGACACAATTATAACATTGATTATAAGTTTCTAAATTATGTTTGTTACATAGGAAATCATAAAAAATACTACTTAATATGGTATGAGTGTTAGACATACATATACATAAATCACAAGACATAACATTACAATTTTAAGGAATAAATGTATATCTAAACAACATGTTTGCATTGTAAATTGTTGTAAACCATATTGTATGAAATGGACAAGTTAATTTGTAGCTTCCACCTACAAGTTTTATGTTGTAAGGAAAATTGTATAAAATAATTGTCAAACTTTCAAGAAATATAACATTGACAAAAGATACTAAATTATAAATTGTGGAATTTTTACAAAGATCAAATCCATATAAAAACTAATTTTTCGTGAAAATTGTGGAATAATAACAAATTTTTTTTTTTTATAGAAATGTTACAAACATCACAAAATGTGGAAAATGTATAAAAAAAAAATGGATGTTAGTTATTAGTTTTATGAATCAAAAAATACAATAATATATCAAAATGTTGATTACCTACCATTCCAATGTGACAATTTTAGTTTTTTGAATACCATATTACCACAAAAACATTGTTGAAAATTTGTGGCAAAGAGGCCTACTTTATTATAGTGAATTTATGTAATTAAACTATATCTACAACCAAATTCTATAAGATGATTTGTCGATGCACCCATTTCAAGAAACATTCTCTTTTATACAACATTTTTCTTTCAAAGTGTAGTAAATCATGTTTTATGAAGTGAATTAATTTTCAGATTTTTATAGATGATTATTTAAGGAGCAATATGTATATGGAAATCTTACTTGAGTGAAAATATTAAACATGCACTCACATGAATAATAAAATATTACATACTTTTCCTTCACCAAACAATTGTGAAACATTTAACATGAATGTATAAACATAATATTCAAGGATTTGAATTCATGCGAGAGAAATGCATTCCCTAAAAATAAAATTACATGTGTTTCCTATAACATATGAGGTATATTCAATATGTAATTATCATTGATAAGATGAGATTGATAGGTATGACAATTCTTGGTCATATAAATCGCCATTAGAATATAGTATTGTATCAACATAATAATAAATATATTGGATATTTCTCAATTATAGTTTCTAGTACCTACCTAGGCCATCCTCCACCCACTAATAGCATACGGATGTATACATGTAATATTTTGGTGACACAATTATAACATTGATTATAAGTTTCTAAATTATGTTTGTTACATAGGGAAATCATAAAAATACTACTTAATATGGTATGAGTGTTAGACATACATATACATAAATCACAAGACATAACATTACAATTTTAAGGAATAAATGTATATCTAAACAACATGTTTGCATTGTAAATTGTTGTAAACCATATTGTATGAAATGGACAAGTTAATTTGTAGCTTCCACCTACAAGTTTTATGTTGTAAGGAAAATTGTATAAAATAATTGTCAAACTTTCAAGAAATATAACATTGACAAAAGATACGAAATTATAAATTGTGGAATTTTTACAAAGATCAAATCCATATAAAAACTAATTTTTCGTGAAAATTGTGGAATAATAACAAAAAAAAATTTATAGAAATGTTACAAACATCACAAAATGTGGAAAATGTATAAATAAAAAAATGGATGTTAGTTTTTAGTTTTATGAATTGTGCAAAAATACAATAATATATCAAAATGTTGATTACCTACCATTCCAATGTGACAATTTTAGTTTTGGAATACCATATTACCACAAAAACATTGTTGAAAATTTGTGGCAAGAGGCCTACTTTATTATAGTGAATTTATGTAATTAAACTATATCTACAACCAAATTCTATAAGATGATTTGTCGATGCACCCATTTCAAGAAACATTCTCTTTTATACACCATTTTTTTCTTTCAAATTGTAGTAAATCATGTTTTATGAAGTGAATTAATTTTCAGATTTTTATAGATGATTATTTAAGGAGCAATATGTATATGGAAATCTTACTTGAGTGAAAATATTAAACATGCACTCACATGAATAATAAAATATTACATACTTTTCCTTCACCAAACAATTGTCGAAACATTTAACATGAATGTATAAACATAATATTCAAGGATTTGAATTCATGCGAGAGAAATGCATTCCCTAAAAATAAAATTACATGTGTTTCCTATAACATATGAGGTATATTCAATATGTAATTATCATTGATAAGATGAGATTGATAGGTATGACAATTCTTGGTCATATAAATCGCCATTAGAATATAGTATTGTATCAACATAATAATAAATATATTGGATATTTCTCAATTATAGTTTCTAGTACCTACCTAGGCCATCCTCCACCCACTAATAGCATACGGATGTATACATGTAATATTTTGGTGACACAATTATAACATTGATTATAAGTTTCTAAATTATGTTTGTTACATAGGAAATCATAAAAATACTACTTAATATGGTATGAGTGTTAGACATACATATACATAAATCACAAGACATAACATTACAATTTTAAGGAATAAATGTATATCTAAACAACATGTTTGCATTGTAAATTGTTGTAAACCATATTGTATGAAATGGACAAGTTAATTTGTAGCTTCCACCTACAAGTTTTATGTTGTAAGGAAAATTGTATAAAATAATTGTCAAACTTTCAAGAAATATAACATTGACAAAAGATACGAAATTATAAATTGTGGAATTTTTACAAAGATCAAATCCATATAAAAACTAATTTTTCGTGAAAATTGTGGAATAATAACAAAAAAATTTTTATAGAAATGTTACAAACATCACAAAATGTGGAAAATGTATAAATAAAAAAATGGATGTTAGTTATTAGTTTTATGAATTGTGCAAAAAATACAATAATATATCAAAATGTTGATTACCTACCATTCCAATGTGACAATTTTAGTTTTGGAATACCATATTACCACAAAAACATTGTTGAAAATTTGTGGCAAGAGGCCTACTTTATTATAGTGAATTTATGTAATTAAACTATATCTACAGCCAAATTCTATAAGATGATTTGTCGATGCACCCATTTCAAGAAACATTCTCTTTTATACAACATTTTTTCTTTCAAATTGTAGTAAATCATGTTTTATGAAGTGAATTAATTTTCAGATTTTTATAGATGATTATTTAAGGAGCAATATGTATATGGAAATCTTACTTGAGTGAAAATATTAAACATGCACTCACATGAATAATAAAATATTACATACTTTTCCTTCACCAAACAATTGTCAGAAACATTTAACATGAATGTATAAACATAATATTCAAGGATTTGAATTCATGCGAGAGAAATGCATTCCCTAAAAATAAAATTACATGTGTTTCCTATAACATATGAGGTATATTCAATATGTAATTATCATTGATAAGATGAGATTGATAGGTATGACAATTCTTGGTCATATAAATCGCCATTAGAATATAGTATTGTATCAACATAATAATAAATATATTGGATATTTCTCAATTATAGTTTCTAGTACCTACCTAGGCCATCCTCCACCCACTAATAGCATACGGATGTATACATGTAATATTTTTGGTGACACAATTATAACATTGATTATAAGTTTCTAAATTATGTTTCATTACATAGGAAATCATAAAAAATACTACTTAATATGGTATGAGTGTTAGACATACATATACATAAATCACAAGACATAACATTACAATTTTAAGGAATAAATGTATATCTAAACAACATGTTTGCATTGTAAATTGTTGTAAACCATATTGTATGAAATGGACAAGTTCCACCACTATATAATTGACCATTCAAGGAAACATTTGTACATAGAAATAATACTTTATTGAAACTATTAGCAATGCATTCGAAGGATAAAAATGTATTGTAAGATTACTTCTCCTTGACCAAACATGTGTCACAACATTCAACATGAATGTATCAACTATAAATTAAAGGATTTGAATTCATATTGAAGGAATTCCTTCTTTAGAAGGAAAATAATAAACTATACTCCTACAACATATGGATTATATTCAATATATAATCATTCTAAGGATAAGATTCACAACAACAAAAAAATGATTGGTCAAATAAATAACTAGCTATTATATGGATCATTCTCTTAGCATAATAATAAAGTTTTTATATGTCAAGAGTATAATCACTTTGTGACTTCAATATCACCCCTATATTTTCATTTAATTGTTATGCAAAAATGAAAAAAATAAATATTTAAATATTGGAAAAAGAAAGAAGCTTTGTTCAATGCATCTCCCAATATATATTTCAATTAAATACAAAATTTGTAAAAAAGAATTACATATCCTTATCATCAACTATATTCTCTTCTAATTCTTCTTGACATCTTGTAACACCCATGTTTTAACACACCAAAACCACCACAAAACCATATTGTAATACTTAGAAATTTACGGATGTTTTACGTTTAACAACATATATGAGTTGTGTTTGATATGGTAATTGCATAATTATATAATTTCCTAATCCCATTATGGTTTCAAACTTTCTGAGTCTCTCATTTAATTTATTTAATTATTCCTTAATTGAAATTAATCCTTGAGTGTATAATACCCATATATATTTTAAATTTATTAATCCAAAGTTAAATGGGGTCACAACTAAGTCTAACCCTCTATTAAATTTGAAATACCCTAGCGGCTCTATAAAAATTTCAATCACTTAAAATGTGTAGGGTCAAATCTCTAACCTAGGATTAAGTAATTTAGAGCCATTGGATCAATATATTCCTAAAAAACCCTAATAATCCTTATGGAGTTTGTATGATTCACTTTTCGTTCAAGTAATCTCCTCATTTGCACATTTTGAGTTTTTCGTATGTTGGAAGAAAGAGGCCATGGATGGATATGGACGCTATGGAGTCCAAACCTTTTGACTCAAGATCTGGAAATTGTTAGCATACATAGCATAGCTTATATTTTAGGTGTGTTTGGTTTATATTACCACTTATTTCTCTCTTCCTTGTTATATTACATTCTTCTCATCTATTTACTTCCTACATTTTGGTATCAGAGCACCATATTTTCTTGCCTGTGCATGTACGAATTCTAGAGGAGATCATTCACATACGTGGAGTTCCTTCTCTTCTATTGTGTGGAGGAAAATAACCAGAAACCAGCGTGGAAGGAAGAGCTGCGTGTTGGATTGGTGTGAAGAGTGACCTGGAGCAGGAGACAACGAAGGAGATCTTTTTGCGGTGGAAGACAAAGAAGAATACCTGCATGGAAAAGCACTCCTCTCTGAGACCTACGTACGTGGAAAGGAGAAGTTTCTAGTCTCCTGCGTGGTAATTGGGAGATAGAGTTTGCTGCGTGAAGAAGCTTTCTCTATCAGCTATGTTGAGTCCTTCTCTTGTTGTTGCGTGGAGGATTATACTAGAACCTGCGTGAAAGTCAATATCTCCTACCTGTATGTGAAAGCCTACGTGAAAATCATTAGGTAGTGTGGTACATCAACACGAGATTCAGAAGAAAAGTGGCTTGTGTAAAAACCCACATGTTCATTGCCTATGATGTTTCTACTGGTTAGGGGTCGATTTTGTTTGGGAGTGCTGCTCCAAATATCAAAGCTTTTCCACATTTTGGAAGCAATCATTTGAAGCAATTGGAAGCAGCGTGGGAGAGAGTCTGCATGGTAGATTATTTGTTGAAAGTAATTAAAATATGCTACAAATACCTGTGTGAAGGAATAGCCTGCCAACAAAACGTGGAGATTTCAGCGGTTTGTGTGGGAGATTCAAAGCATGATCAAATTTGGAATAATTTCTTCTTGACTATTTGCGTGGAGAGGTGGGGAAGCTGCATGTAAAGAGACAAAGCAACGATGTAAAAAAAATTTGCCATGCATGCAATCAAGTTATTCTTGCATGTAACTATGTGGAAGTTTGATACTAATACTCCACCAAGACAAAGAAGAAAAAGAAGTTGATCCTATAACACTTCGCTGAATGTCGAGTGTAGACAACTCGATTGAGAGCATAAATAACATGGTTGCCATTGCCAAAATATGGAACATCAACAACTTGACCAGAGAACACTATGAAGAAGCTCCGAGCGCTGTGGGTTCTACTTTTCTTTGCTAAATGAGCGTCGAATCTGCAATTTAGCCTTCGACGAGCTAGTTTGACAAGGACTTCTTGAATATTTCTTTTTTACGTCAGCTACCAAGAAAAGTGAGTTTGGGAAGAGTTAGAAACCAGGTATGACACCGACTGTGAAGAATAAGAAGAACACCCCACCAAGCGTCGTCTTCTCTCATCATGTGAGTATCGAGAGAATCTCCGAGCTCGTACTTCACATCAATGAGTTAAAAAAATTGTAATATCTCTTGAAATAAATAAATAAATAATTATTATTTATTATATATATATATATAAAGAGATGTCTGATGCAAGTTGCCCTCTCTACGAGGTTCGATTGCTTAAGGGGCCCAATTTTGTGGCCTTGAAAACCAAGATGTGGAAAATCCTTCAGTTTGAAGGATTATGGGGCATAGTGACTGGATCATGCCTATTCCAACTGCTCCTGACAAATTGATGAAGTATGAAATGGATAGTGCCAAAGCACTAATGTTGATAATGCTCAGTATCAGTGATGATGTGCAACCACATGTTTGGAATGCAGAGAAACCAAAGGAAGCCTGGGACAAGTTGGCAACCATTTATGAGGCCAAAAATCAGACTAAGATTCTTCATATTTAGTCCAAGCTGCACACCCTCTCTATGGGTTCAGATGAGAAAGTTGAGGAAATCTTACTTCATGTGGCTGAGTTGTGATTGGAGTTATTAGCACTCGGTGAAATGGTTGATGAAAAAATCCTCATACCAATCACCTTGAGAGCTTTCCCTTCTCAACTTTGAGTGTTCGTTACGACACTGAATGTATCTAAACAATTAGTGGCATTCGAAGAGCTTGCAAATTTGCTACACAGTAGGAAGAGGCTATCAATTCATCCCAAGAAGAGTCTCACGATAAAGCCCCATTCTCAAAGCCATACCGTGGATAGAAGAATTGGAAGGGTCCCTCGAGAGAATTGAAATCAAGCATAACCAAAACAACAATAGAAAGATCAAAATTCAAAGATGTTGTGTCACATTTAAAAACCAACACTCACGACACATCGATCACTATCGGCACAATAACTTGAAACAAGGGTCTTCAAGTTAGACAAGCACATCAAGGCATGAAGATTTTTAGAAGACCAAACAATGTCCTCACTGGAGAAAGCACAAGGGACATCTCGCAGCCCAACAAGATAATGAATCTGATGAAGACACATCAGAAGGAGCACATTAAGAATATTGTACTTGTCTCTCAGACTTCAGAGCCCATGAAGAGAGTCTGGCTGATAGACTCAGGTGCCAGTAAGCACATGTCAGGTGATAAGGAGCTATTTGATTCACTTAATGAAGAACCCACTGGAGATCGGGTTTAGATAGCTGATGACAAAGAGTACGTTGCAGAAGGAATTGGAAATGTCACCATTCCTCTAGGACCATGAAAATGTACACTTACAAAGGTACTATATGTTCCTGGCTTGACTAGCAACCTTCTGTCAGTAACTCATCTATTGAATCATCACTTGAAGGTAGAATTTCTTTTCCAAAATGGCATCAAATCATGTTTGATCTCATTGCGACAAGGTAAAATTATTGCTAGAGCATTTCTAAAAGATAAGTTATTTGCTTTAGATATTGTTTCATCTTCTACAATTGCTTTATCTACATCAACAGTTCAATCTACTACACTGGAATTTTAGATATGGACACTTTTTAGCTAGTTCATTGCATTAGATGAGTTCAAAAGTAATGGTTCATGGACTACCCAAATTTTCCAGTTCCTTGCCTATTTTCCCTGGTTGTCTTGTAGGAAAACAACACAGGGATCCATTTCAGTCAAGCACCTTTCATGCCAAGAAGCATATGGAAGTAGTTCATACTGATCCGAACAACCCTCTACCTGCTTCATTTTTAGGATACAAGTACTTTCAACTGTTCATGGATGACCACTCCCACAAGATGTGGGTGTTTTTCCTAAAGAAGAAAAGTGAGGCTCTTCAACACTTTCAGAACTTCTATCATCATGTTGTGAAAGAGACGGGACAACCACTTCTTCTACTTCACTTAGATCAAGGGGGAATTCACATCAAACAAGTTCTTGGCATTTTTGAACCAACACGGCATAAAGTAGCACCTGACTGCTCCCTACACGCCCTAGCAAAATGACATTGTTAAGCGTTGCAATCACACAGTGATGGAGATGGCTCACTACATGCTATCAACTGCAAAGATGGAAGAATGTTATTGGGATGAAGTAGTACAAACATCGTATATCTTCTCAATAAGGCACTTGAAAAATATTCTATAGAAAAAATGCCGAAGAGGTATGGAGTGGTAGAAATCCATCAATTTCTCATTTGTGAGTATTTGGTTGTACAACATACATGCATGTCCCAGCTCAGAAGAGAAAGAAGGTTGAGCCAAAGACACTCTCGTGTATTCTACTTGGCTACAGTACTACCTCAAAGGCATACTGTCTCATGGATCCTGAGACAAAGAAAATATATGAGAGTCATGATGTGGTTTGTGACAAGTAATCCTTTGACTCAATAGTATCGACAGAAGATCTAATTCTAACCACCTCTCACCGATTAGTCTCCGAATCAAATAATGAGCCTGAGGAGACTAATCAAGGAAAAGAAATGCTGTAAGGAGAGCTATTTGTTGACCTTGGAGAACTGGAGAATATAACTCCACATCAATCCACACAAAGAACGTCACAATTATTCTCAAAAGTAGCCAAGTTCTCGTCCAAAGTGGGTACAAAGCACCATCAAAGACTCACATTTACAACAACTCCTAGATACATCATCTGGAGTCAAAACAAGGAGTCAAACAAGAAATGAGGTAAACTTTTCACTCATGAGTTCATTGATTGATAGCTCTAAGCTTGATAATGTTTGTGAAGCACTCAGTCAACCTCAATGGAAGGAAGCCATGGATACAGAAATCGACTCACTCAAGAAAAATTAGACATGGGAACTTGTCGATGCCTTTACTGAGTAAAAAACCCATAGGTTGAAATGGGTTTTCAAAAAAATATAAGGAAAATGGATCCATTGAAAAATATAAAGCACATCTTGTAACAAAAGGATATAATCAGAAAGAAGGCATCGACTATGAAGAAACCTTTACACCCACTATGAAGATCAAGACCATTAGAGATGTTTGTGCAGCAGGCCACGAGAAAGGATGGAGACTTTATCATATGGATGTCAAGAGTGCTTTCCTAAATGGTGATCTGAAAGAAGAAGTCTTCATGACCAAACCTAAAGGATTTGTTGATGAAGAGCCGATGAGGCAGAATATGTCGATTAATGTATAATATATTATCTCATCGTACTCTCCTTTTATTAAGTTTGATTGCATTATGTGACTTTTAGTTAATACGATATGAATTAGGATGTAATTGTCTATATTTTGATTGATTGTTATTCTAATATTTAAAAGCTCTAAAATTCCTGACATAATGTGTGTTTAAATTTAGTTTTGTAATAAAGTAGGTCTAATTAGTCAAGGAAATGAAGCAGGTGGTGTTCCGTATGTTTTTGATATAATTTGTTCCTACACATCTTAGTTCCAGAACTTCCAAGCTAGTTTCAGAACTCCACATAGTCATCGTTTAGTCCCGGAACTCCAGTATTGAGTTCGAAATTTTAGACTTAGTTCTGGAACTCCTGGGATAGCTCCAGAACTCTCATAGGTTTTGGTCCTTAATAATTTCCTATGATTCTAGAACTTCTCTAAAGTTCCGAGGCGATGGGAGATATCTATTTTAAACCACATCTAGAGATTTTACATCTATGACCCTTTCAATTAGGAAGGACGAGAAGATTTCTAAATGTAGATCCAGGGAGAGTTATCCTACAGCTATTTAATCGACCACAATCCGACTCAGTATCTATTATGGGCATGATTAGATTTCATGAAAATTATTGAGACAGTTGTGATTGTAAAATGTATATATAGGCGGACGTGTAGTAGATAGATAATAATAATAGAAGATATAGAATGAGATAGATATAGAACAGAGAAGAGAAATATAGATTAAGTACTCAAATCTAGTACATTTTGTAATATTGAATGCTTTATACATAAAATAGCCATTCTAATTTGAGAGAATTTCGAGTTGTTAAATATTTATTTGAGGAGGAGCAAGGGCCCACTCACCCAAAACCAGGATATTCATTTATTTGATATTTATATTTCTTGACAAATAGCTTAGATCTATTAATTATGTATTGTTTTAATTCTTCAGGTTAAACTCATTTGTATACTTGTTCTCGCAGGTTTTTAGATAGATTCTTATATTTATTGCAATTATTTTCAAGCATTCTAAATTGAGTATGTTTATTTCCAAAAGCAAGTGTGTTTACTTTCATAAGCAAGTGGGTTTATTTTCCAACAACAAGTGTGTTTCCATTCTGCACAGTGTGTTTCCTTTCAGCAAAGCTTTCAATGTGTTTACTTTCAGCAACTTTTCATAGTTTGATTTAAATAAGGTTTTACTAAGAAATCCTTAAGACATTAAAGAGATCCCCCAGAAAATACAAAAATAACTATAGTCAATTGTTAGATCAATGAAATTACTCTTGTTGCATATAGCTTTAGACACACCCCTAGTTTGATATGACATCAACAAGAAGTTGATTAAATGAAGGGAATAATGACACCCATCATTTAAGCGCCGTTACTAGGAACACTAGTTGGAACTTTCTAATTAAGTGTTAGCAAGAGCAACATATCATACATATAGTAGTTGAATGACGTTCCCTGCTATATCACAAAATATATGAGTAGACCAAGAGACTCATAGGCGAATTCGTCCCAAAAACATCTTCACAAGAATTCATAACATCCTCTAGTCAAAGTAAGGAAATTGATCAAGAATTGGAGGCACCATCATCCCCTGTTAGACAAGAAACAATTTCCACCTTTGGAATTCTTAGATCAATCACCTGAAGGAAGTGGAACTTCTAGGAGAAGGCTTATTACTCAAGATCCATTTAGGACGAGTTTTGATTCTCAATTGAGTAGTCAACCTCCTACTCCTGATTTTTCACCTTCCCCAAGGCATACCGCTTACCACATTGATTGGGAGGAAAATTTAGAAAATATTTTTAAAATGGCACGAGAAGCTAAGAGAGAACCTGATAGGACCTTTACCTATCCAATCCAATTAGGAGATGATGATACATCAATGAAAAATATCTCACCTACACATTTACCCACATTTAGAGGGATGTCATCTGAAGATCCTGACCAATTTTTGTTTGAGTTCAAGGTACTATGTCAGACCTATGATTATAAGATAGATAATCAAAAACTCAAGTTGTTTCCATCCACTTTAAAGGATGCAGCAATGAGGTGGTTCATGGGATTACCATCCAACTCTATTAGCACTTGGGCACAAATGGAGACTTCCTTCCTAGATAAATACTAGGATTATTGTAGAGGGAGAAATAGGAAGGAAGAATTCTTCAAAATCAAGCAGGAGGATGATGAAAACATAGAAGACTATTTAGACAGATTCCTCTTTGTTAGAAAAAGATGTGGATTTGTGCTTACAGAGGAGTTAAGTAAAACCATTTTTCTTAAAGGTTTGGATGACGAATCTAGAGAAGCCCTTAACTTGATAGGAGGTGGAGACATTGATCAGATAAGAATGAATGGAATTAAAGAGATTTGTAGAAGCTATTCCAGAATGAGAGGTGGACCTAGAAAAGGAAAATCAGTGAAAAGTCTGAATCCAGATATGAACAAACTAATGGATGAGTTAGCAAACTTTAAAATAGACATTTTAGTGCAATTAACCTCTACTATGGATGGATTACAAGCTAAAGAAAATTTCCAAAACTGAACCATTGTCTATGTATTATCCTCGATGCGGAAGAAGCATGCATTAAGAGACTTTCCTTTGGATAAAATAGAAATGTGTCTTATCTATGAATCTAAAGAACATGATACTGATGTTTGTTCTTTACTTCTCATTATTAAGAATCAGCTTAAACAAACCAGTGCCTCATCTACAACAAAAGAATTGAATTTTGTTCAGAGACAACCTAACCAAGAGCATTTTATGCTAAGATCAGTCCCTAATCCATGGACGATGCCATGGGCTACTCGGTCAGTACCACAAAATTGGGGACAACATCCTTGGGTACCTCAACCAACTTGGAACCCTCAAGATTGGGCAAATCAAGCTTGGTATGCTCAGGGGACATCAACAACCATGGGCTGGTAAAAGAAATCCTTATGCTTGGTCACAACCTAGATGGAACCCTAGTAATTATGCTCAAGGAAGAACATATCCAAATCATAATCAACTGTGCCATCATGGGATCCCCTACATAAAATTAACAAAATGAAAATCTAGTCCAAACATAAATGCCAACACATCGAGTAGCAAATCCCATAAGCAAAAAAACA
This sequence comes from Taxus wallichiana var. yunnanensis, assembly GCA_018340775.1. Classification (NCBI taxonomy): domain Eukaryota; kingdom Viridiplantae; phylum Streptophyta; class Pinopsida; order Cupressales; family Taxaceae; genus Taxus; species Taxus wallichiana. The sequence goes on along the minus strand of CM031240.1, from coordinate 896,025,715 downwards.
ACACCTATTTATGGAATAGAAACAAAAATCAGTTGATTTACATGCTATGGATTGTAAGGATATTCAAACTAGATCGGGAAAATCATTAGAGTCCACCCTTGTAATCACCGAAATGATAGAAGAAAATGAAATTCCTAGTACTGTTGTTCAAAAAGAGGATATAGAAAGAAAAGAAAAGGAGCTAGATAAGCAACACTATTGAGACTCCATTTCCTGAGAAAGATTCAAAGAATCTAAAGAAATCAAACAATCTGAATTTAGTACGGGAATTAAGGAAATTGAATATTGAAATACCACTGTTATAAGAAATTAAGGACATTCAGAATTGAACAAATTAATCAAAATATTATGTCTGAAAAAATCCTGGAAGGAAGAAACAAGTACCCCAAGACTATCAAAGTAGATGGGAAACTTGTTGATTTATTAGCAAGAAAACTTTTACTTCCCAAATATGGAGATCCTAGAAGTCCTGTTATTTCTGTCTCTATAGGAAATAAGGATGTACATAATGTTTTGGTAGATTTGGGAGCTGCTATCAATGTAATGATAGTGGATACTCTGAAAACATTACCATTAATGGGTATACAACCTACTAATACCATATTACAAATGGCAAACCAGTCTGTAGCAAAACCAAAAGGAATTATTGAAGATGTGGTGGTTATGGTGGAGTCATGGGAATATCCAATTGACTTCCTTATACTGCAGCCAAAAGGTAAAACATTGGGTTATCCCATTATTTTGGGTAGACCATGGTTAGCTACAATTGCTGCTTTGATAGATTACAGGTCAAGTGATATGACAATCTCAAATGGTAAGAACTCTAAACAAATTTCCATATATCCTACTGCATGACCTTTTACGAACAATCATGAACAATTGTGGGTTGATTCTCCTTAAACCGATAAACAAAAGTTGTCTTCTTTAGCTATGATCACACTGCGGGCAGATCATGTAGAGAAGTAGAAGAAATTATTAATCCACCATTAGATGAGAACCTGCTTTGTCCTCGAAGGAATCAAAAATAGTTTCATAACCCACAAATTTAGTTCCGGAACTTGCGAACTTAGTTTTGGAACCTGTGGCTATAGTTTTGGAACAATCACATTTAATTTCAGAACCAAGACAACAACAGTTCTCTTTGATTGAAAATGATTTCGCTTTGGAGGAACGAGATTTCTCATGGGGAGAGGATGAATCAGTAGCTTTAGTTTCAATTACATCAAGAAGTGGTGAAGAATTTTTGGAAAGTAGCAGTGACGAGGAATTTGGCCTACAAAGAGATAAGTATCATAATTCTCATTACTGTCCTTTTTCTAGTATTCTGTCTCAAGGAACTTTTGGAGATGTTACTACATACCATATGTTGTTACCACATGCATGTCCATTAAATACTTTAATGAAACCCTTTCCACAAATCAGTTCATCACATATTGGAACCAAGCATGTTGAAATTCAACCAGGTAAAACTTTAAACATTAACAGTTGGTTGAAAGAGGATAAAGAAGCTAAATTGTTTGATGTTCTAAAAAATCATACTAGAGATTTTTCTTTGGATTACAAAGACATGAAGGATTCATCCAAGTATCTGCACTCATCACATCTATACTAAAAACATTAAACCAATTATCCAGCCTCAAAGAATAATTAACCTAGCTTTAAGGGATATAGTCAAACAAGAAATTGAAAAACTATTACAAGTAGGTTTCATCTACCCTATCTCGGATATCGAGTGGGTATCTCCTCTTGTAATTGTTCCCAAAAAGAATGAAAATGGAGAATATGTCTTGACTATAGGGAATTAAACAAGCCACAATGAGAGATTATTTCCCTTACCATTCATAGATCAATTCCTAGATAACCTTTCAAGTACACAATACTTTTATTTCTTGGATATCTTTAGTGGGTACAATCGGATCGGGGTTGCTCCACGAAGATCGAGGACAAAACTACATTTACATGTCCATGGGGAACCTTTTCCTATAGGGTGTTACCATTTGGTTTATGCAATGCTCCTGCAACTTTCCAGAGAGTTGTACTTGCAATCTTTTCTAATCTAACAAATGATTGTGTTGAGGTATATATGGATGACTTCACTATACACGAAGATACATTTGAAGATTCTTTGAGAAATCTGGACAAAGTGTTAACAAGATGTGAACAACACAACCTATCTCTTAGTGATGAAAAATGTTTGATGATGGTGGATGAGGGGATTGTATTAGGACACCATATTTCAAAAAAATGAATTCAGGTGGATAAAAAAAAATTAGGATCATTTTAGATTTACCTTCCTCAGAGCCCAGTAAATGCAAATATCAAATCATTTTAGGGCATGTTGGGTACTATATGTGCTTTATAAAAGATTTCAATAAAATTGCTTCCCGTGTTTAATTTGCTAACCAAGGACCTGTGATTTTCTTTGGGATTAAAAGTGTCGAGTGATTTTGAAGAAATTAAAGAAAAATTAATTAATGCCCAAATATTGAGAGGACCTAATTGGGAAAATCCATTTCATATCCAAACAGATGCCTCAAATTATTCCATTGGTGCATTATTGGAGCAGAAAGATGAGGAAAGAAAGATGTATGCCATTTACTATCTTAGAAAGAATCTTACTCCCATGAAAATAATTACACTACCACTAAAAGGAATTTCTTGTTGTGATTTATGCAATCAATAAATTGGACATAATACATTACAGGTACAAGATATTTGTACACACAGATCATTTAGTAATTAAGTATTTAATGAAAAAACTAATGGTTGGAGGAAGAATCATTAGATGGTTATTACTTTTGCAAGAATTTGATATTACCATTGTGGACAATCCAGGTAAATCTAATGTGGTAGCTGATTTTTTGTCAAGACTAGCCACCACTAGGGAGCAAGATCCTGTCAAGGATAACTTTCTAGATGAACAACTATTTGCAATCTCAGCAAGTATACCATGGTTTCCTGATATGGAAAATTATCTTGTAATAGGGAAGTTTCCTCCTTTCACTAAGAAAGAAATAAAGAAGTTAATTAAAACCAATGCACAATTCAAATGGTTAAATAGAATGCTATTTAAGTGTGGTCCTGATTTTGTCTTACGCAGTGTGTAAGAGAGTATGAAATCTTTGACATCCTTAGAGCATGTCATAATGAACCAAGTGGAGGAAAATTTTTAGTGAAAACAAAAACTTATAAGATACTTGCATGGTTACTATTCTCCATCTCTCTCTGCATAGAGGATGTGAAGAGATATATTTGAGGTGTGATCCTTGTCAAAGGATGGGACAACCAACTTTCACCAATGAAATGCATCTTCAACCTTAACTTATGGTTAAACCATTTGAGAGATGGGGATTGGATTTTGTTGGTCCCTTTAATCCTCCTTCACAAGGGAAGGAATATATTCTTGTGTGTATTGACTATGTGACAAAAATAGGTAGAAGTGCGAGGCATTGACAAATGCCATCAAGAAGATTGTTGATTTCCTTTGGAGCAGAATTATGATAAAGTTTGGAGTACCAAAGAGCATAATTTCATATCGGGGACCACAATTCATGTCTAATATGATCCAAACTGTCACAATGTATTATCAAATCAATCATAGGAAGTCATCTCCTTACCACCCATAGTCAAATGGACAAGTTAAAGTAACAAACAGAGAATTGGAGAACATCTTTACCAAAAGCGATTGAAGGCTGGGAGAAAAGATTGGGTAAAGAGACTACCTGAAGTCGTCTCGGCTTATAATACAACATGGAAAACTAAAACAGGTTTTCACTATATGAATTAGTTTTTGGGAAAAATTCCTTTTGCCTATAGAGTTTGAACTTTAGATATTGAGGATAGCAAAGTAAAAAGGCGGGAATTGAATTGAATGCAGCTTAGAAAGAAAGAATCCTTCAACTCAATGAGTTGGATGAATTAAGATTGGAAGCACTTCACAGACAAAAATAATTCAAGAGAAAAGGAAGAAATGGCATAACACACATATCAAGAAAATGCAATTCAAATTAGGAGACTTGGAATTTCATTCGATTCTAAGTACCAACAGATAAAGGGAAAATTGAGAGCGAGATGGTTGGGACCCTATCGATCAAGCGATTTTTGACAATGGTTCTATTTAGTTACTTCCCATTGATGGCAGCAGCAAAAAACACCCTTGGTCAATGGACATAGGATAAAAATCTATAGGAAGCCTCCCACTAATTATGAATTCTTGAGGAAGATTGAAGCGAGATAGAATTTGATCATATGGAAGAACTTAGTTCTTCCAAAATGATCGAATAACCAGATGATAGATCCGAGAATAAAGAGAAGAAGATGAAAACCAGCAAATGGTGTTTTCTTCCCTAAAAATAAAATAAAAAATAAAATAAAATAAAAAATAAATTCTCTCAAAGGTCAATTGAAAACCAGAAAATGGCGGTTGACCTCTTTTTATCTAGTTCAAATAATGGAATTCTTTTGAATTATAGTTGTCTTATCTAATCATGTTTTGTTCCACTTGTAGGAATGACGAGTCATCGTAGAAAAAGGATTACATCATCAAGGATGGTAATTATGCCTTTTAACTTATTTAGGGTTGATTACATGTTTACTTGTATGATTTGACTTAATTTAAAAAGTAGGTATGATGAGTCATCTATGTATACATTATGATTACAAGTGTGTAATCATGAAGTTGATTTGGATGGAATAAGTGGTGGCATGGTTATCATTAATAATCATTATTGTAAAAATCAAGTGAAATAAAGATTGTAGATATATTTTGAGGAAGGAAAAGTGAATTGAGTTTGTATCTCGAAGCTAAGAACTAAGGTTCTGCAGCCAAAGACGTTAGTTCCATAGCTAAGAAAGAGGGTGTGCAACCAATTCATACAAAATCAAAAGAGACAGAACAAAATCTGATATGGGGATTAAGAAGAAACACGAACCAAAGGACGATTCCATCTACTTGCAGAGACGAAGAAGTAGCATCTATCTTTGAGCATGCAAGATGTCTAGAGTTCTTGAGGACATTTTCAAGGCATAATGACGAATTGGTAAGAGAATTTGTCATAAACCTAGAAAAATATAGGAAAAAGGTGAGAAACATCTTTATTCATTTTTCGTAAAAATGTAAGTAATGTGTTTGGAGTTCCAATTATGCATGTCCCACAACCTGCAGGGGACTTTGAAAGAAATGGTTGAAGTCTTATTGCAAGAAGGAGAAACTGAACCCCAATACATCTATAATACAAAGAAAATCATAAAAGGGGTCAGAAGGGCTAGTTTTCCCAAACCCTTTGATAGGGTAGCATTTTGGATAGTAAAATATTTAACCTGTGATGGTCAATTTGGAGTGTGGGAAAATAAGTCTTAAAAATGCTCATATATCTGAAGTATGGAGCCACCAAACCTGAATACATAATAAACCTTCCAGGTTTCTTTTTTATTCTATTCAGACCATGGCTTAGAGGTATTCCTAGGGTGTTGGGACAATTAGGCATCATGGTCTAATTCATTTAATATGCCAGCACCATTTCTGTCAAAGAAGAATGGAGAAGAAATTTGGGACAAGTTTCTTGGCAAGTTCAAGAAAAACCCTAATATTATCAGAAGGACAATTCTAGCCCCATTCTCTCCTTCAACTAATCTAGAAATTGATGCCCCTGTAGAAGGACAGAGGGAAATGGAAAGAGAAAACATACCAAAAATAAGAAGGTCGGTGAGAAAGATAAAAATAGCAGAGCCTTCTGTACCTGTGAAGGAAATTCCTTCTTTTGCAAAGCAACTTCAGGGGAGCCAATATCTATCTATGACGATGATAGCCCACCCACATAAGAGAAAGAAAGAATAGTAAGAATAATATCTAGAAGGAAATCCACTTGGGCATGTTGAACTTCCCACATGAAGAAAAATTCAAAAGAGGTCAAGGGAAATTCCAGAGGAAAGGAGTGAGGAGAGGATGGAAGAAGAATCGTTGACATTTTTGGCAAAGCATGGCCATGACTCCTCCTAAGCCAAGTCAAGATGAAATGAACAAAAGGGAGGAAATGGAACACGTAAGAGTATGTTGACATGAGGATGGATGCACCGAGGTGCATCTTCAGGAGGCGCAACATTTTGAGTGTTGACACCCCAACAGAAGCAAACCCTAACCCAGATATTCAAATGGCCATAACTTTTCACAGGGAGCTCGGATTCACGCAAGGTTGGAATTTTTGGAAATCTTACAAGGTCCTCTATCCAACTACAACTAGATATCTTTAATTAGGTGAGAACAAGTTCTTCAAAAATACAAAATATAGTTCTCCATTTTTTGGGTTTGCTAGGGTTCTCACCTACCGCCATAATGAGATGAATTAAATACAATCTAGAGGTGGTTGGGGTAGATTTGGAATTCCTCCCTCTTCCCTCTCTCATTCTTCCTATAAATTTTAAGGAGGGGCTTCTTTCTAAAGGTTGGACATTCTTGTTTTGCCCTCCCTTCTTCTCTTTGGCAGACGCAATTTGTGGAGTTCAAACCTCCCATCTAAAAGCTGTAATGCAACTTTGCCTCTTGGCATTTTGTAGTGTATTGTATCAATATTTGGAGAAAATAATGCATGTCTGTGGATTATTCTCAACCCTCTTTATGTTCATTTGCATCCTCTTGATCTTTCACCGCAAATTTGGTTATATGTGCATATTTCTCCATTACATTTTAATGGTTTATGTTTATTGGCAAGATAGGTGTTCTTCATTCCTCGGTGCATCACCTTTGTTAGTCTAGGTTTATTTTATGCATCTTCTTACCCTGTCTCCTTGGAAAATTAGATTAGATTTTTGAGTAAACCCTCTGCATTTTTATGTGTGCATCTAAACAAAGGAATACAAACCGGCCTTCATCCGGGAGAGCTTTCCCAATTCACAAGGATCCACACTTGGGAAAATCTCCATGTTATGCAATCACACTAAGATTCTCAACCCCTCGAGTTGCGAGACATTCAGGGGGGTCTTTGTGATTCACCATCAAATGTTTCTACATGAATTCATATCTCGACCTATGTAGTAGCACAAAGAAATCTATTTTCGGGACTTGAAACGAGAGGGTCATGGGGCCATCGAACGGTGTTTTTCATTATTACCCTCGGCTCAGGTTCAAAAATAGTTCTCACCATTTTAGAATAGTCAATGATGCATTTACCTTTCACATGATCCGGAACCACGAATTAGAATACTAAGGAAATTTTTCTAAAGAAGTCATGAGTGTCATTTCCCAATGGGGATTCAGCTTTTTTCAATTTTCATCTTTTTCCTACATTCACGTGAGTGGCTTTACTGGTACCCCATGGAAACTTCCTAAGTACGTCAGTGATAGATGGGAATTAATGGAGCTGGCATGACAATTATTCCAAGTTCACTGTCTTCTTAGTGACAAGTACCATCTAGGAATTCATTTCTGATCCAAATCGGGAATACCAATGTCTAAATATTTTTCGCACGTCTCATGGAAAAAGAGTTCGCTCTCATAAGCATCCATCCATATGTGAAGATATCCCAATTCTATATCAATGGATATATGCAAAAATGCTCGGGGAAAAGTACCAACATAGTCCTACCATGGAAGATTTATGGGCTGCTTGTTTGGATGAACATGAGGTAAGAAGGCAGGAGTACTCTCACCTAACACTTGCTCAGATCAAGGCTTTCGCATCAAGAGTCCTCCCGGTTCATTCATAGATGATAATGAGGATATCGTTGATCCCTCATATTATGTCATTTCCTTTACGCCACCGCCTTGAATTGATTTGGACCAAGAGAGATGAATTTTCTCTTGATAGAAAGAACCAACCAATTATTTAAAGAAGCATATCTTGGTATGATAGAGAACTTGCCAAATTGCAATCCATTCTAGATCATGTTTCGGGATCACAAAAATTACCAATATGAGGGGGCCTCCATTCGACCAAAGTCTCTTCTCGATCAACCTCATTACCATCCAATCATACACAACAGGCAAGAAAAGAGTGGTTGCCAAAATCCACTTCACCAAGTAACGTGTCACAAGGAGAGAGATCCAAAGATCCTAACCCCGAAGAAGGAAGAGAGTGTGTGTCAGATTTTCTACCTCGAGTAGAGATTCTTCTACCCACATCGTTAATAGTGCTCAAAAGCTAGTAGCAAATGATCCTCAGCCATGCTTCAAACAAGCATCCACTCAGGTGCAGGTAATTCAAATATCAAACACTTCAGAGCATGTAGTTCATGAAGGGATTTCCCAAAATCTCCTAAATAATCAGGAAGTGGATATTGAGGTTGTGTCTCCTCAAATCGAGGTCGTAGATAGGATTCAAGAAGGATCTCATGATGTCGAGAATAATGAGAATATTAATTCGAGCTCCAGGATTCTATATGTTGAAATAGTGAATGATACTCCTTCTGGGTTGATTCCGAAGTAAAGAAAAGGAAGAGAGTTGTTAAGCCAATTGACATTGATTTTGATGCCCTTTTCAAACTTTCAAATGACGCCATTCCTAAAAATCCTAAGGTGCTTTCTCGAATAATGGTGGAGAATGATGGAAAAAAATTGTAGACCTTACCATTCCACAAGTGGATAAAGAGCACAATGCTATGATGCCTACCAACTATGAAGTTCTCGGACATGGACTTGGAAGATCCACATTAGAAAGTGACATGGAGATGGCTCGAGATTTAATTGATATCATGCTAAGGAGACTTGAGAGATACTGAGTCTCAAAACTCTCGGCTCAACGCCAAAAAGAACCAATTGGTGGAATATGTTCAACATTTGATAAATCCCATATCATCCACCTTCCCGATTCTACGATGCGGTGGGTGCCCCAGGATGAAGATACTCTCAATTTTTCAAAGGAAATAAACACATTGGGCCATGTCACTAAAACTTGTCTTTCATGATTCTCGTCTAGGCCGGGGATGATCAAGACCGTGGTTAAGCTTCATGAAGATGTCGGTGCATATCTTGATCCAATTCTTTCTTTCTAAGAAACTTTTGTTTCTACTGTATCAAATTTGGATGAGATATTTCCTAGTTTATAAGAGATGACAAGTATGGAATCTTTAGTTTTAGCTATTGAAGGAATTCTCGAATTTGAACATCGAGGGACACGTTTTCTTTGGTGTCTCCATCTCAAACTAAGAAAAACACTTCTCGAGGATTCTTTAATCCATTATGAAAGCATGTGAAATGAAGCCTTCACTTCACTCTCCTTGATTAAGGAATTCATGGTTGAGATTCCTTCTAACCTCGTAAATGAGCATAATCAAAGGTGTTCATCGGAGCGGTGGAAGAGAAATTTTCACAATTGATTAAGGATATGTACACTCTGCCAATAATTTCTAAATCGAGTTTCCATGGAGTCTTGCATCAAATTAAAGAATTTATTTGAGAATTCTCAATCCAAAATTTTTAATTTAAATGATATGCCAAGTAGAATTCTTGAATCACGGGTATTTTGTGAGGCTATTTTTTGACCAAGTGAATCTCCAAAAGAAGAAAATATGTTTGAAACTTTAGGAAGGTTTAGATCCTTTCAACTGGCAAAAGTGATAGATCCTAATTTCACCGGCGGTGCAGGGAGTTGATTTTTTGGTATCTAATGAAGTGGGAGAGTCCATTTCTCATACACTTGAGATAGGCGGACCCCATTTCAATGGATAAGGCACTGGTTATTATTGTATATTTTAAAAGGTGTTGTTATTTGTTTTGGGAAACAATGGATATTTTAAGTAATTTCTATTTTTGGGTTGTCTTTAATAAAGTTGTTGAAAAAGTCAAAGGTCACTTAAGTGCCTTATTTAATGATCATGTAAAACCCTAACTACTTTGTAACCAAATTTTGGGTTATAAAAGGAAGTGAGGGCTCATTTGTAAAGGGTGACTTTGAGAGAGGAGAAGAAAATACTTTTGTGCAAGCTTTGTTTCAGGAAGAAACTTTGTGTTCTTTTGTGAAAAACATTTTAGAGTTAATGAAATATGAACTTTGTGTCTCATTCATTGTCTCTTGTAACATTTGATGTTCTTATGTTCATTAGATGTTAGGTGTTTGAATCTTGCATGAAAATATTATCTTTGATCTTATTGTCAACGTTATTAATTAGTTGTTCTAGTTCACAATGATCAAGCTCACGATTATCTACTTGCTCATGTGTGTTTCCTTTTACATGTTCGTGTTTGGATAACTCAAACTCCGTTTTATTTTTGTTGGTTATTCATCTTTCCTCTTCATGAAATATTAGGCTCTGTGTTTACCTAACTCTTGCATGTTCTTTCAATTCATTCCATTTCACTCTTTTCCTTCATTCCATTCCACTCCTTTCCTTCATTCCATTCTGTCTCCCTCAATCACTTTTCTTTCCATTGATGTTCCAAAACACCCCCACATACAATTTTGAGTGTACAGATGTAAATACAATTTTGGTTTTCAATAAAGGTAGCCTCACCTTCATTGAGGAGGACTTCGTTCCCACTGCTGTTGCTTTTCATTTGCATGTGTGAAAATCCATATGCTAACATTTTCATAGGTGGTATTCACTAGAGAAAAATGAGCCACTTTCATCAATCTATCCACTATGACCATCGTCACATCATGGTGGTATCTCGACATAGGTATCCCTACTTATGAAGTCTATAGAAATGGTGTCACATTTCCACTTGAATATAGCATGAGGATATTGAAGGCCGAGTTGGATGTTGATGCTCAACCTTCTCCTTCTAACAAACACCGAGATACAAACTAGGCTATATCCCTCCTAATCCCTCTCAAAAATAATAAGCGCCTCGGTGTGGAATGCATCATCTTCACCCCTTCATGGGCTAAATAAGGTGCACAATGTGCCTCTTCCATAATGTCCTATCACAAATATCCATACCTATGCACATTTTTCTAGCCCTTGTGTCGACAAGTCCATCTAGCTCCAATGTTGGTCCCTCAAACTTCCCTAAAAGGGTATCTAAGACTCAAATCTCTTTTCTAGCTAAAAGGTTGAAGTTGTCGTGTCGAAGTTGTCATAAGATTCTACTCTCTAATTTTGTATCCAACGATGTAGCCATAATAATATTCCACCGACGGCTCAAAGCATCCTTTGCCACATTATCTTTCCCCTTCACATGCCCAATCTTTATATCAAACTCGCTTAGAATATCCATCCAACGTCATTGATGGGTATTTGGATTAGGTTGTGTGAAGAGGTGACAAAGGCTCAAATGATCTATCCTAAGAATAAACCTCTTGCCTAATAGAAAATGACACCACCTGAACTAAAACATGTACCACTACCACAAGATCAAGGCCATGAGTCGGATAATTGAGCTCATAATCCTTGAGTTTCGAAACTCAAAGGCAGCAACACAACCATCCGACATGAAAACTCCTCGTATCCCTTCCAATGAAGCATTTGTGCAAAAAATAAGTCCCTCTATGGATCTAGAACTACTAAAATATGATGCAGTAGTAAGGTACTCGTTCAAATTCCTAAAGGAATGCTTACATTTTCTAGCCAAATAAAATTTTTACCTTTCTCGCTTCAAATGAACTAATGGAATGAGTTATGTTTAAGAAGTTCTAAACACATATTTTTTAGTACCTTGCTAATACCATAAATATACATACCTCCATCACATTGGTGTATCATGACCAATGAATGATAACTCAAATATTAGAAGGATAAATAGTAATACCTTCCCCATATATGATGTGACCTAGATATTGAACCTCTATCTAAAAGAACACAAAATTTTCTAGATCCCTATATAGTTTTTACTCTCGAAGACACTTTGTAGAACATGTTAGAGGTGCTCCTCATGTTCCTCATGCATTCATGATTATATCAATATGTCATTTAGAAATATGAGCACAAAGTGGTCCAAAAATGTCCTGAATACCCCATTCATGAAACTCATGAATATTGTGTAGGTATTCATCAATCTGAATGGAAAAATTATGAACATGTAGTGGCCATATCTTATGCGGAAGGTTGTCTTATGGATATATGCATCGATATCCTTATCTAATGATAACTTTGACTTAAATTCTATCTTAAAATACATAGTCCCCTTCATCGATAAGACATATCATCAATGTTTGAAGGGGGTGATGATTCTTGATCATTACTTTATTCAACTCTCTATAACCAATACACAAGCGCAGATATCTATCCTTATTATTCACAAAAATCACTATTGCATCCCAAGGAGACACACTATTTTATATTAGGATTTTATCAAGAAGGTCCTCCATCTGTAACTTGATCTCACAAAGCTCAAGGGTAGTCATCATATAAGGTGCGTGTGAGATAAGATCTTCTTAAGTAACCAATTCAATGTGGAAATGAATCTCATGTAGCGATCTACTCTAGCTCGTGTGGTGATAACCAATCCATACCAAGAATAATACCATAAGATCCCAAGGGAAATATACGAAGATCCAAGGTCATGGTGAAGGGTCTTAGGTCAACTACACACTCCTTAACTAAGGATTCCACTTTGAGCTTGACTCCGATGCCATCCTTACATCCCAACTATAACCCATCCTAACTTCTTCCGGCTGCATCGCTCTACTAATGATGGAGAAATAAAAGAATGGAAGATCTTGAATCAAACAAGATAGAGGTAGGGATACCACCAATGCTACCTAAAGTCTCGATCGTTGTACCCTAGTGATCTACCTAGTGGTCTCAACCTTTGCATATATCATGTGGCTATGAGCCATATCGTTAAATGTCATCTTTGAAATGGGGCTCTTACCCTTCTTACTAGGGTTCTGTGGAAAATTTCTCAAATGGTGTTCCTATACATCGCATCCATAATAACTACCTAGCTCTCTGTAATGAAAATTGGCTCCCACAGTTGTTTGTGTGGGCTATGGATTAGATCCCAAGGATCCTACCTTGGAATTTTGTGGCTACTATGGACAAGTTCTAACAAACTAAGCTCTAGGTCGTGCATGTGTCCTAATGGACCCTCTAAAGAGAGGCCCCATACTCTTCCCTCTTTGTGCATCGTATCTCTATGGTGGCTTGAATATTGGATGGGTTTGCATCTGCTTCCGCTTATGGCAGATGTGGCAAAGTGAAGGAGAACTAGGTGGATATGTGTCCACCATGAGAAGGAGGATGCCCCTTCGACCGAATATCTTATGTACCTATTGTGTACGGATCCTCACTCTATCTTTCACCTATTGTATGTTCCACCTATTCTCCTCTGTATTGTTGGCATTTTAAATGACCTCAACTAAATTTTATGGACAATGCATGATCACCATCCCTCCAAGATCTAAATTTAAGCACACGATGAACCCGTGAATCTTTACTCGCTCATCTTGCATGTAGTCGACATACTAAAGTAAGTCCAAAATTGACTCTCATACTCAAGCAACTATCATGGGTGCCTCTGTTGTAGGTCATGGAATGCATCGATCCTATGTTGTATGAATCATCTAGATAAATTTCTTCTCGAAAATAAATTCTCAAAGATCTCCCATGTCATATTATTTGAATCCACGTGGAGATTCTTCTCCTTTGTCCTCCAAAAACATCGGTCCATGTCTCAAAGCAAATGGATAACAACACGATCCTTCATGTTGCTACAACACATTTATTTATTGAAGCATCCGCTCAAGCTAACCAACCACACTACTACTTCAAATCATCCTATATCATCAATGAAGTGAAGTAGATGAAGATCCATTATCTCTTGGACATGATCTTACATTATCGATCCGTCTACCACCGGGTCTCTCCTCATGGCCATCCCTCTATCTAGGGATCCAAGATTTCTCTCTCGGTCTCATGGCCCCTGTCTCGCTATACTAATCCCTACCTATATGGATCCAAATATGAACACTATTCCCTATACTTCTCACTATGTCATGGGACACCATAATCCTCCTATGATGGATCTCTATCATAATGGTGAGGTCTTCCTCATACTCATCATCCTCGTATAGTTTCATTGACCTCCTCCAAAGTTTGTAGGACTTGTGGTAGTATAGTTTGCAAATCGCCTGATTTGGGGTGGTCCCTCTAGGTCAATGTGTAATAACCCCTTGTGTGGTTTGCGGTGCCTACACAAACCAAGATGATATTTTATCATCATTTAGGTTTGTTTTGGTTTGCTACATTTTCTACTTTTTAAAATATTAAGCAATGTTATTTGTTCTAGGTGTAGATTGTGCTAGGTTAACATGTTGTGTTTCATGTTGGCCCAGGGTCCATGTGTTGAACCTCACTCACGATACAAAGTGTAACACCCACATTTCAACACATTGAAACCACCATAGAACCATATTATAATGTGTAGAAATTTAAGGTTTTTTTTTGTTTAACAACATGCATGCATTGTGTTAGCTAGGTTAATTGCATACATATTACATATATAAATCCCATTATGGTTGAAAACTTTACTGGAGTCTATCATTTAATTTATTTAATTATTCCTTAATTAAATTTAATCCTTGAGTGTATAACACCCATCTATATTTTTAATTTATTAATCCAAAGTTAAATGGGGTCACAACTAAGTCCAACCCTCTATTCAAGTGGAAATACCCTAGGTGGCCCTATTAGTTAATTAAATCTAACTCATTTTAACACATACCCATTCCCACAAAATGTCAATCACTTAAAATGTGTAGGGTCAAATATCTACCCTAGGATTAAGTCATTTAGAGCCATTGGATCAATATTTCCCTAAAAAGCCCTAATAATCCTTATGGATTTTCTTTTATTCACTTTTTCTTGCCCTAATCTTCTCATTTGCACATTTTGAGTTTTGTAGGTTGGAGGATGGAGGCCATGAATGGATATGGAGGCTATGGAGTCAAACCTTTTGATTCAAGATCTAGGAATGAGGAAGAAACTTCTTCCTCTATTTGTTCTCTTTTCCATTTTATTGTCTCTTAGGGTTTGTAGTTTCTAAATTGTGTGTGTGTGTGTGTGTGTGTGTGTGTGTGTGTGTGTGTGTGTGTGTGTGTGTGTGTGTGTGTGTGTGTGTGTGTGTGTGTGTGTGTGTTTGTGTGTGTCTATATATATATATATATATTATAGCAAATGGTTCATCCTAAAACTATATATATATATATATATATATATATATATATATATTATAGCAAATGGTTCATCCCAAAACTAGGGCATTGTATATAGTTTTTCCGCATTGTATTAAAGTTTGGGTTTGGGGATGGGTGGCCATGGCGACCCACCACCCATATATTATGTACAGTGGGGTGGGTCGGCCATGGCCACCCACACCATATATATTTTATAAAAATATGCATAACATGGTAGGGGTTCAGCCCCCCACCCAAATCAAAAAAAAATATTATTTTACTATAACTTTTCCCAAAGTTACGTTACATGACCGATTGACTCTTTTTATATTCTTGAATATATTCTACTATTTTGTTATATTTTTAAGGATATAAAATATTATACACACACACATAGGTATATATGTAATCATTATTATATAAAGGTATAAATATAATCATATATATATGCAAGTTTATATATAGATATATATTTCTTGTTATAACATTTTAAGAGATTTTTCATTTATAAAGATAAGCTTGTGTAAATGAACTTGTAGATGAATATAAATAGTTTTGAGACTAATGTCTCTTTCCACCTAAATTAATTATAATGATAGGGAGGGCATATTCCATTATCTTGATTTAGAAGTAATAAAATATCACATTATTTTTGTTTTGTGAAGTTGTATAATTTATAACAATAACACTAAAATTTCACTATATAACAACTCATTTGAAAGAGGAAAATAGGTATAAACACAACCAAGTATATATATATATATACAGGTAAAATAAGGATGTTTCAAAGGATACAAGCATATATTTCACTATATTTCTAGTTTAGAATATGAACAATTTTCAATTGTAAATAGAATGAATACTTATTTTGAGTTCCATAATTGAATGAACTACAAACAATAAAGTGCAAATTCAAATGCTTCTTCTCCAACCATATGCATTTATGTTACAAGGAACCATTTCATATTTTAATCAACTATGAAACATATCTTAAGTAGTACATTCAAACTCAATACAATACAAGGAAATTCAACTTTCAAACATGCACATTTCATGGCATGGAAACTCACAACTATCTTGAATATATCATTTACAAGAGCTTAACTTTAAAATACAATTCTCAAAATCCTTTCACAAAGTGGAGATAACATGTAATATTTTACAAGGGGTATCTTTCTTCTTTTGTCTCAAACACTTGCATCTTTTCCCAAGAAAGAAACTTGCAACTCCTCTATTTTTTCCATCACCAAATCACAACAACAAGGAAGGGAGCATAGGAAACACTCACCTCCCAACCTTATTCCAATGAGAAGGAGAATTCATCCTTCTCATTGGGCCCCAAGCCCAAAAATGGAGAAATAGGGAATGTTTACAAGCATGCAATCTTACAAAGGCTTCACAATACATATGTTCATGTACCAACAAAAATTACAACTCATAGAATTACAATAACAAAAATAGCAACAATAAACAAATTTCCAACACATAGGCTTAAAATCTAAGCCAAAGGAGAAGAGAAATATGGGGAACCCCTTATACCTCCCAATGGGTTAAGTGTCCACCTTGAAACCTCCAAAATCTCCATCCACATATACAAACTCTTATCCCTCCCTCAATCTCTTATCACTCCCTCATATAAAACATACAAAGATAAGCAAGAAATCTCCCTTATCTTCACAAGGTGGAACACCCAACCCAAACTCCCTCCAAATACACATACAAAACTCTTATCCCTCCCTCAAATGGTCCCCATTTTCCTTCACCCATGTGTTTTTAAGGAAAAACTACCCAACCCAATACACACACATACATTGATTCTCCTTTAAACACAAAATACACATACAATCAAAAACTAAAATTTAGTTATAAGACCCTACCTTGTCATAGCGAAAACCTTCAATATTCAAGTAACAACCTTCAAATTCTAAGCCAAAATCTAAATGCAATATTCCAAGCTCCCAAGAAATAAGTCCAAGAAAAACTACTAAAATATGCAAGTTTGACAAATAACTAACTCCCAAAACTCTAATAACTCAAATAAATAGAAAATGTGGAGAGGATGGTGAGGTGGCTCCATGTAGGATGCCACATCACTACTCCTCCAATCCACCTCACCAAGTCAAACACAAATACCAAGACTCATAAATGGGTAAGGTAAGGTTATGACATACTCAAACTTGCACTCAACCCTCCTCCCATGCTTCCAAGGACATAATTAAGAGGGTAAGTAAAAAGGTGACATTAATTGCCCCTTTTTCATTCAAAAATACATCATGAGGGCTAAATTTTTCCCCTTACTTCATAGGTATGGTTGGTAGGAAATTTTAAGAGGTATGGGACAAGTTTAACTTGTCCCACAAGCCTCCAAAAGTGGCTCTAAATCCTAAATTCGAGATTTGAAAAGTGGGGATGAGTACACAACTTAAAATCAATAAAATCCATCAAAAATCAATAAGGTAACAAGGACTATCTAACCCATTAAATGCCCACATTGTCACATCTCAATTTAACTTAATCACATGGTTAATTAACTAAACAAGAGCACATTATTAAGAAATAATAAAGTGATAATACTTTTACAATAAAATAATCACATACAAAAAAAAATAAATGAAAACAAAAATGGAAAAGAAACAAACATAACATGGCCACATATGAGGTCAACCCCCAGCCCCCGCCCATGGGCACGTCCAAAAAACTCAACAATGTAACAACAATACACATGAACACAAGTTTTCCAAGGTGTCCTTTTTGCAAACATCTTTTATTCTTCCATGGTTTGTCTCCTAGCCCCTTCTTGTTATCCTGATATAATTTCTTGCAACTAATCAAACAATATCCCTTAACCTCAAGGCCACATATAATACATTAAGAGATAAAACACACATATATATCATCCAACAACATCATACACGTAGCTATATCATCATCATCAAAATTAGGAATTTCTATCAATTATTTACAATCACTAAACATCTCAATTTTGATAAGTCATAACATCAATAAGATCATAAGGTCAGTCCAAAAATCTAAATGTAATCATCATCATCAAGAATCGAAAGCGTCGGTATATAATGAAACAACACTAGATCATCATCTATCAATGAATGTTAGCGATGATACCATCTATAAAATGAGTCATAACATACTAAAAATCACAAGTTTTCATAGTATCTATCAACATGCTAATAAAAATGTCCATGTCTCTAATCCACAATAATGCAAATCATAGTATGATAAGTTTTGAAGGGAGTGGGATTTACATACCAAAAAATTATCCTAATAATAAATAAATGTGTAGAATATTTTCAAGTATTATAAATAAAATTTCAAAAATATTTAATAATTGTAATGCCCACTTCTCTTTGACACTTAGTTTACTATGATTTTGATTACTATTGATTAGAGACATGGACATTATTATATTTTGATTAGCATATTGATAGACAGTATGGATATTTTGATCATTGATATGTTGTGACTCATATTGTGGATTATATGGACTTCTAGAGGCATGGATAGATATATTAGTACTGATGATGATCTAGTGTTGTTACTTTATATATACTAACACTTTGGATTCTTGACGTATTGATTTTGTTAGATGATCGAGCTAGTCTTGTGACCTCGTTGTTGCTTTAAATTCGTAGAATTGAAATATATAAGCGTAAGTAATTATTAGAATTGATAGATTTGATGATGATTTAGCTATGTTATATGATGATTTGAATTGATAGATATACATGTGTTCTATTGTTTTTATGTTATTGATATGGCCATGAGGCCAAAGAGGTATTGTTTTTATTGTTGTAGGGAATTATATCATAACAAACAAGAAGGGGATAGGAGACCAACCATGAAAGAATATTGGATATTGGCAACAAGGTCACCTTGGAAACTTGTGTTCATGTATATTGTTATGTTATTGTTGAATTTGTTAGGAGGTCCCCATTGGGGGAGTGACCTCAAATGTGACCATGGGTTTATGTGTTGCTTTTTCCCTCTTTCATTTTATTTATTTTGTGAATATGTGATTTCTTCATTGTAATGTATTTCCACTTTACTATTGCTTAATTAATGTGCTTTGGTTTAGTCAATTAAACATGTGTTTAAGTTAATTTGAGATTTGACTAAGGGGCACTAATTTTGGTAGATAGTCCTTATTACCTTATATATTTGTTATGAATTTTATTGTTTTTGATGTTGTGTACTCATCTCCACTTTTCAAATATCGAATTTGGGCTTAGGAGCCACTTTTAGAGGCTTGTGGGACAAGTTAAGCTTGTCCCATACCTCTTAACATCATCCACCAAATATACTTATGATGTGATGGGTTTATTTTAGGCTTGGTGTTTGACTTGGTGAATTGGATTGGAGGATAAGTGGATTGGCATCATACATAGATCCACATAACCACCCTCTCCTCATTTTCTATGTATATAAGTTATTTTGGAGTTTTGGGGCTACTTATTTTTATTTCACACTTGAATTTTAGAGGTGATTTCTTGAGTTATTGTTGGGAGCTTGGGAGATTGTTTTGTGCTTTAGATTTGACTTAAAAAATATTGGAACTTGTTGTTTGAAATGGAATAGTAGGGTCTTTACCCTTGTATTTTTATTTTACTTGTTGTGTGTTGTATGTAAAATGAATGACTTTTTTATTGTTTTGTATTTCAGGTAGTATGAACTTAAGGATGTGTGGGAGAAGGAAAATTGGGATATTTTGAGGAAACTCATGTATTTTGGGTAGTTGAATTTCTTAGGAGGTACCCATTGGGGTGACCTAAAATGTAACCATGGGTTTATGTGTTGCTTTTTCCATATTTCATTTTATTTATTTTGTTAACATCTTATTTCTTCATTGTAATGTATTTTCAATTTAATATTTCTTAATTAATGTGCTTTGGTTTATTCAATTAAACATCTATTTAAGTTTATTTGAGATTTCAATAAGGGGCACTAATTTTGGTAGATAGTCCTTATTACCTTATAGATTTGAGATGAGTTTTTTTTTATGTTTTGTACTCATCATCACTTTTAAAATATCGAATTTGGGCTTAGGATCCACTTTTTGAGGCTTGTGGGACAAGTTAAGCTTGTCCCATACCTCTTAATATCACCCACCAACTATACTTATGATGTGAGGGCTTTATTTTAGTCTTCGTGTTTGACTTGGTGAATTGGATTGGAGGATAAGTGATGCGGCATCATACATGGAGCCACAGAACCACCCTCTCCTCATTTTCTATTTATGTAAGGTATTTTGGAGTTTTGGGGCTACGTATTTTTATTTCACACTTGAATTTTGGAGGAGCTTTCTTAAGTTATTGTTGGAAGATTGGGAGATTGTTTTGTGCTTTGGATTTGACTTAAAAAAGATTGGAGCTTGTTGTTTACAATGGAATGGTAGGGATTTTACCCTTGCATTTGGTATTTTCTTGTTATGTGTTGCATGTAAAATGAATGAAGGTTGTATTGTTTTGTATTTGGGGTAGTATAAACTTAAGGATGTGTGGGAGAAGGAAAATTGGGATAGTTTGAGGGAGGGATAAGAATTTTGTATATAAATTTGGATGGAGATTGGGTTGGGTGTTCCATCTTGTGATAATAAGAAAGATTTATCAGTTATCTTGATATGTTTCTTTTGAGGAAGTGATAAGAGATTGAGGAGAGATAAGAGATTAAGGGAGAGATAAGAGTTTGGTTTTGGTTGTGTAGATGAAGATTTGGGAGACTTTAAGATGGACACTTAACCCATTAGGAAACATAAGGGATTCTCATTTCTCTTCTCCTTGGCTTATATTTTAAAGCCTTATTCTTGGGAAAATTGTATGTGGTTACCATTTTTGTTATTATGTTTATTGTGTTGAATTTTTTTGCATGAGTATATGTATTGTGGAATCCTTTGTAGTAAGTTTTCATGGTTGCTTGATATCCCTTATTGATTCATTGTTGGGGTGCACAGTCTAATGACAAGGATGGATTTTCCTTCTCATTGGAACAAAAGTTGGGATGTGAGTTTGACCTATAATCCCTTGCTTGTTGTCGATTGGATTGGATTATGAAGAAATGAAGGAGCTCAGTTGTCATATTGGAAAGAGTTATTATAGAGAATATCAAGAAGAGAAAGTTTTTATGTAATTTTGGCCATGTTATTTCCACCTTTTAGTGGAAGGATTGCATATACATGTATTTTAAAGAGAGTATCGAGTAAGTGCACCAAGTTGGGGGACAATTAAGTGGACATCAAATCTTGAATTTTACATTAAAAATAGCAAAACATCAAATTTAGTCTTCCACGGACTTGAACTATGCGAAAAGTAAAAATATGTCATAAAAATGGTACCATTGCATAGGGGAACTGTTAGCTTTGTAGAAATACTGATTTTAAAGTGAATAGAATAGGATAAATATCATTTTATAATTTTTTACTAATAGTAGGTCTTTAAGAAACTTTTTCGGTGAATGTTTATGTCTACGTTTAAGACTGAAAATTTTGTTTCACTTATCGAATGTGATAAAACTTATACCATCCCAACCGTGGTGAAATTATATACATGTTCAAAAAAATTTATTTGATTTCAATATTTTTTGATGAAGTTATGGCGGGCAAACGGAAAGTGCTCTGTTTTCTTTATGTTTTCATACCACTTTCATGGAAAAAATCATAAAAAATAAAATATTGCTAAAAAAATACAAAATAAAATTCATCCCAAGATAGATAGTGGCATCTAACTTCTCACCAAAGGAGAAAAATATATATCAATTTTTGGTCATCCAAATCGTGGGCAAACGGACTATAATCTTATAGGCGTTTTTAAAAATAAATACCAAGTCATTGAATTTTGAGAGTTTAATATAGATAATCTTGTCCATTTTTTAAAAAATTAGTATTTTAGAAACTAGATTCTAGATGCTATGATTCATATTAATATAAGTTTTTCTAATTTTGAGTGTATGTATTGCTAATAATCCCTACAAGTTGATATTATGTTGTTATTTGCAATATGACGTCCACTTATGACCCCTTTTTGTCCCCAACTTCATCCCTTTTTTCTTTTACCACTTACCCTATCTTGTAAATTTAATTATCAAGCTATGTATTGGAGATAGTTGAAAGAAGGAATTTTGTAAGTTGTATTTAGTGGAAATGTAATTCCTTTCAAATATGGAAAAGAATAAAAGTTTTCTTTGTACATTTTATTTTGAAATGGTTATTTGTATTGGAAAATATATGGAAGCTTATACTTGTTTTCCTTGTGGAAATGGATATCATTCTTCTTTGTGAAAAGGAAAGAAAATTGCACTTAGTAAATGGTTAAATTCATTTCTCTCTTTTAAAATTAAATGCATTTTGGTTGGAAATGAACTCTTGTAGTCAAATTTTAAACAATGTTGCAAAGGAAAAAATACTCATTTAGTGTATTTAATAAAAAAGGATATTGTCTTTTTACACTTATGTATTCTCATTATAGAAGAATGATTTTGAAATATTTTTGATATATATAAATTTATATATTGTTCAAAATATATGTTTATATATATCATTTTTAAAAATAAACTACATTTCCACAGTGGTGATGTCGGTTAGCCAACCTGGCATCACAGAAAAAAATCAGCATCGGTCTGTAAATTGTATGCAATCCTATAAAATCAACTTTTCACTTAGTTGCATGAATTCTATTGCTTAGAAAATGCAAACAAAGCTTATTATAAACATGAACTTCTGTAAAAATATATAGATGTATATATTTGAGAATATATACATTTGTGTACATTTTTATAAATTGTGTCAGATTCATAGTAACTTAAGCGACAGCCAGCTAAGTGTCATGATGAGTATACTTAAGAACTGCAATGGTTAGGTGATCGGCATTTATCGCTTGTGCATAAAATGTTTTTCAAAAAACATGATTTTCAACCCAAATCTGTATTTTTATCAAATATTTGTAAACAGAATGTAGATCCATCTTAGATATGGATATATATACATGTAGATACATATATACATGCATGTATAAGTGTATATACACACTAGAACAAGCAGATGGGATTTTCCCCAAATTTTGAAGTAAAGGAAATGTGAGAAACTAAATACGCAAAACCAGATTTATGGTGGGATATCTACAACAAAACAAATAGATAACTTTGTTATACCAAACCTAAGAACAAACTAAACTAAATAAAGAGTAAAATGGAAGATGTTTCCTCCCATTTGCAAAACTAGAACTCAAGACATTTCTCCATGGTTTCCCCTCATGCTTCCATGGCTTCCACTCCTCGAATCTGTAGATCACAAAAAAGAAAAAAATTAATGGATTAGGGTAAAGGGAAGAATAAAAGGAATCATAAGGAAAATTAGGGTTCTTTGGGAAAAACCTAAATCTAAGGGTCCATATTAATCTAATCTAAGCTACTGTAGAGGATTGTCCTTGCATATTTCAAGTTATGGCATTATATGGGAATGGGTATTTTTTTAAAAATAAAGGTATGGGTATTAAATGAATGGAGCCACTTAGTGGTTTAGGGTAATTTGAGACCCTTTGCTTTAGATTTATAAATAAACAATTGAAATTGTGTTATAAGGATTAAATAAATAATATAGAGAATGGGTATTATGGATAATGATTTAAAAGGATTAAAGTAATTAGCATTTAAATGCATAGTTAGATTACTATATAATGGAATTGGATATTAGGTTTAATCAACTTAGGAAATAACCCTTGAATAAATTTAAGAATATTTTAATTAAGGTAAAATAATAGGATTGACCTAGCAATAGTTTAAATAAGAATTAATGGAAACCCTAGAAGAGGATTTAAACCCGAAATAATTTTGGAATAAATTAATAATAGTTAATTATTATATTAGTCAATACTACTTCAAAAATATGCGGAATTTATTAAACAAGAAATAATTAAACAAAGTTGATGTTTATTTCCTTGTAATCTGTTATCCCAAATTTTCCCCAAGAAAATTTGGTTAAACATGACCACGAAAATGAGAAAATCAAAAGGAGGCGTTTTAGTCAATGTGGTCTCATTCAAATCCAATGACCAAGGGACAAGCGAGCTTGAATCAAGAGGTGAAGGGTCAAAAGAGGCCAACAAGACATCAAAATAGTCTAGAGTGCCTGAAAAGAGTCGAGAGAAAGAACTCAAGGTTTAGCACTTGTCGCATACGATCAACTTGGGGCCGAACAACGGACTCATTTGAAACTTCCATGCATCCTAACGGCGTAATTCCAAAAGACACACCCAAAGTGGGAATTCCAAATGAGCACAAGTATTCCATGTAGTCGGGGTTAGAGTCAAAGTCTTGGTGATAGTTGAAAAGTCTCACATCGGATGAAAGTCTCTATGTGTCCCGAGAAGTGCATCTTGATAGTCACAGTTCAAAAGCAGGCTCCATGGATGAGAACAGGATCGCCATGTGGTGAGAATCCAAATGGGGGAGAGAAAATTGAATATTCAAAATGGGGCAAAGGCGGTGGAAGGTGCCACGTGTTAACTCGGCCTTGACTTTAAAACCAACTCGAAGGTGGAACCCCAAACAACCATGGAGCTTCTGCGTGTCCGAGTCCGAACAAGGGATAGAGCCATCCATTTAAATAGACTACGTATTGTTATCCAAAATTTACCCCTCAAGGTAATTTCGATAACATGCATCAAATTCTTTAGTCCCAAGCAATTATATTGATTCGAGGCAAAAAATTGTGTTTCTGGGGTCCCCTCGGCTTCTTTCTAACTCTCTGTCTAAGAAGAAAACCCAGCAAGTTTTAAAAATGTGAAAAGTTGCAGAAAACAAGCTTGGGCCAGGAAAAATCAGGAAAAATGGCTAAGTCCTAGTCCTCGCAACAGTCGGGACATGAGGGACATCACGGCGCGAATCTGGCCGAAAGGCCGCAGAGGCGTCACAGAGCAAAGGGACATCGGGACATCGGGACGTGCGTGACATGAACCGGATGAATCGGCTGAAACAGGAGACTTTCGTCCTAGGTATTTTGGGACAACTGGGCCAAAAGTACGAGTGGGACGCGAAAAGCTGAAAAAGCCACCAGCGAATGGAATCTCGCCACGTGTCTTCACCGCTTGAGAACAAGGAAGCCCGAATCGGCTGAAGCAAGATTTTTATGCAGGACAGCCAGTACAAACATACGCGCGGGATGCGAGGGACGTGAAAATCTGAAGCGGCTGAAGGCAAAGAAGAAAAGTCAACGTTTGACCCGTGAAACTTCAAACGGCCATAACTTTTGACTCGAGCTCCGATTTTCACAAAATTGGACTTTCTGGAACGAGCACGACGCCCTCTACGCCACATCCAAGAGATTTCTTATTTTTAATGAGGGTAGATATATTTAATTAAGAGAAACATATTCGGCTCCAGTCAGTTAATGCTCATTCCCGTCAAATGACAGAAAACGCCTGCCAGACCCAAAATAGCTGCCCGCACTCAGAAGGCCATAACTTTTGCATTTCTCAACGAAATCACACAAAATTGGTACCGTTGGAATCGTGGCTCTGAGCCCGATGCATAGAAATCAAGAAATTATAGATTTGGTGAGAGATTGATGGATATTTTTATAAAACGTGGCCGAGTTCATAACAGTGTTTTATTTGGTAGTTGGGAGTGCAATTAAGAGGCATGGTCATCATTCTTTCTCTGCTGCAGCACATGGGACAGTATGGGGAGCCTTTTACAAGTAATTCATTTCACTCCATTTAATGTCTTTTACAAGTGGTTGAAGAATGATTTCGGATTTACATTTTCCCTTCTCTTTCTCTTCTCATTTTTCTATAAATGGGAGTGTTGGGCTCATTGTAAAGGGAGATTTTTTCAGATAGCAAAGCTCTGTCAAAATTGCTTTGTGAAGCCAATGTGCTGCAAGCCCTTATAGTGGACTCCTTGCATGGTGATCTAGGCCCTTATCCTGTAATGATTGAAGCTGTGCATATCATGAAGCAATAAAATACCGGTTTGTGGATGTATCTTCCCCTGCTTGTGTTTTCTTGCATTATTCTTGCCCCTTTAATCTTTCTACAAGAATATTGTGTTTATTATTATGTTCTTGCGAGGATCCATTATCATTGTGTATGCTTGGAATAGCATTGTGAATGCATTTTCTAGATTATGGAGATTTGTTATCACCTCTTCTAGTGTGTACTTTGCTCTCGTATTTCACACATTTGGAGATTACTCTCACACCCTCCTTTTTGGTGTATCACCGCTTTAGTGTAGGCTTTCATTTTATGCATTCTCTCTCTCGGTCCTTGGAAATTTAGATTAGAATAGTTAGTTTCCCCTGCATTAGAGTAGATTGTGGTAGGTAGTTTAGGAGCAAGAACCAGCTTTCCGGAGGTCTATCTCAAGTAGCAAGTCCCACAACTTCAAGATAGTACCCATGTTATCCAATCACATCGTGAGTTCAAGTATATGCACTTGTATAAACACGGAAGTCTTTGTGATTCGGTGATAACGATTCAGCAGCGCACTTTGGTGGGACCTTAGAGGTCTTCACTTTCATTTGCAACAAGATCGATGTGCACTTGTTGTAAGTTCCATCTTTGAAGGAGCTTTAAAATTGCACATCTGGCGACTCCAAAAAGGCATAATCCGCTAGTTTAGTTTGCCCAAGCCTAGAAAATTTATGAGAAGAATACAAACCAGATCAAGAACTAGGGAGGAAGGATTATTTGTTTATTTGCACCTATCTCAGGAAGAGAAAGAAGGGGAAGAAGAGCTCAAAGATGCTGCGTCTCCACCTAACGAGACTTTGTCTACACCTCCACTGGTAGACCTTTTCTCGCATCAACAAGGGTTCTCAGTCCCAATCGAATGGCGCAACCACGAATCCCTTTGTCAATTTCACCGTAGAGTTGATCGACTTGCTCTCGATGCACGAATCCAGTTCTAATTGCAGCATTGAAGAACATTCCATTTTTCATTGGAGAAAATCATACCACTCACGGTGATCATGTCAAAGACATTGCTAACGTTTTGCAATCCATGAGATAAATGAAATGGATGTGAAGAATTGCAGATTAGGTCGATGGGATCCATCTCAAACGTTGCTACTAGATAGATAGATTTTCACCCTTGTAAATATTAATTTAGAATTTCCATTCCTCTAAGTGCTTATGCACATTATCCGCTGTTAGAGTAGTTTTTATTTCCCTAAGTGGTTGTGCACATTTCCTATTGCTTTAGTATGTGCATGTTTGCGATTTCATCAAGCTCACGGAAAAGAATTGCAGCCACGGGAAAACCAACTCAACGAATGTTTCAATGGCTCAAGGACACGAGGTTTTCAAATTTTGAGATCAGGTGAGAGGTTATCAAATAGACTCCATGCCCGATGGATTGCTACAAGCAGCTGTGGCGTTCTTCATCTAGCAAGCAGATGACCCATTGAAGTCACCAAAATTGTTATCCAAAATTTACCCTTGAAGGTAATTTCGATAACATGCATCAAATTCTTTAGTCCCAACCAATTATATTGATTCAAGGAAAAAAATCATGTTTCTAGGGTCCCCTCGGCTTCTTTCTAACTCTCTGTCCAAGAGGAAAACCCAGCAAGTTTTAAAAATGTGAAAAAGTTGCAGAAAACAAGCTTGGGCTAGGAAAAATCATGAAAAATGGCTAAGTCCTAGTCCTCACAGCTGAGTCGGGACATCAGGCACGAATCGGTAGAAAGGCCGCCAGTGCTGCGGAGCAAAGGGACATCACGATGTCGGGACGCGTGTGACATGAACCGGATGAATCGGCCGAAGCAGGAGACTTTTCGTCTAGGCGGTTTGGGACATCTGGCCCAAAAATGCGTGTGGGATGCGAAAAGCCGAAAAAGCCGGCGAAATAATGGAATCTCGCCACGTGTCTTCACCAGTAAATAGGAACAAGGAAGCCCAAATCGGCTGAAGCAAGAGTTTTTCATCCGGGACAGCCGGGACAAAGTACGCGTGGGACGCGAGGGACGCGAAAATCTAAAGCGGCGAAGGCGAAGAAGAAAAGTCAGCGTTTGACCCATGAAACTTCAAACGGCCATAACTTTTGACTCGAGCTCCGATTTTCACAAAATGAAACTTTACGGAATGAGCACGATGCCCTCTACGCCTATAACTATTTCACTCCATTTAATTCCTTTTAAAAGTGGTTGAAGGACATATTTCAGATTTACATTTTCCCTTCTCTTTCTCTTCTCATTTTTCTATAAATGGGAGTGTTGGGCTCATTGTAAAGGGAGAGTTTTCGGATAGCAAAGCTCTGTCAAAAGTGCTTTGTGATGCCAATGTGATGTAGGCCTTTATAGTGGAATCCTTGCATGGTGATCCAGGCCCTTATCCTGTAATAGATTGAACTGTGCATATCATGAAGCAATAAAATACCAGTTTGTGGATGTATCTTCCCCTGCTGTGTTTTCTTGCATTATTCTTGCCCCTTTAATCTTTCTACAAGAATATTATGTCTATTATTATGTTCTTGCGAGGATCCATTATCATTGTGTATGCTTGGAATATCCTTGTGAATGCATTTTGCTAGATTATGGAGAAGCTGTTATCACCTCTTCTAGTGTGTACTTTGCCTCTGTATTTCACACATTTGGAGATTACTCTCACACCCTCCTTTTCTGGTGTATCACCACTTTAGTGTAGGCTTTCATTTTATGCATTCTCTCTCTCTGGTCCCTTGGAAATTTAGATTAGAATAGTTAGTTTCCCCTGCATTAGAGTAGATTGTGGCGAGGGTAGTTTAGGAGTAAGAACTAGCTTTCTCTGGAGGTCTATCTCAAGTAGCAAGTCCCACAACTTGGAGATAGTACCCATGTTATCCAATCACACCGTGAGTTCAAGTATATGCACTTGTATAAACACAGGGGTGTTGTGATTCGGTGATAACAAGTATAAGAGCGTCGGTGGAAGCCTCCACATGTCTCATCGATGCAACACCAAGGCTGGGTCCAAAGTGTGGAGAATCAAATGAGCGCTAACTCTCCACGTGTTTAGGGTCCAAGAGAGTCAAAAAGGAGAGATAGAGTGGGCCCAAAATGACTAAGTATAGAGAGCCATCGAAAGAACCATGTGTCTCATTAGTGTAGATTCAAAGGCGCAACCCAAGGTAGAGACTCAATGAGTACGGGCCTTCCACGTGTCTCGGGCCAAAAGGGGGAGACTCAAATCAGCTAAGTATAAAAGGTAAGTGGAAGGAGCCACGTGTCGATAAGATAGCACAACTTCAAAAGTATAATTTAGAGTGGGTTCACAAATGTGCACTAAGCCTCCATGTGTCTAGAGTCAATCGATCATGGGCCCCGCCAAATGAAATGAGACTTAACCAAAATGCAAAAGGAACAATAAAGCGTCAATGGATGAGGCCACGTGTTTCACTGTCATAATTTAAGAAGCGAGATATGAGGTCCTACCCGTAAAGGTAGTATTCATTAGACCTGAATCGGTTAAGTATAAAGGGCCTACGGAGGAGCCATGCATCAGCTCGACGTAATTTCAAAGGCACATTTCAAAGGGAAGTTTCCAAACGAGTGCTGCTCGCCATGTAGCCAAAGTCGAAAAGGTAAGAATGGGCGTTGAAAGGTCCAAAGGCTGCGGAGGTCTACATGTGTTGTATCCACACAACTTCAAGGGAAAAATCTAGGTGCGGCCAAATAAGCACAAAGCCTCCACATGTCTCGGGTCGAACATAGTGCTTCCACCAATAGAAAGGACTCAAGTAGAATACAAACAACAAAAAGGAGCTGTGGAAGCCGCCATATGTTATTATAGTGTGAAAAAAAGAGTGAAAAGAAGGATCCAAATCTTTAAAATGTGCGAGGGTGCCACTTGGACCCAGTCTGGAGCAGAGACTATTTTAAATGTTGCGCTTGACCGATCTATGATCATAGACAGTCATATCTTTTGGTGGAAACTTGGATTTTGGTGGGAGAAGAATTTTTGGAAAGATCTCGACACCCTCAATGCCATCAAGGCCTGAAACTCTAATTTTGAGAAGGTTAGGTGGGTAAAAAATAGCAAAATGTATTGCATGCCATTAATGAAGGATCGATTGCTTCAACCACCCGGATTTGATTTGATCCACTTCATTCTTCTTTCTTCAACACGCAAAATAGACATGGAGTGGTAGACTTGACTGATTGTAGGTGGATTTGTAGGGGCATTAATGGTAGGTGGTTGAGCTTTCAGAGTAGAGTTTGAATTCTTCCCTCCTCTCTCTCTTATTCTTCCTATATATTGTAAAAGAGGGGCATATTCAAAGGGTTGGTCATTATTTTCTCTCCTTACCCCCTCTCTCCTTCTTATTAATGGTAGAATGTGGAGTCTAATCCTCTTCTCATTGCTCTGTAATGGAATTTTCTTACCTCTTGCCCACTGATGATGTACCGTGTAAATTTTGGAGCAATAGAATCTGTTTCATGATGCATCTATCCATCCTTGGCTCATTTTATTGTCTCTTCTTACCTCTCATCATTGCAAGGTATATTGTGCATACTCTAATGTTCATTGTAGGTTTTGGGAGTTGTGCTTAATGGGTTTTGAGGTGGTGTTATGTGTGACCTTTATCTTTGGTCTATGGTGCATCTTATCCACCTTCTCCTATGCTCACCTATCTCCACTTCAAGCGATTTGGATTCGTGATCAACCACTTCCTTTTCTAGTGTATCACTGCTTAGTGTAGGCTCTTTCACCCTCTCTCTCTCTCTCTCCTTGTCCCCTTGGATGGTTAGATTAGGATAGATTAGCTCTTCCTACACTAGAGTAGCTTATGGCAGGTAGATTAGGAAGTAATAACTAGCTTTCTTTGGAGGTCCAACTCAAGTTTTCAAGTCCCACAGGTTTGAGAGTTGGTCCAATTTCATGCAATCACACCGAATTCCCCACTCACACAAGATTCCATTTGGCGGTGTTGTGATTCTCGCACTAACAAATCCTATTTTAAACAAAAATACATTCACCCCATAATTTTTCCTAAGTAATTAATGAGGTTTTAGCATGGGTTTTGGTGCATCAAAATTTTGGGCATTACACATGGTATCGATTCATGGGTTCAACACTTAGACCCTGGGGAAACGTGGAAACACCACAAGTAAAATTAGCAAAACTTTACATCTAGGACACACTACATTGTTGATAACTAAAAATGTTGGAATAGAAAAATAAAACAAACCTAGATGATGATGAACTAACTCTCACCTTATTATTTATAGGAGGTGTGGATTAGACGAGGAATTATTCCACATTGAGTTAGATATACCACCCTCGAGTAGGTAGTTGTTAATTGCGTCGCAGACTTTATGAGACCTTATGGGAGGTTAATGTTGTTATACGTTGAGGTTCAGTTAGGGGACAACCTAGCTAGCATGATAGGAATCCATCGGTGGAGGATCATGTATCTCCACGATATAGTGAGGAGTTAGACTAGATTCAACATCGAGATAGTACAAAGATAGGGTTAGGAGATATAGGAGCCTAGACAGAGAGATGGTCTTGAGGAGAGATCTATAGGTAGATAGATGATATCGGCAGATCACATCCAAGAGATTTCTTATTTTTAATGAGGGTAGATATATTTAATTAAGAGAAAAATATTCGGCTCCAGTCAGTTAATGCTCATTCCCGTCAAATGACAAAACGCCCAGGACCCAAAATAGCTGCCCGCACTCAGAAGGCCATAACTTTTGCATTTGAACGAAATCGCACAAAATTGGTATCATTGGAATCGTGGCTCGAGCCTGATGCATAGAAATCAAGAAAATCTAGATCTAGTGAGAGATAGATGGATATTTTTATAAAACGTGGCCGAGTTCATACAAAGTGTTTTATTTGGTAGTTGGGAGTGCAATTAAGAGGCATGGTCATCATTCTTTCTCTACTGCAGCACATGGGACAGTATGGGGATCCTTTTACAAGTAATGCATTTCACTCCATTTAATGCATTTTACAAGTGGTTGAAGGACATATTTGGATTTACATTTTCCCTTGTCTTTCTCTTCTCATTTTTTCTATAAATGGGAGTGTTGGGCTCATTATACAGGGAGATTTTTAAGATATCAAAGCTCTGTCAAAATTGCTTTGTGAAGCCAATGTGCTGCAGGCCCTTATAGTGGACTCCTTGCATGGTGATCTAGGCCCTTATCTTGTAATAGATTGAACTGTGCATATCATGAAGCAATAAAATATCAGTTTGTGGATGTATCTTCCCCTGTTGTGTTTTCTTGCATTCTTCTTGCCCCTTTAATCTTTCTACAAGAATATTGTGTCTATTATTATGTTCTTGCAGGGATCCATTATCATTGTGTATGCTTGGAATATCGTTGTGAATGCATTTTGCTAGATTATGGAGAACTGTCATCACCTCTTCTAGTGTGTACTTTGCCTCTGTATTTCACACATTTGGAGACTACTCTCACACCCTCCTTTTCTGGTGTATCACCGCTTTAGTGTAGGCTTTCATTTTATGCATTCTCTCTCTCTGGTCCCTTGGAAATTTAGATTAGAATAGTTAGTTTCCCCTGCATTAGAGTAGATTGTGGCAGGTAGTTTAGGAGCAAGAACCAGCTTTCTCTAGAGGTCTATCTCAAGTAGCAAGTCCCACAACTTGGAGATAGTACCCATGTTATCCAATCACATCGTGAGTTCAAGTATATGCACTTGTATAAACACAGGGGTTGTGATTCGGTGATAATAGTTTTGGCATGCCCAGTGGGACCTTAGAGGTCTTCACTTTCATTGCAACAAGATCGATGTGCACTTGTTGTAAGTTCCAGCTTTGAAGGAGCTTTAAAATTGCACATCTGGCGACTCCAAAAGAGGCATAATCCGCTAGTTTCAGTAGTCCAAGCCTGGCAAATTTATGAGAAGAATACAGAC
The DNA here is from genome assembly GCA_018340775.1 of Taxus wallichiana var. yunnanensis. Lineage (NCBI taxonomy): Eukaryota > Viridiplantae > Streptophyta > Pinopsida > Cupressales > Taxaceae > Taxus > Taxus wallichiana. The sequence goes on along the minus strand of CM031240.1, from coordinate 895,992,792 downwards.
CAGGTCAAGAACTAGGGAGGAAGGATTATTTGTTACCGCACCTATCTCCGGGAAGAGAAAGAAGGGGAAGAAGAGCTCAAAGATCTGCGTCTCCACCTAACTGAGACTTTGTCTACACCTCACACAGTAGACCTTTTCTCGCATCAAAAAGGGTTCTCGGTCAATCGAATGGCGCAACCACCGAATCCCTTTGTCAATTTCACCGGCGTGGCAGTCCCACTTGCTCTCAATGCACAAAATCGGAGTTCCAATCGGCAGCATTGAAGAACATTCTATTTTTCACCGGAGAAAATCATACCACTCCTGGTGATCATGTCAAAGACATTGCTAACGTTTGTGCAATCCATGAGATAAATGAAATGGATGTGGCTATCAAATTGCTGGGATCTTCGTTCAAAGGGAAGGCTTTAGGTGGTTTAGGAGCCTTGCAGACTACTTCTTATCACAAATTGGAATCGGTTATGCATAGTTCTCCATGAGCGATTTGGGGAAAAGGGAGACAATTTTTCTCTACTAGAACAATTGACAACTATCAAGAGAGCTCCCAACGCAGCGGTGGACCGACTTCAACTTCATTTCAAAGGTCCGGGGAGAGGATTCCGGTGGCGATAAGGCCAGCGGAAGAAGGTGCTTTTCTATACTATCTTAAGGCTTTGAATTCTGATATTTCTATGTTAATTCAATCTATGGGAGGCACAACCTTACCTACTACTTATAGCATTGCCATTAGAGCCGAAAAATGTCTTATTCAAGCTAGTAAACTGGCTCCTAGGCCTCCCATGCCCTTGTATCCAAACTTAGAAAATCCAAGCACTAGTCAAGCACCCACTTTGGCTCTTATTCCCACTCCTAGAAATCAAAGTTCAAATGAAACTTCTACTTCATCCTCTAGTGCTTCAAATGAACTCCAAGAGGTCATGAAACAATTGCAAAATTTGGGAAATGAGCTGGTTACTATCAAAAGACAACAAGCTCAAAGTGCTAGACCGTATCAGCCTCAAGCGCAGTACCAGGCTAGGCCCCCATACCAACAAAATAGGTCACCAACTCGGGCTGTAAATCAAAATCAAAGCCAAGTAATGCCTCCCGCTAATACACCATTTCAGCCCTATAGACCCAATGTCGTATATACGCTTCTAAGGCATTAGTGCCGGTCGAAAATAACATGGCCCAAGAATATGATTGGTGTTTCCGTGTAGTCACCACATAACGATCGACCAATGTGCTTTAACGGTGCATTAAATCAAGCTCTAATGGTGCAAACCATTGGTGGGTCGCGATGAGTCAGCCACGAAGAGGATCAGCAACAAGAAGCACCTCAAAGCAAGGAACATCTCGAATGAAACTACTCTTCTCAATTGGCGGGATGAAGATTTCGTGGTATGAATCAAATATCCTCTCAAAGTGTTGCAGTAGCCAACACAAGGTCAAAGAGAAGAAATTTGGGTGAAGGAAAGCCATTGGCCCAAGTAATCCACAATCTTCTACCCTCCATAAGCCATTGCAAACAAAGTGTAGTTCCAAACATGCAAGGAGCTCCCAAACCAGCTCTTAAACCAACTCAAATATCGGTTGTTTGTCGCTCATTTGCAAGGAATGAATGTGCAAGCTAGAGGACAGCAGAGGGATGCTTCATCCCCATTCAACATCATTGATCAAATGAAGAAGACAAATGTAAACATATCAATGTGGGAATCACTATCCATCCCAGGCTAGAGATTTGCTACAAGCTGCCATGAAGGACTGGCCAACTTCGAATCAACAGGTCCAAATGCAAGAGAAGGTACTCACAAATGCTGCCCCCAGCAAGGAAATCATGGAGGACAACAAGGTAAAATGTTGAAGCCCCCTCCATTTTATGTTTCATTGATCATAGGAGACAAGTTGGTGCATAATTGCATGATCGATTCGGGAGCAAGCAGCTCAGTCATGCCAAAACAGATAGCTGATCAGCTAGGACTCCAATATGAAACCATCTCCAAGGGTGTAGTGCAATTAGACGGGACAGCAGTGACAACGGTTGGAGTAATCAAAGGTTTGAGCCTCACACTACATGCATGTCCCAACGTAATAGTGTTACAAGATGTGTCAGTCATAGATCTGCCACCACTCTTTGCATTGTGCTTGTCAAGAGATTTCACTGCCAAAATTGGAGGCTATCTTTCTGCTGATTGGTCACACATGTTGTTCAGAACAAGATATGGAACCAAAGCCACAATCAGGTCTGAACCTATTGCGAACTTTCACATTGAGCCTTACACTCCAAGCCAAATCAATACCAATTGTTCAGCGTTTGATCAAGAAGATTATCCAAGCACTGATGAAGCTGACACCAAGGTTGGAAGCATCCCAGATTTGACTCTTGATGAATGGGCAAGCAAGGTGCATGCTTTTGATCCTTATCAAGAAATAGAAGAATCTGAGCTAGGAGTTTATTGTTTACATGAAGAGAATCAACCTCTCCCCAGCATCACCAAGCCAGATCATAAGGACAAGAACGAAGTATGGCAATTGTTCTTTGATGGGTCAAGGAGTAGACAAGGTGCAGGAGGAGGAGCTATGCTCATTTCACCACAAGGTATAAAGTATTACTCAGCCTTACTGTTTCAGCTTTCTTGCTCAAACAACACATCGAGTATGAAGCCTTAATTCATGGATTATTTGAAGGCAAAGAAGAAAGGCATCGGGAATTTACAAGTATTTGGTGATAGTGAGCTGATCTTAAACCAAGTCAAAGGAAAAAATGCTGCCAAAAATGATCTGTTGAAGAACTACAAAAATCGGGTATGGGATATTATTAAGGATTTTTAAGATTTTAGCATCAATTCCATCCCAAGAAAAAAAGAATGAAGCCAGCGGGTTGGCAACAATGGGGCTGCGTTTGATGTTGTAGAAAGTATCAAAAGTGAGAAAACTTAGCCTCATATCAAATTTGTTTTGAGACCAGCTATTCCAGGATAACAATACAAGTTGGCAAGTCTTCGAGAATGATCGTGATTATTAATTTCCTACAAGAAGAAGCTGAGTTCTCCATGAGAAATCAAGACAAGCCGAGCGAAGCAGTATGGTGACCAAGTGGTGCAGGTGAGAACTAACAAATTACCAAAAGGCCTCATAACCTTAGAGTCGATCTTCAACCGAATGATCGGTTAGGAAGGAGAAAGCAAACATTCAAGTAAAGGGTGAAGATTGAGAACCTATCTTAGTAGATGAAGGCAAGACATTGCAAATTGGCAAAGTACTCCACAAGAGAAATCTGATTTTGTTCAAACTTTGTCAAGAATTCCTAGATGTCTTTGCTTGGAATTACAAAGATTTTACAGTTTTCAACAAAAAGTTGGCACAACGTACTATTGAGCTAGATCCGGATTCCAAGCGCTGTCAGGCAAAAGCAAAGGCAGAAATCCTCATATCAAACCTCTCATGAGAAAACTTGAGTTAAGCAAGCATTGAGGCGGTATCATCTTCCCCATCAAACACTCAAGTTGGGTTGCGAAACTTGGTCTTTGGTAAGAAAGAGAAATGGAGAAATAAGATTGTGTGTGGACTTTCATGATCTAAATAGAGCATCACTCAAAGATCATTATCCGCTTCCATCAATGGAACAAATATTGCAGGTTGTAGCTGGTTCGTTGAAGGTTTTCATTGCTAGATGGATATTCGAGGCTATAATCGAGATAATGATGAAAGAAGAAGATCAATTCAAGACAGCCTTCACTACAAAATGGGGCACGTATGCCTACAAGAAGATGCCATTTAGGATGCCAAATGCTGGAGCAACATTTCAGCGAGCTATGGATATGGCATTCAAAGGCTTAATCAACAATATAGTGCTTTGGTATACCTAGATGATATCACTTTTCTTCTCAAAGAATGCGGCAGACCATCTCTTTCACCTCAAACAAGTCTTCGAGAGGTGTAGAAGGTTGGAGTTTCGTTGAATCCAAAGAAGTGTATATTCTGGCACACGAAGACAAATTGTTGGGTCACATTGTCTCTAGGAAGGGCTAACAATTGATCTTGAAAGGGTTTAATCCATCCGAACACTTCCATCGCCACACCACAAGAAATCTCTTCAAAGATCCTTAGGAAGGATAAACTTTGTCCACAGATTTGTGACTAATTTTGCCACTCTTGTGAAGCCTTTAACAATGATGTTGAAGAAGAGTTTGGAATTTAAATGGATAGCGAGAAGGCAAAGAGAGTTTTGAAAACATCAAGCATGCAATATCACTAGCTCCAACTCTTATCAACCTAGATTTCTCAAAGGACGTCATGTTGTATGTGTTTGGAGGATCGAGATACAATCTCATTTGTCTTGACACTGAATAGAGAAGGTTCAAAATAGCCCATAGCATTCTTGATCAAACCTTGAAGATTACGAAATAAAGTATTCTTTCATTTAAAAGCATGTCCTCTTTGTCATCGGGAGCTTGAAGAAGTTCGGACATTTGGTCTCAAACAATAAGATTCATTGCTGGTGTCTCATCTTTGGTGTCAAAGACTTCCTCCTAAACAAGGATTTAAACGAGAAGAGAGTAGGTTGGATCACTCGGGTGATGGAATATGATATTGAAATCAAAGTGACCAAGCTAGTTCGTGGCAAAGGCTTGTGTGAGCAGCTCGCTTCCAAACAACCAGACGAGTCAAAAAGTGAAGAGGATGTTGTCTTGCTACTACAGAATGATCAAGAACAACCAGCTGATGATGCACTCATTCCATGTTGGACTCAAGACTTGGTGCATTACCTCCAAATAGGCTTGTGCCCTCCAGAAGTGAGCAAGGCAAAGAGGAGATACTTTAGATTACAAGCTATCCCGTATGTACTCATTAATGGTATCTTGTTCAAGAAAGACATCCATGGTGTTCTATTAAGATGCATTGGAACAGGTCAAGTTGAGAAGATCTTGCACGAGTTCCATGATGGGGAAGCAGGAGGCCACTTTGCTCCGCGAGTGACAGCTCTCAAAATCATGAAAGCTGGTTACTATTGGCCTACTGTGTTCAATGATTGCTACTCACATGGTCAAGAAATGCAGAAATGTGCATTCTTCATGGGAAGGAAAGGTTAGCTTAGCGCTGCCCCTTCGTCAATTTCAGTAAATCAGCCATTCATGCAATGGGGATTGGACTTCATTGGGGTTATCAATCCCAATTCAAGTCAAGGTCACAAGTGGATACTTGCAGCAACAGACTATTTCACCAAGTGGACTGAAGCAGTGGCACTAAAGGAGGCAAATGAATCCAATATCTTAGATTTCTATGAAGGGATAGTCACGAGGTTTGGTGCCCCTACCACTATCATATCAGACAATGCATTGGCATTCCTTGGCACAAAGATCACTAAATGGGCTGTCAAGAATTGTGTGTATCTCAGCACTTCATCGAACTATTACCCTCAAGGTAATGGCCAAGCCGAGTCTACAAACAAGAACCTACTAAGAATCATCAGAAGGACTCTGGATGAAAATCAAAGAACTTGGCACACAAAGCTCAAATCAGCCCTATGGGCTGATAGGATCACACCCAAGAGGTCTACAGGAAGCTCTCCATACAAGCTTGTGTACGGAAAGAAGCAGTTCTACCTATATCACTTGAGTTGCCAAAGCATTAGAGCTCATGAAACAGTTGGAACTAGTTGAGTTCGAACCTATAGAGATCAGGTATGCGAGCTAATGGAATTAGAAGAGACAAGAGAGCACACAATGTAGACCATAGAAAAGGATAAAGCATTGGTCAAAAAGAGTTTTGACAAGAAAGCTAAGGCCAGGATATTGCAAACTGGAGATTTGGTACTGAAGTGGGATGTTGATCGTGCAAAACCGGGAAAGCACTCCAAGTTCGATGCCATCTGGAGTGGCCCATACATGATCATTGAATGCAAAGGTAGCAATGCTTTCGACTAGCTAAGTTGGATGGTGAAGAATTGCAGATTCCGGTCAATGGGATCTATCTCAAACGTTGCTACTAGAAAGATAGATTTTCACCCTTGTAAATATTAATTTAGAATTTCCATTCCTCTAAGTGCTTATGCACATTGTACTGCTGTTAGAGTAGTTTTTATTTCCCTAAGTGCTTGTGCACATGTCCTA